>CM038218.1:121303264-121311387 GCA_021442155.1 Cymbidium sinense
ATATTTATATAATTTAAATATATAAATAACTAAATAAATTTAAATATATATATATATATATATATATATATATATATATATATATATACTTTATTTATAAAATTTATAAAATATTTATATAATTTATTGACTTTATATAATAAATAAATAAATATATAAATAACTAAATATTTTATAAATATATAAATAACTAAGTATTTATATAATTTAAATTTTATTTATTTATTTATTTAACTAATTATATATTTTAAATAAATAAATATTTTTAAATAAATAAATAACTAATTAAATAAATAAATATTTTTAAATAAATAAATAACTAATTAAATAAATAAATATTTAATAAATAAATACATAAATAATAAATAACTAATTATTTATTTATATATTTGAAATATTTAAATTATTTATATAACTTAAAAATATTTAAATAATTTAAATATATAAATAACTAAATAAATTTATATATATATATATAATTATTTTATATAATTTATAAAATATTTATATAATTTATTTCTTTCTTTATTTATTTATTAAAAATTATTTATTTATATATTTTAAATATATTTTAATTATATATTAACAAAAATTAATAAAAAATTTATATTTTAAATAATTATATTAATTAATAAAAAATTATTCTAAATTTTTATATATATAATATTTTTAAATTATATATTTAATTATATATATAAATTAATTAATTAATAACTAAATATATAAATATTTAATTATTAAATATTTTATAAAAATATTTTTAAATTATATATTTTAAATATTTTAAATAATTATATTAATTAAAAATTAATCTCTCTGTCATACAAAGCAAAAAAGCAAAAAAAAAATTCGCTCTCTCTCTCTCCTCGCTCTCTCTCTCTCTCTCTCTCTCTCTCTCTCCTCTTCACGTAATGTTAAAACCACAAAAAAAATATATTAGCATTAAAGACGACTAGGCCTATTTTTCTAAAAAAAAAATTTTTATGCCTAAATTGCTAATTACGATTAACACTAAGCCTATTTTAAAAATAATCCCTCACACTAATGTTATTAGGGCAAGAATAATATTAACAACCATAAACATAAATGAGATGGTAATTACTAAAATATACAAAGAAGATTAACATATAAGTACTTACTCCCAATTGATAGCAAGCTCCAAATGACTTTAGATTAGCTCTCAAAGATTGAGGGCATTTGTTCGACATTACAATAAGTTAGCTTTATTTTTATTAAATTAATAGATTCTATTAAAATATCTAAATATCAATCTATAGTCAATATATATAGACTCCAACAAAAATATTTAAAAAAATTTACATACATATCACACAATTTTTATGCATTTATATATCTAATACTTAAAATTAAATATTTACTTAACTAATATTTTACTCTGCTTAAAAATATACATTTCATGATGATGATATTTTTGATATTTTGATATGATATTGAATAATAGAGTGTTACTTATGCAAAAAAATATAACTTTATTATAATATAGATAAAATTTAAACTCAAAATTTTGACAATAAATTTTAAATCTTATAGCAACTGAATTAATTGAATAAACAATTCAACATTGCTACTGTAAAACATCAAAACAATATAAAATCAAATGCTCAACTAAAATATGATATTCAAACATTATAAAAGATGAAATTGAATCATTTATTGAACCCGATTGATCTTTATATAGAACTTTAATCGAGCTACTAAATGAAATTATTGTAAAAAAAAATAACTTTGTAATCTTTTGAACGCATTCTTTGTATATATATATATATATATATATATATATCCTCTTAATTGCATAGAAATGACAAATAAATACATCTGTAAAAATATACCACATCCAACATACATTATAAATGAAAAGAAAATGAGTCATACAACCCATCACAAATAACTTCTTGTGTTGAAGAAAAACTCTCAACTAGGAACAAACAGTAAAAGCAAAAAAATAAAATAAAAAATTGTAAAAACAAAGTGATTTCAACAAACCCTAGAGAATTTGATCAGAAGGTCTAATTTTCTTTATAAATGCATCTCTTCCGGAAGAATGATAATCTTCAAATTACCAACAAAAAATTGCTTAGAGATTTAGTTTGTCTCAACAAAGGCAGCCATAAAAAACCAACAAAAAATAAAAAATAATAAAAACTGTAGACATTTTCTGCAAGCAGATCTAACATAATGGTGATTTTCCAGCAACATAAACCACATCGGAAAACAAGATTATAACTGATTGTCATCAACTTCTCTAACAGAAGAAAGCTTCTCCTCCAACAGATCAAGAAGATCGAGATATTCATCAAATGCAGGATGAGACTGAAATTTTTTGAGGATGGGAAGCAATAGAGGTTTATCAATTAACAAAAGATATTGTAATTGATCAATCCAGATTTCAAAGAAAGAGTATTTATTGTACCTGAAGAGTTGTGCTGTATGCTTTCCATAGTCTTGGATCATGTCGGAAAAGATCAAAAAGTACCTGAGAAAAAATCATATGACGAGCGCAATCAGACAAGATATGCCAGATTAAACTGAATAATCACTCAAAGATTAAAAGGACAGTTAGAAGTTAGGGGTGTCAATAATTGATTCGACCCGACAATCCGACACAAACTCGACTAAAAAAACGGGTTTGATTTGACTCAATTATTTTTTGGGTCGGGTTAGGGTTAGAGTATCTAACCTGTTTAATTTTTTGTATCGGGTTTGAATTAACCCGCCAACTCGAAATTGATCCAATTTCATCCAATCAACCTGATTTTGATCTGTCAATCTGGGATTGACCCGATATTGACACCATGAACTCGAATTTGACTCAATTTTAACCTGAATTTAACCTAAAATATATATCAAAATCAGTCAATTTTAAGTTAGTCGTGTTTGGGTCTAGGTTTTAACCCGATAATATTTGGTCTGGATCAAGCAATTTAAGATCAGACTTAAACCTGACCACCAAACTCAAATTGACATCTACTAAAAGGCCCCAATATAGTTATGAAGGTTTTGGGGGCAGATCTAATTTGAGCAATCTTCTTAATCCATATCACACTGATTAAAACCAGGGGTATTGGGGGTGCAAAGGCTAGCATTTCAAATTTACAATGACAATCCAGAGGAAAAACTCCAACCAATCAAACAAAGATTTAGAATCATGAACTAAAGTGACCGATCCATAGGCGTATGATTACAATACAGCCTATTATGGTAGTTTGTTCCCCAAAAATCTAAACATAATGATTAGTCATGATGAAAGTAAAGTTTTCTTTGGAAAGATTTAGACATCGAATATAGAACTAGAAAAACCAGAATAAAAAACAGTATTAATGCACGTAAAACCTGTAAATGAAGGATGAATGGAAGAATTTCATAGCCTCTCCAAAATGGTCCTTGACATGGACCACTTTTGGCAAGTTAAGTGCTCCTAAAGCTGGGGTTAATGGAAAAGGCATAAGGATCTATAATCAATGGTCCAGCCACTCCAGATCTATGGGTGCATTGCAACAGACATGACTCAGTTGTCCACCACGATCGAATGCAAATTCATGACTCAATCATCCACCATGAACTTTCAAGAGCTATCCCATACTCTTTAACAATCCTCTATCACAACCCCCAATTGCTTCATTAATGATTTCAAATCATGACCTGCGCTCTGATAACAAAAAAATATAAGTCCACCTATACTAATGGAGAAGAAATGACCAATGCTATATATTTAAGGGCACAACCGCCCCAGATTCATAGGTATGCTGTAACACACAAGACTGCCATTCACCATGGTTGAATGCAAGTTTTGACTAATGTACGACCAAGCAAAGAAGTGCATTGCAAAAAATAATGAAGAAGGGACTGCAAAACGAAATGGAAGCAGATACAGCATGTTGCGTGCAGATGTTGTGGGTAAGCAAGTGCATGTGCCAAGTGCAGATGCTGTTGCGGAACATGGAAGTAAAGGGTGTTGAAGGTGTCAGAGGTTGCAATCTAGACTCAGCTCTAGTAAAAAATAGGTAGATATAAGATGTATGTAAGATCCCAATCTTGGACATGTATCAATATATATAGATGCAAAAGAGGCAGACAAAAGTAGGTAGTTGCACGTCAAAGGTTGCAAGTATAGAGAGAGAGAATCGATGAGTGGATCAAAGAGAGGCTCTAATATCAACTTGATACATTTAATATTAGGAGAAGGAATAGGTACTGAAGGGGTTTTGAAGAGATGAATAGAAGAGGAACACAATGAGAGAAAAAATGATTGGGGCAAGTGTGTGTGTGTGTGTGTGTGTGTGTGAGAGAGAGAGAGAGAGAGTATGCGTATGTGCAGGTAGCTTGTTGATGAGAGTTTCAACTTTGTAATAAAATCACATAACAAGAAATCTGAACCTTAGGTATCCTATTTTTAGTAATAAAAAACCTTGGGAATTTCAAGAAAAAAATTAAATAGGAAAAATAGGCTACCACTTGAATATGACAAACTAAGCCACAAGTATTCACACTCTTTTGTTCCAGGGAGAAACCCTAACCTCTCATTCATTGCGTGTTGCCTTCACACTCGATTACTCGCAGGTGTCCGGAAACTCGATCTTGCACACGGTGGCTCTGCACCTTTCTCTCGCTCGCAGCCGCATGGTGTTTCACTTTTGTTTGCTCATATCTGAGCAACTCCACTCTCACAAATGTTCCAAGCATATCAATTCATGCAACCTATCAGCTTGACTGTATCTCCCACTACAACTTTTTGTGTTTATTATTTAGGCTATCTTATATGTTGACATCTCATTATGGTGCCGACATCTTGCACATGCTCAGTCCCACTAATATTTAAGGTTACTCACGATCGTCAATTGATTTTTACTCTTTCACTCATGCTCATAATAGTACTCGATCACATCCATTGTTTACAATTAGGGGATCTACAGACTTTATTGCGTCTCGTTAGAGCCCTCCTATTGCAACTACTTTGCCAATGGTTTTGGTAAACCCCATAGTTGCAACCTCCTTCCTTGGGGGCTCCTGTGGCTCCTATTTTGTCCTTGGTGGATATGCAACCTTCGCCTTAACATCAGCATTAATTTGTGAATGTTTTTGTGGTTTAGATGGCAGGGTTTCTCTTTCTTCTCCAATTAACAGTTATCAACTCTTATTCCAAACAGAATTTACAACATAAACAACCTTCAACCATCCAAGATAAGCACACTCTCCTCTTTCTAATGAAGAAATCCCTAAGCTTCTAGGTTGCACCCTCTCAATTAATGATAAATTCTGTATTGGTTGTCAGATGTAGGCAATTCGCAAGTTCATGTCTAGTTTATAGCTAATGGGTGAGCACTCTATTGTGCTCATTGACCACCTTGACATGACATCATGAGGCTTTCATTAAAAGAAGATTATACCAAACTTTTCTAACGGCATTCATATTACATCAATAGGTTTCTAATGCGCATGGTAAAATGGTCTCTCCCCATTTTAATTGCTCAAGGGAGTCTGCTATCACTACAATTTGGATCTCCATTCCAAGATTTTTTTTTTTTGGCAATATTTCAATCAGTCTGCATTATTCTCTTTGGCTTCCATTTTTGAAAAGTCTATATAGATGAACGTAGTAATAGCCTGTAGCACCATGTGCTTAGAGTCTTAGTGGAGTTGGATGTCACATCCCCTTTTCATAAAGTGTTGTGGATTGCATATTTATCATAGATATTAGCAAAGGTGGAATTTGAAAACACACTATATTTGACCATAATTTTTTTGAATGTTTCAAAGCTCATCTTGAGCTCATAAATCCTAAAATTTAAGCTCAAGAACTTCCACTTGATCCCCATTTAGTGGAAGTTCCCTCTCACCAATTTAGGTTTGCATTCAAAACCTAGAACCATGCTTTGATTCTCTTTTGGAGAAAATGACTGATGTTCATATTCCTGCCAACTCCATGATGTTCATCACTTCATCAACTGTTGATATTAACATTGAAAGGTATAATCATGATAGAACTCATCCTCATCCTACTTGTGAACAATGAAGATTTCTTATCACAGCAAGCATCCGATTCAAAATGGAGAGTCCGACATTGCGACTCCCTCACAGACAAGAGATTTCAAGCTATTTATACTAGAAAAGACAGATATCAAAAGAAAATTTATTGTCCCTCCCTCTTCTTCACTAGGCTTCAAGATAAAAGACCCAAATGAATATCTTGCATTTTTTACTTATGTTACTACTCTTTTGAACGGTTATTTTATAAAATGACTTGTTATACTCATATCATTATCTAGCTAATATACTTTGCTTTCAAAACAGAAAAATAATGAATAGTTCTAAATATAATAAATAAAGAAAAGCACCAAAATATTTCCTTTTCTACAAATCACTGAAAAAAACCTAAATATAAATCATTAAATAAATCCCTAGATATAAATCACTAAATGAAATAGAGAAAAAAATCTAATCAATCACAATGTTGAATGTAAGTCTGGATTATACAGACATCATCGAAGCTTGGCCATTGTCCTCTAATGTATTCTTTTAAATGCAGGTCAAACTTATGACTGGCATCAAGCACTTTCCTGCTACATAGAATTCATGTTATGTTATGATAATGAATGTGACAGCTTGATGAACAGCTAAATTAAAGTATTACTTAAAGTATTATATAACCATTTCCCATAAATTTAGTGTTCTATTCTACTGCCTAATAGATGCAGGTTCAGAATAATCTGCTAATTCTTCTAAAACCTATATGCCTTGTAAAGCACAAAATGTTCTGCCAATCTTAGAATTATTGGGAAAGTACAGCTTAAAGGTAGTCTTAGCACATTCTCTATCATATCATCATGCATGCTGCATGACCATAGGGGAAAAGGAAAAAGGGATTGGTGGGTGAGGTGTGATATAGGAAGTAAATAGAATATAGCTTTGCCTTGGTACTGATAACACAAACTCTATGAATAATCATGAAAACAGAAATGCACATAATTCAAGTAATTTCCCAGTGTAGCTTACCTAAATTGTTAAACAAAGCTTTATTGAATTTAACCAAAATAACCAAACAAGTAAAGCACATTAAAAAAAAAATATCCTCAAAGCTAGAATGCATACAATTCACCATTTTTACCTCCACACTTTAGAAGAGTTAAGGGATTACGATCCACTCCTTAAATTTCACAGAGCACATATGTGCAAGAAGAAACTCAGCATCCAAACGACTCTGGAGGGTTCCCATTCGCAGCTATAAAATAAAAGAAGAAAAAAAAAAGTAAGCATACCTTAAATCAAAATACTGCCATTCCTAGTGTAACTTTGTTGCACACCCCTCAGAATAAGATAAGCACAAAAGTAGCACCTAGTGTTTGAAGGGTTTACATTTAAGTGGAAGTTCCAGACATTTATGTCTAAAAAAACATTTCAGTATAATATTAAGCAAGATTAATATACGTAAAAAAATGTTAGAAAACAGCATACATAAATATAGACGTACAAAAAAACAGCAAGCAAAAGTAATAGATCAGTAGTTTTATTATTCAATATGGTTAGTAAATTTAATGCTGAGAAAGGAAAAACTGTTTAGCACAAAATTTGTAATAAAAACAATACTTATAGGCTCATTCAACAACCAAAATATTCAGTAAGGTTTCTTGACATGATATTAGTCGCCAGTTTTCAGGTATTGAAGTATTCATAAAACAAGGATATGAGAATCAAAACTTGTGCCTATATGAAGAAAGAAAACAAAAAATGCTCTACCATTAGAGCACAATTTTTTCACTGCAGTCCACCGATTCTAGTGAAGGACAGGATATATTAGAAAATTCAAAAAAAAAAAAAAGATCATAATCAACTTACATGAAGAATGGATAAGAAGAGAGTGAATTTGTTGAAGTTTTAAGTTTATATTGATCAAAACAGGTCTTCGATAGCAAGCAATATGACGTTTGATGCTTGTTAAACTTATATTCCTAGGAGACATTGATTACCACTGATTTCATTAAATTGTTATATTTATAATATTTAGCTAAGCCCACAAGTTTACTGCAAAGAACTAAGAAGGTTGTCAATTATTGAAGCTATCTATGATAGTATTCAAAAAAATTGCAATGATAACTTTCTTTTCAATA
>CM038218.1:121911487-122120620 GCA_021442155.1 Cymbidium sinense
GTGGATCAATAGGCGTCTTAAACAAGTATAACGACACCCATAACTTGAACCAAAACATGACTGCTGCTGGGCTTGCTGTACATCAGCATAAATGTCATCTACCACAACAATGTGATCTCTGTGAGCCTCCCAGATAACGATGTGCTGCTGGTGGTACTGAACCCAATCGGTATTAACTTTCACTCTGCCATCAACTCTCTTGAAACTAGAATCCATCGGAGCAACATCAATGCGTGGTAAGTGACCAAACTGACGAAGAACTCTGTCAGGAAGCTGCCACTCCACCCTCTTCTAGCTGATCAGTGGAACATGTGCTCGCCATCATCAAGGCAAATAGGATGATGACAATCATAATATCATATGGCTCCCAAGTCACTTGCATTTCGCATGCATTGATATTTTTTTGCCACCATAACTTAAATGAACGATCATCAATGACAACCGTCATAAGAGAATTAAGGAAACAAGCTTCTGACTCATCCTAGAATATACTCAGCAACCAATTTTCTAACGCAACCTAAAAATTAACTAATCACTCATCAAAATAAATTGTGGTTATGATATAACATAAATGTGATGATGAAGCCTTGTAAGTAGCATTAATGCAGATCAGCAAAAAAAAAAAAAAATCTAGCAATAGATCTAAATCTAATGCAATATAAAAAATGCTAATAATAATAATTCATTACAGCAAGACATTCAATTTTCACTCTATTCATCTCATATGAATGAAAAAATACTAATAATAATAATTCACATGTAAAAGGTATAGAAATTCCAGAAAATAGTAAAACAAAAGCAACAAAGAACCTATGGAAACAAGTATATATGTAAGAGAAGGCTGTGATCAACGTAAACGAGAAAGAAAAAGATAGTAATTATGAAACTCTAGTGCAAACAAACAAATACTATGTCATAGGCTTCTTTTTTACTTTCCCCATGCTCATTTTCTTTTACAATACATTTGCAGATTAAAATGTGACTTTGTATCCCTGATTGATTTCTTTAATTTCCAAAACTATTGAGACATGAGCTAACATAATTATATCTCCCAAAAAATACCTTGTGTATACCTTCAGACTTGCGGTGGAGTTGGACCGAAATCTTAGGGTGGAGCCGACACTTGCAGTGGAGCCGAGAGTGGGAGTGTGGGGGGGACTGAATTCTATCACAGAATCAAGCGATCGAACCTAATCACTCGTGCTTTGGGAGGGGTCACGGGTCAAGATGTCAGCAAAAGCCAGAGATCTCTGCCATGAGAGTTATTTTGTGTAATGCCAGATAATCGGTCACGACTTTACTTAAACAATTCAATTATCCGACGACTTGACAGATAGCAGCAAGTGCGATTACACCCCAAATGTCAATACTCGCCGCCTAATTTATGATGGTATCTAAACTTAAATTTTTTTATAAATATTTAATATAATAATGATTTATTATTTAATATTTAGTTTAAAAATTTATTCTACCTGAAACGAGATTTATGAGGACGAACTTATCCATCCAACTAATGAAACACCTCAAACCGTACATTAACAAACCCTTGCGGAGCACACGAAACAGAAACCGGTGCCCTCTCCCCGCGGCAGCCAATCAGCATTCCAAAACCCCACCTTTCGTCAAACTATAAACTGTCAACGATCTCATCGCTTCCCCGCAGATCCAAAAACATCAACTTTCCTTTACATCGATGGGGCGTCGCATTGTGATTGCGGTTGACGGAGGGGAGGAGAGCATCCACGCCCTCAAATGGTGCCTGCAGAACATCGTCGTTGTTAAGGCGGCGGACGGCCACGGATCCGGCGACGAGGCGGCGGACGGCGACGATCTTGTGCTCGTCTTCGCTCGGCCGACGCCCGCTGTCTACCCGGCGATTGACGCGACTGGTGAGGAGAATGCATCAGTTGAATTACTGTGAACTTTTTGGTTCAGAAAATGGCATTTTTAATGATTTCATCTAATGATTGGCTTCAGGCTATTTGTTTTCGGCCGATATTATTGCCAGTATGGATACTTATGCTAAGCATGTGGCCGATACTGTTATTGAAAAGGCTAAGCTGGTTTGCTCCAATTACCCTAATGTAAGTACTTTCCTAGCATTCTTTAAATAGTTTTCAATTTTGTTTTTTTTTTTTTAAATGGTTCATTTTCTGAATAAAGTTTGATCAGATGTTTGTAACACTTACATTTATATTGAGATAATTATAATATACGAATAATCAATCAATTCATAGGAAACCAAAACACCTTAGTTTTCAATTTATTTATGTTCTTTGATTTTCTTGTCAGTATCATATGCTTATATAGATAAAAACTAAGCCTTTTTTTTGTTATTGATAGTTGAAGGTGGAGATCAAGGTGCAGAGTGGTGATCCAAGGGATATTATTTGTGAGGTGGTGGAGAAAGTCGGAGCTGATATGTTGGTGATGGGCAGTCATGGCTATGGCCCTCTGAAAAGGTATACTATGGTTTTCTTTCGTGAAAAAAAATTCATCTTTCATCTATTATAAACTTATAATGCCATCTTTAATTCGATTTAGTGTCGTAATTTAAATAATTATCATGTGAATCGTGAATTTTTGCAGGGCATTCCTTGGGAGTGTGAGCTCCTACTGTGCACAGAATGTGAAGTGTCCTATCCTGATTGTCAAGAAGCCCAAGAATTAGAGCTTGTACTGTGCATGGAAATGGAAAAGAGATGCTATATAAATTTGTTGAATGTAAGTTTGAAGTTTGGAGATATAATATCATCTATGTTTGACAATATAAACAGTTTATGTGATGCCTTGAATGATGTTTGTTTTTATTGATTTTAAGTTTACTTCTTCTTCCAATGATATTGTAAGCTTGATGGTGGAACCATTCTAAATGACTCTCTTGACTAATCACTTGCTAGATGAGTTATATTTCTTTAATATTTATAATGGATTAAAATGCATCTTGATGGAGGGCATTTTAATTCTCATGTTAATTAGATGGTGGAGAATAGAGCTATATCACCATTTTAATATATGTTGGCTGGCCCATTGTAAGTTTGGAAATAAAGAAAATGATTAGAATTAATCATGAACTTTTTTTAAAGGGTTGCATCACCTATTATAGGATTTTTCCACTGGTTAACAAAGTTCAATTTTCGTATATCAAAGGCTAAGGCATGACTTTCCCTAACTCGAGATATCATAGCTAAGTCAGTGTAAAGATATTTTTGTTATTGACAATTTTACCCCCTTTTCAAGATGTAGTTTGAGCAATGAATTGTGTGATAAAAATACAATAGTCTCATTAAAAGTTTACTCGATTCAATTAAGCAAGATGAAATTGTAGGTTTAACCTTGTATGAACCATGATTCATTTGGGTTAAAAGTATCCAACTAATTCGGCTGCATCACTACTTATCTAAGTAATGATTTGACTCAATCCTATGCAACTACTAGAATATATATATTCAAATTAATTTTTTAGCTATAAAAGCCTCACCACCTAGCTTAATTCATCTCTAATACAACATATCGAGAAGGTCAAATGTAAAGTTTGAAGAAAAAATTGGCGATGTGATTGATAATCAAATGATTAATATTTTTAAAGCATTTAAGTATGCATATTGTCACACATCCATTATCAATCACAAGCATGAACGACAAGTTTATCTTGCTTGGTAAGCTGAGTAATGATGGACAATTAATCTACTTGTTACCAAATTTTCAAAATACATTCAAATAAGTAAAATTTCAAATTTCATATATTCTTATTACACTATTATTTCAAACCAAATAATTCTTAAGACCTGATATATCCCTCTAAAATTTATAAATTAAGCATGAATTTCAAGTTAAAGCATATATTCAATCAAATTAAACGACTCAGTGAGATGAGTCTAATAAAGCTAGAATCGGATAAAATTAAGTCCAAATGAGCTCAAATCAAGCTCAAAAGCTATATATGAAAACTTTGAAACATTGACTAGATGATCAAATAACTTTCAAATTTGACGTGCTTATAGTCGAAACAAGCAGCTTGACGGGACGAATCTAACGAGCCTAAGATCACTCAAATCGAAGATTGTTTGAATGACCAAATCACCAAAAGATTATCTATACTCAAATGGATCGATACAAACCGTACGATGAATTGTTTTGAGATTTTGTCTATAATGACCAAAATGCCCCTCTTATAATTCTATAAATAGGACCTCATTCTTGCCATGAAGGGGGGAAGGACGAGCTAGAAGTAAACTTGAGAGAGGCTAGAGTTTTCAGCTCGATCACCACCGTTGTCATCGACCGCTATTATCGCCGACTACCACTAATAACCGCTTTACCAACTACGATATTTGTTGACATGAAATTCTATTATCAGGATTTTCTACATACAATCATGTAATTCCATTGTCAGGAAGATTTGAACTTTGTACTCCAAAGCAGATATATAGTGGAGCATTTTTACTCGGTTAGGCCTCGTGAGTTTTTTCCCCTCTTCCTGAGATTTTTTCACATAAAAATTATGAAGTTTCTTATTCTCTTTTCAACTATCTGTGCTCATTTTGGAGTTCCATACAAAATTAAGGCGTGAAGTTTTATTCTACCCCAACTGATTTTCTGGCACACAACAGTTTGATGCCGTATGTGAGAAACATTTCTCTTGCATCTTCATAATGGTTGGCAATCTGACTTTATGTTAAGAGTAGCACCATCTATATGGTGGAAGAAATCTTACTCTGGAGTGTGGGCTCCGAAAATTCACCACCGACCTCTCGACAAATTGAAAAGAGTATGATTTAAGTGTCGATGTAATTTTCAGAAGGCAGATGAGATAGTAGATAAGGTACTACCTAGAGATTTCATCCTCATTTTATGAGAATTTTAGATCTGGTTCTAGGTTTCCTATAGGAGCAAGCTCCTATAATTAATTACCCCTCCCAATAAGTGAGAGAGAACTTTTGATTAAGGTTAGTCATTAGATCAGTTAATGCGTAGCGTATAGTAGCAGCATTTGGAGTTTAAAATTTGGGATTTATGAATTTATGAAATTCTTCATTATTAACTTAAAGCTAATGGTTGGGGGAATGATGATGTGCTCGATCTAGATCCCATGATTCCGTCATCCCAGTCTATCGCAGTCCTTAGTTTACTTAGTGAGGAGGTCGACCAACCTGTCGAAGAATCCTTAAGAATAACACGCTACGTGCCTAAGAAATCCTTGTAGACCTGGGGTGGTGTTTATCTAAGGAGACAATCTTAAGTTTACCTTAACTGTAGAGGGCCTTTTGCCCTATCAGGTGTACTCTATGATTCACAACTCAAAGGACAAAGTTATTGGGTAGCATACGGGCTACGGTCGTGATCGCAATATAATGAAGCCTTATTGGACAAACCACCCGATTAGAGGACCCTGGTCATAACCGCATATGGAGCCCATCAGCCACAGAGGACACGGGTCACGTCCTTACTAACGTGAGATTGATTGAGAGTGAACATAGTAGAACACTTGATTTGATATTGACTCTTTTATGAGCTAGAGTTTTCTTAATTTGTCTCCTCCGACAAATAATTGCGGAAGGTGGATTAAATAGAGTTTGTTGTAAGCTTTTAAAGATTAAATTTTATTTGAGCAGTTTTTAGATTAATACTTAATTTGAGTTAATTTGATTTGAGATTAGAATCATATTCTGATGGAAGTATCCCCTCCGGATGAAATCACCATTCAACACAGCCATCATCGGGATAGTTGCTTGATTAATTTGAATATATTTAAGAGCTTTAGATTTTATCAATTCTGTTTAGATCCTAACAGAAGATCAGATCTACTATCACATGATAGAATTAGCTTCTCAGATATTTTAATAAATTAAAATTCTTATAATAATTAATTTTTTATTAGCTTCTGATATTTTAATAAATTAAAATTCTTATAATAATTAATTTTTTTTAGGTTTTGTTAACTGCAGACCGGTCAGACCAAACCAGAAGCAACCAGCGATCCTTGACACTTGAATCAAAATATTGACGTAGTGTAGATGCAGTGTATTTAAGAATGCAATTAACGCTCTTATGCGATGTGTTGCGAATCCGGTGGCGTAGAAGGTGTTGTAAATTGATATAATATATGATTAGATCTTTTGGATTAATATTGAATTATTTTCTTTTACTCTAAGTTGATTAGTCTTTGAATATTTAATAGACTCGCTTATGACAATTCTCAAATTCATCATCGACTATACTCAATTTCTCCTTGATCCAATGCAAGTATTTAATGACGCGACAAGTATACTTCAAACATTTTTCAAGGATTCATTGCTTATGCTTATTAGCAATCATTCGATCTCATAGAAAATCTTTGATGAATTCTTTAATTTTCTTCAATTTATTTGGGTATATTTGAAGAGTGTATCTTCATTCCAAGAGGCTCTTATGTTTTGATTTAATGTCCAATTGAATTCTTACCTCATTTGATATCGGGCCTAATTTTCAATTATTCAATTAGTTTTATGATTACTTGTTTGTGAATTTAACACTTTATGTATTCAATAATAGGCTCTATTCACATAAACAAACATCAACTCCAATATCTCTAACTCCACATTAGGTTTCATATTTAGTGAATGATTGTGTTTAGTTCTCCCTCCCTTTTTTTGTTTGAGAAATTTGTGAGAACATAGACTCACTTTATTAAGGCATTACTTAATTTTTTTTGTAATAATGGGTCCTTCATTACTCCCTCTAATCTTTATAAATAAGGCCAAGAGGGGGTCTTTCATTTCATTCCACTTGTTTGAGAAGTTGTGTTGCCTTAGAGTCTGATAGGGGAGAAAATCTAATTCCATTTCAAGTAAGTGTTTTATCTCTTCCAAACTTTCTTTAAGCATTCCCCATCTATGTTTTTGATTTAAGGCTTATGGTTGTATTTATTATGCATTTCTTATTTAGTTTTAAACTTAGATGATGTCCATTTTAATTTGCTTAAGTCCAGAATTTCAATCAAAATTTCAGCATTTCGAGTCGTCGCAGTTGGAGGCCTTCCTGTCACACCCTGATGAGCATGACGGTTGGTGTTTTGCAATACCTTGGCCGATTTTCATCTCGTCATGCCCTGATGAGCATGACGAGGCCTTCAAACCTGCAAAGAGACACATAGCATACAATCAATACACATAATATTTCCTCTTTTACACATTCAAACACAAATCTATTGCACATTCACCAAAGCTGAGGGAGACGGGGAGGGAGATGCCGGAAACTAAGAGAAGAACCCGCATGATGATGGTGTTCCTCTTTAGTTGCGACAGAAGGAAAGGTCAAAAGGAGACGGAGAGAGAGATGCCGAAAACCAAGAGAAGAACCCGGCTGATAATGGTGTTCTCTTTGGCTACGACAAAAGGAAAGGTCGGAATGATGAAAATTAGTGGATGTGTGTTTAATTTGAAGAAGGTTATGCTTGCTGTTTTAGGAAACGGATTATGAGGGGGAAGGGAGTTTTCTGCTAAATGAGGATGAGGGAAATTTTAGATAGGAAGAAATGAGGGAAGTAGAAGAGGGATTTTCAGTTTGGGAAGAAAATGGGAAATGGAGAAGGAATTTTTGGTTTAAAAGCGAGGGAAGAAATGGAGAAGGAATTTTCAATTTAGAAGAAATGAGAGAATAGAAGGATTTTTTGGGAGAAAAAGAGGAGAAGGAAGAAGGAAGAGGAAGGAAGGAACCCACCTTTGAGGTTTAAACGAGAAAAAAATGGGGTTTTCGACTGACGAGAAAATGGAAGAAGAAGAAGAACCCTTCTCCATTGAGGAAAATAGTCATGAAAAGAACAGTTGGAGGAGAGATCAGAATGGTTGAAGAGCTTCCGTGCACATGAAGGGGAGAATCGACAGGAGGGAGAGCCGGCGTTGAAGGAGGTAGTTCATGCTGCTGGCTCGAGTCGGACGAGCAAATGAGGGAGATCGAGAGAGGAAGGCCCAATTCGAGAGCTTGTGTGCATGCGTAAAGGAGGGATCAGGTGGAGCGAGGGATTAGGGCCGGTCAATTTTAGGTTACTAGCCCCTATGGGTTGGTTTTAGGGATTTAGGTTAGTTAAGATTAAATTAGGGCTTTTAATAATATTTTTTTATTACTTAATCGACTTTAATATGAACTTTATGCCGAACTCAATATAGGGTTGATATATATATATATATATATATATATATATATATATATATGTATATTATATATATTTTGATGTTCAAAGCATAGCAATCCGTTTCACAATTGGAGGCCGTTTGGCTCAAGTTGGCGTCAAATTGGGTCAATTTCAGCTCAAAATGCACATTATCATTTCTGATCGCTTAATTTTTCACAGACTTGTCCGAATTGAGTGCAAATAGTCTTACTTGATATATTTTGATATTTCAAAGCTAACGACACAATCAAATTTGTAAACGGATGTCGTTTGGTTTAAGTCGGTGCCTCCTGACCTAGATATGCGGGTAGGCTCATTGATGACTCGATCGTTTGATCGGTTGATCATCCGGTTGTGCAATATTTATATTTTGACTAGTTTTGGCATTCTGAACCCAATGGCGAAGTCCGTTCATCAATCAGAGATCATTTCGACTGATTTTGGTGATGTATAGTGTATTTCAACCTTAATTTATGTGTTGTTACTTCCGATCATTCGACATTTATACAGACTCATTCGAATTGTGTGCGAACAATCTTACTTGATAGATTTCAATGTTTCAAAACTAACGTCGCAATCAATTTTATGAACGGAGGTCGTTTGGATATCGTCGCAGCTTCCCAACTCCGATATACATGTTGATACATTAATAGCTCGATCGCTTGCTCGGCTGGTCGTTAGATTGTGCAATATTTATATTCTAACCAATTTCGATGTTTTGAATGCAATGGCAAAGTCCGTTTGTTGATCGGAGATCATTTGGGCTGATTTCAATGATGTTTGACGCATCTCAGCTCTGATTTGGGCTTTAGAGCATCCGAAGTCAATCGAATTCACCTTATAAGCTCGATTCGGCTTGTGTAGCATATGTGAAGGTCAACATGGAGGAGCACATAAGAAGAATGAAAATTCATCAAACTCTGATTCTTTAGCTTTTTTTGGAAACTGGGGGGTAGTTCTTAATCTCAAAAGATCATCCAAATCAATATTCTTGATATCTAATTGACTATCAGTTCGAGAAACAAGTCAATGATGGAGAGTAATTTCAACATTAAAAAAAAAGCTTTGCAAATCATGATTCTTCAATCATACTCATGGAAAATAAGACAAAGGTCAAAGAGCAACTTTGACTACAGCCTCAAACGGATGTTTTGATTTGACCTCTTCCACACAGGTTAACGTCATTGAGTAATACTTTGACAAATAATCTTGGAAGAATCAAAATGTTTAACCTCTTCCACACAGGTTAACGTCATCGAATAACACTTTGACAAAATAACCTCAGATGAGAGTTAAAATTATTGACTTCTTTTACACAGGTTAAATGTCACCAAGTAACACTCTAACAAACAACCTCAGATAGGTCAAAATCCTTTATGGATTCTTCCCCTAGAAGGCACACCCTTGAGAAAGCCTCGATAGAAAGCTAGTAGTGAACAAGATCCTCACTAGAAAGACTCCAAGAAAGCAAGTGGCTGATAGGGTCTCCACTCATAAAAATCCTCAGAAGGCAAGAGCCTTAGAAGGTATAGGTATATCAAAAATCTCAGAAGGTATAGGTACATCAAAAATCTCAGAAGGTATATGTACATCAAAAATCTTAGAAGACAAAAGCCTTAGAAGGTATAGGTACATCAAAAACCTTAGATGACAAAAGTCTCAGAAGGTACATGTATATCAAAAATTTTAGAAGGTATAGGTACATCAAAATCTCAGTAGGTAAAAGCCTCAGAAGGAATAGGTACATCAAATATCTCAGAAGGTAAAAACCTTAGAAGTTACAGGTACCCCGACGGAGGAGAATAAGCTCGGTGCAATATTTTAGGAGGAATAACCACCAAATCATTTGAATAATGAAACTTCTTCCTGAAGATTATCAATGTATCACTGTTGATAATTGAAGTTACATCGTCGGATCTCACCGTCCCATGATGCTTTCGTAACCCATCATCTTGTGCAAGATTTACTCGAGAATCTTTAGACATTGGGATATCTGTGGAAGGATGCTCACCCATAAAGATACTCTCTATTTTTCAACTTTGGAAGCACACTGGAGCTTGAATTCAGGATAAACGCCGCCTAACTTGGTCAATTGGAAACCTCGAGATAGAGGAGAATTGGAGCCTGTGAGGGGATTGAAACTGTTATACTGGTAAATGAAGGCTACCAAAGAGAAGAAAGCGGAAGCACATTGGAGCCAATTGGATCGCCATAACAGTGTTGGAAACCGAGATCGAGAGAATTGGAGCTGCGAGGGTGCGTTATCTGAGTTATTGGAGGCTACCAAAGAGAAGAAAGCAGAAGCACACTGCATCATAAATTTAGGATACGAGCCACCTAACCAGGTCAGTTGGAAACCCCAAGATCAGGGAGAATTGAAGTCTATGAGGGGGTCGGCACCATTATACAGGTCAGTGTAGGCTACCAAAGAGAAGAAAGTGGAAGCACACTAGAGCTTGAATTCGAGATGCGCACCGCCTAATAAGGTCAGTTGGAAACCCCGAGATCGGGGAGAACTAGAGCCTGTGATGGGGGTCGGCATTGTTATACAGGTTAGTGGAGGCTACCAAAGAAAAGAAAGTATAGAAAGTAAGGTGCGTATTTTTCATTACCCATTGGGAGATATTTATACTTGAAAAAGAAACTCTTCAAATTATTTAAATAATTTTAAAAATAAAATAAAATAAAAAAATCCTTCATATTCTTTTGAAAAATAATAAAAAAAGAAAGAAAAAAAAACTCTTCACATTCCTCATTTAAAAACTAATACTCTTCACATTCCTCATTTATTAAAAAAAATCTCTCTCTCTCTTCCCCCTCTCTATCTCCACGTTAGCCACTTATAAGGTGGAAAATGATATCTCTCTAAAATTTATAAATCAAGCATGGATTTCAAGTTAAAGCATATATTCAATCAAATTAAATGACTCAGCTAGATGAGTCCAATAATGCTAGAATCGGGTAAAATCAAGTCCAAATCAGCTCAAATCATGCTCAAAAGTTACATATGAAAACTTTGAAATGCTGATTGAATGATCAAATAACTTTTAAATTTGACGTGCTTATAGTTGAATCGAGCGGCTCGATAAGAAATATCCAACGAGCCTAAGATCACTCAAATCGAAGATCATTTGAATTGAAAAATCACCAAAAGACTATCTATGATTAAATTGATCGATACAAACCGTTCGATGGAGTGTTTTAAGATTTTGACTACAATGAATAAAATGTCTCTCTCAGAATTCTATAAATAGAACCTCATTCTTATCATGATGGGGGGAAGGACGAGTTAGAAGTGAACTTGGGAGAAAGCTGGGAGAGAGCTAGAAGTTTGAAGTTCGTCATCACCACCATTGTCAATCGCTTATTATCGTCCCACACTAATTCATTTCTACCTCGCATTTGTAGCTTGATTATGGAATTCCCATTATCTGGATTTTCTGCATACAATCTTGTAATCCTGTTGTCGGGAAGATTTGAACTTTATACTCAAAAGTAGATATATAGTGGAGCATTTTTATTGGGTTAGGCCCGTGTTTTTTTTCCCTCTTCCTGGGATTTTTTCTCATAAAAATTATGAAGTTTCTTATTCTCTTTTCAACTATCTGTGCTCGTGCTGGAGTTCCATACAAAACTAAGGCGTGAAGTTTTATTTTACCCCAACTGGTTTTGTAGCACGCAATAGTTTGACACCGTCTATGAGAAACATTCCCCTTACATCTTCATAATAGTTGATAATCTGACTTTTGTTAAGAGTAGCACCATCTATATGATGGAGAAAATTTTACTATAGAGGAACACATAAGAAGAATGAAAATTCATCAAACTCTGATCCTTATGCTTTTGTTGGAAATTGAGGGACAACTCTTAATCTCAAAAGATCGCTCAAATCAATATTCTGGATATCTAATTGATTATCAGTTCGAGAAGGAAGTCAATGATGGAGAGTAATTTCAACATTGAAAAAAATATAGCTTTGCAAATCGTGATTCTTCAATCATACTCATGAAAAATAAGGCAAAGGTCAAGGAGCAACTTTGGCTACAACCTCAAATGGATGTTTTGATTTGACCTCTTCCACACAGGTTAACGTCATTGAGTAATACTCGACAAATAATCTCAGAAGAATCAAAATGTTTAACCTCTTCCATAGAGGTTAACATCATCGAATAACACTTTGACAAAATAACCTTGGATGAGAGTTAAAACTATTGACTTCTTCCACATAGGTTAAATGCCACCGAGTAACACTCTGACAAACAACCTCGGATAGGTCAAAAATCCTTTATGGATTCTTCCCCTAGAAGGCACGCCCTTGAGGAAGCCTCGATGGAAAGCTAGTAGTGGACAATGTCCTCACTAGAAAGACTCTAAGAGAGCAAGTGGTTGATAAGGTCTCCACTCTTAAAAAATCTCAAAAGGAAAAAACCTCAGAAGGTACAAGTATATCAAAAATCTTATAAGGCAAAAGCCTCAGAAGGTACATGTACATCAAAAATCTCAGAAAGCAAAAGCCTCATAAGGTACATGTATGTCAAAAATCTCAAAAGGCAAAAGCCTTAAAAGGTACAGGTACATCAAAAATCTTAGATGACAAAAGTCTCGAAGATGCAATACATCAAAATCTCGAGAAGTATAGGTACATCAAAATCTCAAGTAGGTAAAGCTTGAAAGTGCATCAAAATCTCAGAATACAAAAGCCTCAAAAGGGATAGGTACCTCGATAGAGGAGAATAAGCTCATCACGATCTTTTAGAAGGAATAACCACCAAATCATTTGGAAAATGAAACTTCTTTCTGAAGATTATCAAAGTATCACTGTTGATAGTTGGCAGTACATCGTCGGATCTCACCATCCCCTAGTACTTCCGCAACCCATCATCTTGTGCAAGATTTACTCGAGAATCTTCAAACATTGGGATATCTGTGGAAAGATGCTCACCCATGAAGATACTCTCTATTTTTTAACTTTGGAAGCACACTGGAGCCTGAATGCGGGATGCACGCCGCCTAACTAGGTTAGTTGGAAACCTCGAGATTGGGGAGAATAGGAGCCTGCGAGGGGGTCGTCACCGTTATACAGGTTAATGGAGGCTACCAAAGAGAAGAAAGCGGAAGCATATTGGAGCCTGAATTTGAGATGCACGCCACTGTTGACCTCAATTTTGGAGTGAGCTTTCAACTTCTTCATCTTAGACATAGGACTCCTCTAGACACTGAGAGTTCTTTAGTCTTAAGACACTTCTAGTGATTAGGTGAACACTTAGCCTAACCCTAGAAACTTAGAAGAGTTAGCCATAGGAATAGGTTATTCCCTAGAGATATTAGGAGGACTTCCCTACCCTATAGCTTGAACCCAATCCTTACTTCCTTCTTTCAAACCTAACTTCAAACCCAAATCTTAAATCAATTCCAACTCAATTATTTTTCTCAAATCTTAAATCAAATCCAAAACCTTTTCTAAGCCCCTTGATTTCATCTTATAGACTTAGCTCAAATAAAATCTTAAATCAATTCCAATTCAATTGACTTTTTCAAATCATAAATTAATTCGAAAATCCAAATCATGAATCAATTCCAAATAATTGAAACCCATGATCAATTCCAAATTGAAAATCTTTCCTAACCCCTTTTGATTTCATTTTATGGACTTAGCTCAAATCAAATCACTCCAAACTCAAAAGATTTTTTTCTCATAACCCATTTATATTCTCATTTATATTCGTAATAATAAATGAAATATAAATTCAAATGATCAAAACTAAATTCAAAACTCAAATCCAACTTATACTCTTTCAAGTCAAATCCTTAAACTTAGCTAAATCATTCTCAAATCAATCCAAACCTTCAGATTTTCTCTTCAAACATTCATTCCTTCAATCACATGCCCAAATATAAACATAAACTACAATCACCAAACCAAAATCAAACTAATCCAAGTCAAACCAATATTCACCCTTTTGACTTGAAATTGTCAAATGAATTAAAACTCATTTGACTCCAAATCACTTGCAATTGGATTTATATTTTCATCATAAGTCCATATGTGAGTTCAACCAAACTTGAATCAAGCCTTGATCAATCCAATTGACCCACTTAGACTCACTTGACCCAAAGTGACCTAAAGCACCTTTTTGAGCCAAATTCTAATCAAACCCAAATTGGATTGAACTAAGCCCATCTAAGCCTCACATTGTGATCAATAATCATCTTAGGATGATCAATCACTCAAATTGGGTCAAACCAAGTCAAACTTAGCCTTTGACCAAGTCAACACTTAGCCCAAATGAAATCTAAACAAGCCAAAATTCATTATAAGCTAAATTTATTGAAACCATTAATATAAATCAATCCATAATTAATGATTGAACTTGACCAAGCCATCAATTGAGCCAAATCAAGCCTAATTGGCCACTTGACCTAAGTTGACCCAAGTTGGCCTAAAAAGTTAAAATGGGTCAAATCTTGATCTAAGCCAAATTGATTGCAACCAATGGGTCAAATTCATTCTAAATTGATTGTTGAACATGACCAAAGCTTCAATTGGCCAACTATACCTAAACCTAGCCAAATTGACCATGAACCCAACTTGACCTAAAAGGTCAAATCAATTTAAAATCAAATCAAACCAAAATTGTTTGAAACCAAAGCTTGTAATATATTTCAAATGATCAACCAAGCCTAAACAAACCCATGACCTAACCCAATTGGGTCGAATAGGTCAAACTAGTTAACTTGACCCATTTGACCAAAATGAACCTAAATGAACCAAAACCAAATCTAAATCAAATTGAACCAAACCAATGATACCCATTGGCTCTAAATGATCATTTGAACTTGACCTAACCCATGGTTTGACCCACTTTGACCAATTGGTCAACCTAACCCAATTTGACCCAACTTGACCTAAATGGGTCAAATTGAACCAAATGAACTCAAAATCACTTGAAATTTGTCCCAACCCATTTTTGAATCAATTCAAATCTACCCAAATCAAAATAAAGGCCAAATGACCATTTTACCTTTAGGTCAAAGGGTATCCTATGACCAAATTCACTTAGAATTTGGTCATTTCTTTCTCAAGGCCACTTAGCATCCTCCTAGTGGTCCACATGAGTACCAAGGAGGGTGGTGAACATGACCCAATGAGCTTGTGTCATCCATGACCCAACCAAAGGCCAAACGACCCCTCCAGTGGAAACTGAGCACTTAGATCACCCAATGCACTCACCTAGTACATGGGCACTCACTCGCCTCCACTCCTCTGCCTAAAATGACTCACATGTAATGTTAAACAGCCAAAATTGATCAACCAATCTCACCCATGGATTAAAAATGGCATTGCATCCTTCCACCGTCCGATCCAAGGAGGGGGAGATATACTCCCCCTCATTCCCACTCAAACCACAAGCACTCAATTCAGAGCCAAGGAGAGTGAGTCGAAGCTCCCCAAGATTTTCCAAGCCCTTCTTAAGCTCCATTGAGTTCTCCTTATCAGTTTTGCTCAAGCCGAAATAGATGAGGTCCATTCTAATCCCAAGTCACTCAATTCTCCATCAAAATCAAATTAACCTTGCATACACCGTTAGTGGACCTCATCGAGCTCAACCAAGTCATTTCTCAAGTCTCAAAGCCACGAGAAGTATCACCTTGATCAAGACCAATAACCATTAAAGGGGAGCTTGGTCAACCAAGCCATCCACTTCAAATCAAGATCCAATACCTTCAACAGGGCTTCGTCTCTACTAGTCGAAGCTACCTCCTCCGTTGGAAGCGCTAGTGATAGCCTCCGGTGAGGTATGCCATTGAAACTGACCTTAGGATAAATTTTGCTTGGTCCATTGTGAAGAAAATTATAATCACATCAAATCTTTACCGTTAGATACATTGCTTATGCTTCCTTGAAGTTGTGGGGTGAGTTTGAACTCCATCTGAGCTCTGGTGAGCTCGGATCAAGTGACGATCGATGGACGACATCCATCTCTCACTGCTCGGGAGGAGACATATCACACACCATTCATTCTATGTGATTGGAACGAATGGCTATGATTAGATCATGATAGCCCCCTATGATTTAAGCCTAACTGAGATTAATCCTGGTCAATCGATCTTAGATCAGATGGCCTGTGGAGAAAGCGGCAGAGATCGGATGGCCCGTGGAGAAAGAGCGTCTGCCGTCGGCTGACTTAGCAGGCGGATGTGACAACATAAATAACATATCCCATCGCACCACATGGAAAGTGCGCCACGTTAGCCACCACATGGTATGCTTAGGATTATTCATATGCATAAATATTTGTGTGTCATGTGGTAGTAATCCACCATAACTAATCCTAAGATGTCTTTCTCATTAAATAGGGCTATTTAGAGTAAGTATAAATTTATGGTTAATTAAAAAACATAATAAAACATTCACCAAAGAAAAATTATTAGTGAAGCTACCTTAGAAATTACTTAAGGTAGGCATGAAAGAGAAGTTCTTTTCTCTTTTTTTCTCTTTACAATATTTAGTAACTAAGTGTAGGTTCATTCAAACTAAATCAAATCATCAACTAAAATTAATAAATCAACTAAATCATTTAAAATGAAACCACTCTCTAAATTGAACCTTTCACACTTAGAAAATTTCAACTTTAAAGCCTAGCTAAGACATGCCCACACAAGCCTTAAATGACACACACATTAGGCTAAGTTATCATTTCTAGCTTTATGCTAGGGCGATCAATGGTTTGATGCCTGATTTTATTTTATGATGTAAAATTTTTAGACTGGATGTTAGGGTGTATGTGCGTAGTCTAGATGTTAGGCTGATATTAGCTTAATCATGCTTTCTGCAGGGGGTTATGCTTAAGGGGCACTTGTAATAAAAATATAAATATTTTTTGCTATGCAGGTTGCTTATACCCCTAAGCATAACCCAAATTAGAATATGTGAACTTGGTTACCCATGTGTGGGGTACTAAGTCTAAATTATTTATATACATACTTGGGTTGTGTGATATGTTTATCTCTATTTTACAGGTTTAGTTAGATTTATATTTTCCATTTTGATGTAAATTTTGAAATTAAGATTTGGAATGACTGTTATGGGGGAATTAAGGTGAACATTGGTTATAAGACCATGTCTTATATACCATGTGAAGCCTCAGAGCAAACTACATCCCAAGTCAAATCAAAAGGAAGAAAGAAATGAAGAAATGAAGAATGAAGACCCCCATAACATGAATTCCTTTTAATTGTAATTATTCATTTATAATCCGGGTTGCGTAAGGGTAGAGCTCGACTACCCATTTTCTTTTTCGGGTTTGTCTGATGGTGCCCGAACACATCGACCTCTTATTCTTTTACGCTAATTTTATAAATTGATTGATGTTTTGTTTATGATTGCGTAATTAGGATGACATGATTTTCTTAGTTTCTTAATTTCTTGATGGTTGTTGAATGGCTTGGATGCGATTAGACTTTTTGGAAATTTTTTTTTTCTATATAATTAATCAACTCAAAAATAAATTAAACAACTCATAACTTCACTTAAAGCCTAAGACATAAATTAAGATAATAAAATATTTAACAACCTCTTAGCTGGATGTTATATGTCTCACATCATGCATAAATCATATTACTTCACTCTTGCTAATGGAGGGCATCCACCTTTGCTAGAGAAAATGGCTTGACCTTTGATAGCCATGTGGAAACACGCCTCATCCTTTCTGATTTTGGCCCATAACCAATTTTCTCATGCATTAGGCATATGAAATCCCATAGCCTATGTCAAATAAAAATGTCCAAAAATTAAAATAAAACTTAACAAAATTTGCATTAGATTTAGGTCATTATTCATGCCCTTCATAATCTAGTCTCTTAGGGAGTGTGTTTAAGGATTTAGTCTCATTTATAAATAAAAAATAGCTTAGCCATCTTGCAAAGCATAAGACTTGCCTACATGTATTTAAAATCGTAGGAGGAGTTAGTTGGCGGCCACCCCCAGGCAGTTGTAAGTCCAACAGTTTGGTGGTTTATTCTCTCTTATGGAGGTAAACCATATGCCCATCTTCGCCTTAGATTTAGGTCATGCTTTGGCCCTCGCCAAAGCTCTCTAGATTTAGGATCTGAGGTTGTTGTTTCTCTTTGCAGATTATAAGCATAAATCCTCACCTCTTAGGCATTTCTACAATCTTGTATGGTGGAATTCTAAGCCCTATATTTCTAATAAAAAATTCAACTTAAAAACATAGTTCTTTTCAATTTCTAAAATATAAAATCCAACTATAGGATATTTTGGTATTCTCACTAGGCTTCCTAGTACCATGATCATCCCCTACTCATCTCCCATTGGATTTAATAAAAACTCTTCCCTTTTGATCAATCATACTTGATTTTCCAAAAAATAACCAATTGATTGATAATCCTATCTTTGAAATCTTTGGAGACAACGACCATTTATCTTAATCGAGAGTATTCTTAAGGAATCTCATTCCTTAAGATGTAATTAACTATGGGGGCTTTCCTACATAGGGAACTTAACGAACTCAGTTTAAATAAACCCTGCTTTACGTTTCCATGTAAAGTAAGAGAAAGATCTCTAGTACATTCGAAGACCCATTGTCCTTAGGAGTCCTTATTAGGTGATTAGGTCTATTGTAGGATGGTGACTTCTATCTTTGGAGATAGAATATCATCCCTCAATGTCACAGCTAATCACCCTAATGAGTACATCTACGGATCTGCGTGGTATCCGACATCTCAAAAATAAACACCAAATCTGCTAAATGAGTAATCCCAAATAAAATCAAAACAAAATATTTAGGATTTATTTAGCATACATAAATTTTCTAAGTAAAGATTCCATTTCTAAATTCACACATGATTCATATCATGGGAAAATAAGCAAAAAGAAAATTATTTTCAAACATCTCATTTAGTATAACCAAATCTACTAAATGAGTAATCCCAAACAAAATCAATTGACCACTTATTTAACATACTCAAATTTGTTAAATAAAGGGTTCCCAAATATAAAAATAAAATTCAAATATGAACCAACGGAAGCATCAAAAATCTCTTCAAAAATTTGAACCCATTTTCAATATACACAAATATGTTGAAAGTGGATTCTAAATTCAAAATCTCTTCTCTGATTCATTCAAAATCTCTCTCTTAAATTCAATGAGCCCCATTTAACACATTCAAATTATTGAGTGTGGGTTCAAATTCTAAAATAAATTTAAAAAGTTAGCAGAATATTAAGATAGACAAATCTGATTTGAGTTTGTTTCTAACAATTACAAGGTTCCAGTTCAGCCTCAGTCAGCTTTTTCTCAAGTTTAGTACAATACAAATGGATGCTCAGAAGTATGTGTTCATCTTTCCCTTCGGGATGGATTTGGCCTTGGATTGCGCTCCCTCCCCGATTTCGATTTGATACACTTTAGGATTCGAGGGGGCCAGGATCACTTGTGAGGGGGCAACCCTCACCACCGCTAATAGGAATGTGGTGATTGGGCAGAAGCCACTCATCTATGTTGAGATGCCTTCAGATTTTGAATTTCCCTCACTGAAGCGGAAGAAGATGGAGGTTGCCGTAGTCGTCACAACTCTAGTGCCCGTACGTTCATTTGTTCCCATCACTGCCCCATTATGGGCTAGTACCTACTCACTGGCTTCCTCTAAGGGGAAGGCTACCCTGGCTTCAAGGATAGTCTCCCCTACCTTTAATATAAGGTTTAGTTCCAGTACTACTCCACCTAGTAGAACTCAGTGCCGCAATAAGAGCTGCAAGATCAAGCGGTATCATGTGCGTATTGCCAAGGAGATGAAATCAGTCTCTCACATTACAGTAGAGAAGTCACCCAGGGTAGTTTCTCCTTTGATTACACAGAACAAGTTCCATACTCTTTCCAGATCTGATGGAGAGGAAGATGTTAGGAGGATTATAGTGTCACCTCCACTTGCGTTCATTGCAGCTTTTGCTCGAGGAGATAGGAGGTCATATGCTAGCCTTAGGATAGTTCTGCACCAAGTTGGCAGGGCTTCTGGATGATTAGAGTTCAAAGCCTAGTTTGATTTACGATCGATTATTCCTCGTAGTGTGGGCGAGCATATCCGTCAGGAGAGGATAGAGAGGCCCATCTATTAGTTCATGTTGCTAGCAGAGAGAGGCGAAGTACGCCAGGCAGTCAACAGCTTCCGCCCTCATAGATTTTCTCGATCAGCGCGCTACCGCATTAGTCATACTGATAATATTCTATTGATTGGTACTACCCATCATGGGAAGAGAGCCCCGCACAGAGGGAGTCGGTGTTGTCTCCATCACACTTCTCCACTCCACGTCCACCATCACCAGTACAGGTCCCATCTTCAATAGTTCCATCTAAAGTCATGAAAGCAGCATCAGGGCAAAAGAAAGCCCCACTGGTGATTCGGCTATAGCTAAGAGATCCCATTTCATCTACACCATCGATTGAGGCGAGAGTGAGCTCTCCTGCCTGACCTCCTACTTCAGTTGCAGTGAAGAGGGAGTGGCAACCTCATAGCATCGTAGTCGTGCCATCACCTTGTGGTGAAAAATTTCCACACACATATATAGCATCGCCTTCAAATCTGTTTGGTTGAAAGGAGAGGCAAAACTATATATGTAGAAATTCATCTTTTTAGGATGCCATGCAGATCTGTAGATGTACTTATTCAAGTGATCGAGTACGTCATCAAGGAAATAGTGTACTATCTCAAAAGATAGAAGTCACTACCTTTTAATGGACCTAATCACCTCAAAAAGGACTCCTAAGGATGTTGTGTCTTCAGAGTGTACCATTGATTCTTCTCTTACTTTATATGAAAAACTAAAGCAGGGTTTATTTTAAATTGGGCTCATTAAATTTCCTACAGAGGCAATCCCCCATAGTTAATTACATCCTATGGAATGGGGATTCCTTAGGAAAACTCTCGATTAAGGTAAAGGATCATTATCTCTTAAAGATTTCAATAGGAAAGACTATCAATCGATTAGTTTGCTTTGAAGATCAAATGGGATTGATCAAAGAGAGATTTATTATCAAAGCCAAAATGGGAATAAGTAGGAGATGCTCACGATGCTAAGAAACCTAGCGAGCATCTCAAATTATCCTATGATTGGGCTTTACATTTTAGAAATTGATTTAATTTATTTGAATTATATTTTTGTTAGAATGCTAGGGCTTACAATTCCATAATACAAGGTTATGGAAATGCCTAAGAGATGAGGAATTATGCTTAGGGCCTGCAAAGGGAAAAGCAACCTCAGAACTTAAATTTAGGGAGCTTTGGCGAGGGGCGAAAGTACAACCTAAATCTAAGGCAAAAAATGGGTAATTAGTTTGCCTCCATAAGAGAGGATAAATCACTCGACAGCTTGGACTTACAACTGTTTGGGGGTGGCCGCCAACTAACTCCTCCTATGATTTTAAACACATGTAGGCAAGTTATATGCTTAATGCAAGATAGCTATGCTATTTTTTATTTAGAAAGAGACTAAGTCCTTAAACTCACTCCCTAAAGAGACTAGATCATGTAAAGGTATGCTTCAAATGACCTAAATCTAATGCAATTCAAATTTCATTTTTTTAAAAATTTTTGGACAATCATTTTGACTCAGGTTAGTAGGATTTTTATGCATAATGCATGAGAAATAAAGATTATTGGTCAAAATTAGTGAGAAGGGAGGATGTTAGTTTCCACCACGACCCTCAAAGGTCAAGTCGGGTTCTCTGGCAAAGGTGAAAGCCCTCCAATCAAGAGTGAAATAAGATGCATTTGTGCATGATATTGCAAAAGAAATGCTCATCCAGCTAAGGGGTTGCTAATTCTTTTATCTTGATTTAAAACTTAAGCTTTAGGTGAAGTTATGAGTTGTTTAATTTTATTTTTAGTTGTTAAGTTGGGTAAAAAATTTATTTTTCTCTAAAGAGCCTAATCCTCATCTAGGTCATACATAAAGAAAGAAAGAACTAGGAAAAACATGCCACTTAATCCACAAGCTAAACAATCATCAACCAATTTATAAAGCTAAGCGCAAAAAAGAATAAAAGGCCATTGTGGTCGGGCACCACCGCACAAACCCGAAAAATATCAAATTAGGTAACCGAGCTCTACCATTATACAACCCATATTACAAATGAATTAAATTACAATTAAGCAAAATAATTCATTGTTATGGGGTTCTTCAAGCTTTCTTTCTTCTCTCTTCTTTTCTTCTTCTTTCTTCTTCTTTTCTTCTTTTCTTCTTTGGTTTTCCTTTGGATGGTTGGAAGGTGGATGCTCAAAGGCTTCACATGGTGCATAAGATAGGATCTTATGACCAATGCTCATCCTAATTCCTATAACAATCATTCCAAAATCCTAATTATACAAATTTTTACATGAAAAGGAAAAGGTAAAGCTAGCTAACACCTACAAAACAAAGGTTAGCTAAAACAAACTATACAAATTCCAAGCATGTATATTGGACTTATCACTCCACACATGGGTGATGAAGGGCCCGTTAGGACATTGCGCAGTGAAGTTCAGTATAAGAAGGCGGTGATAGGAAGTTCTTGTTCAAGTTGTAATTCTTTGAAAAACTCGTTTAGGATCTCTGTCTTTCGACTATTTGTCCAGAAAAGATTAAAATGTCCTTATATGTTATAGCTATAAGATTTAATAGATTTACACCATTTATTCTCATCGTGCCTTTTCTTCTTCTTCATTTTAATCATAAATCTTTTTAAATCTTAACAATAGCTACCAAACAAGTTACTAGGATTTAGCTAAATTTAACATTTCCTATGGTAAAATAGTTTTCAAGATTTAAAGCATCCTAGATTTACTACATTTTGATTATAGCCAAACAACCCCTAAACCTATAATTTCAATAATCATCATAACTAACATAAGAAAAGAAATTATTAATACAAAATGATGCACCTCTATTCCAGTTCAAAAGAAATAGATCCATATTCAAAGACAAATAAAAGATATTTGCAACAAACTCGATAAACTAGCAATCTAATGAAACAAAAGTTAAAAATAAAGAACTTGGAAAACAGAGCTTCAGTGGATTTGGAGAAAAAATTAGAGAATGCGAGCATAACACCGATGAAGAAATAACACAAAATGACTGAATGATAGAGCTGCACTTCTTATCTATGTGTGTGGGTTTAGATATCACGGTTCTTCCTAAGAGAGATCTTCTCACAAGAAACCTTCCAAATTCCTTCGTCTCCTACATGTCCTCACCTCCTCGTTGTACCAATACTTTGGATCAGTGAGTTCTAAAGCTTTCTTGATGATTTTTCTTTGATCTTCTTTACTGTAAAATCGAAAGAGCGAGAATGGAATTATCTTCCCAGACTCACTGCCTCAAGTTGGACTACTATTATTGCTTGAGGGTGAGATCGGTGAGTCATCGACATTCTCACCATTGGTGCAGGTAGCATTGTTCCACGGGTTGGATTTTATGAAGAGGGTATTTTAGAGAGCATTGAATCGAAACCATAGGCCACAGTTTCATCCCCCAGTCCCAGCTTCATGGCAACTTTGCATGAAATTCGCAAGCCGTGGGAGATAAGCTGCAAAACAAACAGATGTGTGTTACATTTTATACCACGACGTGGGTTGGCAGCTGCCCCAAACGAGTCCTAAGTCCACCTGGCCTATGGATTATGCTTAGAAGAATGCAAAAGTTGCATTAATGGATTCATTTGGTTTATGCAATTTATGTATGCAAGTATAGGTAGTCCTTCTTAAGTCGTAGCATAGAAATGAATAGGATATGGAATTAGGTGAGTGTTAGGTATTTTTCAAATGGACCCTATGTCTCACCAAATTCCTATTCAAAACTATGCTAACATAAGAGGGAAAGGAAACCTATACTAAGCATACATTTATATTCTTTCACATGGAAGCTTATAATTAGAATATAAGTAGCATACTTTCAAATTTGGGTATTTAATTTATATTTTTTGAAAAATAATTTGGATTTAGTAGTGATAATAGCCATTCATATTTCCACTTTAGCCAACACATGCAAATTTGACATAAAGTAAACAATTTCATTTTTAAATTGAATTTGAAAAATCTGAATGCATGAAACCACATGGAATACAACTTAACATATTGGGGAAAGATCCAAAGTAGTGAAAGTATGTAAACAAATTCACTTCACTTAAATCCTAAAGACATTCTTATAGAATAAGAAAATTTAGAATAAATCAAAGTGAATTTGAAAGTGATTTTTGTTTGGGTTTGAGTTTGATTTAATTTTAAAAAGGTGAGATGAGTTTGCTATTACTAACCCATTTCCACATGTGTTTGAGATTTTTGTTTAATTTATAGATAATTAGATCTATTTTTATGTGTTGATTAGGTTAGGGTATGAATTAAGTGACTTAATTAACCCTTACCTACACCACCTTAGAAGAATTAACTAAGTAATTATGAGACAATGAGATGACATAAAACCCATAAGGTATTTAAATTTGCAATGCACCTAATAATGAAAAGGCCTAATGTAATTTGGCTCACAATTAAATGTTAATTAAGCTAAGGGATTTTGCTTAAGTAATTTAAAAATACTCTTTCATACTTATGAAAGGGGTTTTAATTTCCTTAATTGAACTTAGGCTATTAAACACATAAGCATCTACCTAAGGTTGATTAATTAAGTTTTGGAACTTTTTAGAATTTTTAGAAAATTGATTAAGGGGATAATTAATGAATTAACCCTTTATTAAGAGGAGATTAAGGAGAGAAGAGAGGGTTTAGGGAATAGCTTAGGGGAAATACCTCAAAATTATTCCATAAACTTCTTACTTACTAGATCTGACCTTAATCAACCCTAATCATCAGGTAAAACTACTAATCACATCTTAATTATCCTTAATTGCATGAAAGGAGTAATTAGGGAATGAAATAGAAATTTCCTTAATTAAACCCTCAATAAATCTCAAGAAAATTAGGGGAGGCAGAGGTCATCCCCTAAACTGAACCCCATAAATTTGATATTAATTGATGGCCTAATTAAAGGATAATTAACTAGTTAAAATTCCTAAAGAAATCCAAATTCAGAGAAAATATTAATTCAAAATCTATTGAAATTATTTTTAAAATATTCTAGATGAAATTATCTTGCCATAGCATTTTTCCTTTTATTTTTTTGATTTTTCTAGAGGGAATTATGAATTTTAGAAGTTATCTGAATTAATTAGGAATTATTTAATGCATTTAACTAATCCCTGATTAATCCCTAGCTCATGGCACGACACGTGGCAGAGATGGTCAGTATGCTTTACACGTGTTACGCCATGAGGGGGCAACTTAAGTTATCTCCTCACAAATGGCGGTGGCGGCGCACGTGCTTAAATTCCCTGTTGTTCGATCAAAGTTTAGACGACTAATAATTCCCCCGTGGTTTATAAAGGATAATTATATTTCTAAACGTGCTAAATAATCTCAACCGTCCATCTAAAATGTGCGGATGGATGGCTGAGATGAGCCAAGTTCTTCCCCTTGATCAACGAGGCGTATGATCAGGGGAAGATCAACTCGATCATGGAATCACACAAAATTAACTCACACCATCTAGAGATAGTGAGCGACAAATCCAACAGTCAAAATTTGATGAGGTGAAAATCTCTTTCACAAAGCTCCACACCACATTGAGTTTAGTGATCAGAAAATTTCATACCACACCGGTGCTCGAGATCGATGAGGTAGCTTTGTCTAGTGGAGATGAAGGCCTGTTGAAATTCCTAGGCCTTAGGATTGAGTGGATCAATGGGTGGACCAACTCCTCTTTGCTTGGGCTTTGACTTTGATCTAATTGAGCTCTTCATTACGTGGAACTTCAATCAGAGCTTGGGCAAGTTCGACTCAACCCTCTGATGGAGTGTGCAAGAGTAATTGGATTTAAATGGAGTGTAGAAGAAAATGACAATTCACTTTACATCCCCTATTTTTGCATTGTGCAAAACCAAGAAAAAGGGAATTCAAATCCTCTCTAAGAAGCTTAGGAGTGCTCTCAGATGGTTGCTCTGGGTACCTTAGCTTCAATCGATAGAGAGTGTATGAATTTTGGATTGATTAGGGGGAGTATATCTCCCCCTTGAAGGATCAGACGGTTGGTAATGTTTTGCCATTTTGATCCAATTGATGAGATTGGAGAGTTTGTTTTGACTGTTTTGAGTGTGCACATGGTCGGTTTGATCCAAGGAATTATTTGCCAACTTCCCATGTTCTTGAACTGAGCTTAAGAGAGAATTTGAATTTCCATTTTTGAGCTAGAGGGTCGAGTTTGGTCTAGGGACCAAATGGGCTGACCCAAACCCATTAGGTTGGGTGCACCACTCATCACTAAGCCCCTTGAGCTTTTAGGAAAGTCTCAAGTGACTGTGAAGAGGGTATAACTAATTTACCCATAGGTTAAGCCAAAATTTTTCTATGGCCTAGGGGTAGAATGGTCATTTTGCTATTTTTCTACTTTGGACATGTTGGGTAAGTGAAGAAACTAGGTTTGGCCATGTTTCATTGGATTTGGAATCCATTTGATAGGGTTTGGCTCATGTTGACCCATTTAGGTCAAAATGGGTCAACTTGGGTCAAGTTGACCAATTGGTCAAATTGGGTCAAACTAAGGGTCAAGTTCATATGACCATTTGAAATATTTTGGTGGTTTTGGTTTGATTCAATTTGGTATATATTTGGATTTGTCTCATATGACTTCATTTAGGTCAAATGGGTCAAGTTGACCCATTTGACCCATTTGACCTAATTGAGGTAGGTCAAGGGTAGTTTTAGGTTTGGTTGGTCATATGGAGTGGATTTGTATCTTTGTTTCCAATTAATTTGGGTTAAGTTCAATTTTGGCTCAACATGACCCCTTTAGGTCATGTTGGGTCTAAGGTCAATTGGGCTAGGTTAGGTCTAGTTGGCCAATTGAGGCTTTGGTCAAGTTCCACAATTGATTTGGAATGGACTTGACCCATTGGTTCCAATCAATTTGTCTTAGATCAAGTTTTGACACATTTTGACCCTTTAGGTCAAAATGGCTCAACTTGGGTCAAGTGGGCCAATTGGGTTAGGTTAGGCTCAAATGTTGGATTGGTCAAGTTCAAACATAGGTCATGAGTGAACTTAGATCAATGGTTTCAATCAATTTGGCCTATGGTGAAATTTGGCTATGTAAGGTTTCATTTTAGGTTAAGTGTTGACTTGGTCAACCCTTAGGTTTGACTTGGTTTGGCTCAATTTGATTGATTGATCATCCCATGATGATTGTTGATCATGATGAGAGGGATATATGAGTTTGGTTCAATCCAATTTGGTTAGGATCAAAATTTGGCTCATAAAGGTACTTTAGGTCACTTTGGGTCAAGTGAGCCTAAGTGGGTCAAATGGCTTGGTCAAAGCTTGATTTGAAGTTGATTGATCTTGTTTATGGATTTATGATTGAAATATAAATCCATTTACAAGTGTTTTGAAGTTAAATGGGTTTAGATCCATTTGAAAATTTCATATTCAAAGGAAGAATATGAAGGGGTTTTGGTTTTGATTTTTGACTTGGGTTTTGATTGTTTGATTGAAGTTTGGATTTATATATGAGTTCATGGTTGTAGATTTGATTGAATCATGAGAGAAAATCAAGAGTTTGGCTTGATTTGAAGTTGGTTAGGTTAAGTTCAAGATTTTGGCTTGAAAGGCTTAGATTGGATTTTGAGTTATTTTGAGTTTGATTTTTAGAGTTTGTTTTGATTGTTTGAATTTATATTTCATTTATATATATGAATATAAATGAGAATATAAATGGATCATGAGAAAATTTCAAGGATTTGAAGTGGTTTAATCATGAATTAAGCTAAATCCATTAAAAGGGAATTTAAAGGATTTAAGGAAATTTTTTAAATTGAAATTTAATTTTTGAATTGGATTTGATTGATTTGTATTTGTATTTCATTTATATATGAGAATATGAATGTGAATATAAATAAGTTTTGAGAAAATCCCATGATTTTGAATAGGTTTGATCATGATTTAGGTTAAATCCATTAAAAGGAATTTAAAGGATTTAAGGGAATTTTAATTTGGAATTTAATTTTTGGATTGGATTTGATTGATTTATATTTATATTTTATTTATATATGAGAACATAAATGAGGATATAAATAAGCTTTGAGAAAATTCCACGAGTTTGAGATGGTTTTATCAAGATTTGGGTTAAATCCATTAAAGGGAATTTAAAGGATTTAAGAAAGATTTCATGGGTTGATTTTGAGTTTTGAATTGATTTGATTGGTTTGAACTTATATTTCATTCATATATGTGCATATAAATGAGAATATAAATGAGTTATGAGAAAATCTCAAAGGTTTCAATTGGTTTTGATTATGATTTTGATTAAGTCCTTAAGGGAAGATTAAGGACTTAGGAAAATTTGAACTTAGGAATTTTGATGGATTTTGATCATGAGCTTCAATCAAAAGTTTCAATCATGGATTTCAATCATATGGAGTTGATTTGATTTGGAGAAAATCAAATTGAATTGATTTGGGGTTTTGACTTGAAAGAAGGAAAGGTGAGGAATGTTGAAGCTAAGGGTAGGCAAATTTCCTAACACCCCTAAGGCATGACCTATTCCTATGGCTAACCCTTCTAAGTCTCTAGGGCTAGGGGAGTGTCCAACTAATCACTAGATGTGTCTTAGGACTAAGGAACTCTTAAAGTCTAAGAGGAAACCTATGTCTAAGATGGAGGTATTGAGAGCTCATTCTAAAAATGAGGTCAATAAAGGGCGCCCAATAGGTGTGTGATATGTGTATATTACATTGACCGAAATGATCAACAACGCCAGAAGATCATAAGCGTTAGCAGAAACAATCTATCCTTAACCCAAGGAGTAGAAGGAATCGAGAGCCTAATGCAATGTTGCTCTACTTATGTCCAAGACATAAGAGAGAGGGAAAAATCTACTAAGGGATAGAGTGTGAACCTTCCACCAGGGAAGCAAGTTCAAGTCATCCACAAGGGGATAAGAGGTGTGATTTGAGTTCCGCTGGGGAAGAGGGTTGAATTTATTTTAATTTATTATTTATTTAATTCATTTTGTTTTAGATTTGTTTTTATTAGGCTTCACAGGGAATAGAAAAGTGAACTTTCCATTGGGGAAGCAAGTTCAAATCATCCACAAGGGAGGGATTGAGAAATCCACCGAGGGATCAGAATCTTAGATCCACTGGGGGACTATAAAGATTTGCATCTCCCGGAGGAGAAGTAAAAAGAAATTTAGATTAATTGTTTTGTTTTGTTTCTTTATTTCATTGGATTTATTTGTTTCAAAAAATTGTTTCAAATTTTTAGATTTTGAGATGAACTGTTTGTGATGGATCAATGGTAGAAGCTATAGGCCTGAGACTGCATTTACCAATAAAAGGGGTAGTCTAACTAAACATACAGTAGGACTAGCCAACCAAAGGGATGCCTTTCGGTATGCAACAGCTGTACTAGGAAGAAAGCATAGTAGACTTACATCCTCTAAAGTAGGGACCAATTGCTGGGGTAATCTATTGGCAAGGCAACAGATTGAACCCAACATAAGGCTGACTATTGAGTGAATGCTGCTGGGGGACTTAAATTGACTCAATAATAGTTAAAGATAGATTTAATTTTTTAGTTTGTTTTGATTAGGATTGATCCTATTAGTTTGTGATGAACTGCACTAAGTTGGGGCCATGGAGGCCTAACTCAGATTTACCAATTCAAAGGGAGTAGTCTACCAACTACAAGGTAGGACTATTCAACCAAAGGAGATGCCTTTCGGTTTGCAATGGTCAAGTCTTAAGAAGAAAGCGTGGGGACTCATCTTCTAGAGACAAGAAACCACATGGTGATCGCTTGGGAAACAAATCAACGACCTAAGGCTAACTATTGAGTGAATGCGAGGGACTTAAATCAATTAAGAATAATGAGATTCATTTCATTTTTTAAATTATTTTGATTTGATTGATCTATTGGTTTGATGAATCGAAAGTTAGGGCCATGAAGGCCTAACTCAGATTTACCAATCTAAAGGGAGTAGTCTACCAACCACAAGGTAGGACTATCCAACCAAAGAAATGCCTTTCGATTTGTAATGGTCAAGTCTTAAGAAGAAAGTACAGGGACTCATATCTTCTAGAGACAAGAACCACTAGGCTGATTGGTTGGCAAGGCAACGATCAAACCCGACCCAGGGCTGACTATTAGGTGAATGTCGTTGGGCGACTTAAATCAACTCAAAGATAAGATTTCAATTTTTAGTTTATTTTGATTTGATGGATTCCATTGGTTTGTGACTGATCAAATTGAGAAGAAGCTCATATCAGCCTAGTCCTATCTCGAATTTACTGAACCAAAGAAAGTAGTTTCCTGGTTGATGGGAGGGCTATCCGACCAAAGGAGTGCCTTTCAATTTGCAAAGATCAATTTAGGGGAAGAAAGCTCGAGGACTCGCATCTTCTAGTAGAAAAGATCATTGGGGTGATCGGTTACTTTGGGCAACAAATCAAACGAGCTATCGATGACAATCATGCTAGAAAGAATGCATCATAGGCTTACATCTTTCAAAGAGAAATGACTACTGGTAACTGATGGAAAAATAGATTGAAACCAACCTAAGGTGACATGAGTCCACCGGATTTACCTCAACTCGTGTAGAAATTCTATAGGGAGTTACGACACTACCCTAAAGATAGGATGCCTGCTTGGGAGAAGGGACCCTTTGGGGGCTTGAATTCCTAATCCACAAGCAAATTAATTTTGTTTGCTTGTTTAGTTTATTTTAATGAGGAACCTGTTAGTTTGTGAGGGATCAAACTGAGAAGGAGCTTATATCAGCCTAGACCTATCTCAGATTTACTGAACCAAGGGAGAATCTGCGTATCCGATGAACAAATTCTCTAACTATAGGGGTGGTTACTAGGAAAGGGGAACTGCCCAATCTAAAAGTAACCCAGGTAGTGTCTTAATGGGATCGCAAAGGACTTGATCCAAATAGAGTGCCCAAAGGGGATGGGGCTGCTAAGGAGCTTAATCTAACACCCTAGAGAAGATGACATGGCTAGTCATATATCCAATAAGTATTCGGTGTCCAACTCAAGGAGAAAGTACAAGGACTTATATTTGACAAGAGTGGTGTACTCACCAGGTGAGTCGCTATCAGCATAATGAACATCAACCAACCTAAGGTGCTCGTTGGTTTGCAACAATCAGCCTATAAAGAAAGCTCAGGGACTCACATCTTTCTATAGTGGAACTGACTGCTAGGATAGTCTGTCATTGGCTCGATAGGTGTTATCTGACCTAGGGCGACTACTGAGTGAATGCCACTGGGGGACTTATATAGACTCAAATATAGTTAAGAGGAAAGGAGCCTCTGGGGGACTTACCCTAAACCTCAAATATCTCAACCTAGTTAGAGCATAATGGCTAGTTCAAGAAGAATGCACGGGGACTCACATCTTCTTAAGTAAAGTCAACATGAGGTAGCTTACTAGCTAAACAGTGAAGTCTACCATACTAACAAGGCACTCGTTGGTTTGCAATGATCAAATTAGGAAGAAAGCATGGGGACTCACATCTTCCAATAAATGATTATTAGGGAGACATACTAGTAAGGTAGCATGTAGGCCCGACCTAGAGCAGCTAATGAGTGAGTGCCACAGGGGCTTGCTCCCACATCAAAATAGCTCGAGATAAAAGATTTATGTTTGTTTTGTGCATGTGTTAAAAGGAATAGGACACCTCTGGGGGACTCTTACACCTATCCTAAACACGCTGAGGAATTATGAAATGATGCCAAGGGTAGCAACAAGAATTCCCACTAAGAGAGGATGCCGCTTGGGTTCTCTCACACCTAACTTAGTTAGGCTAATTGAAATAGGATGCCTCTCGGGTTCTCTCACACCTATTGTAATAGTGCTGGGAGGTTGCGTTTGTGATGTGAAAGAGGGATAGGATGCCACAGGGGGACTCTTACACCTACCCTAAACACGTCATGGCAGATTCACAAGACAAGTGAACAATGCTTCGAAAGAAGAGAAGATTTGATGAATGGAATCATATTTTATTCTTTTTTATTAATGATTATTTTCAAACATGTTTTATTTCATCGGTAATATTTCTTTAGATAGAGCCCATTAATTGGAAGCATCAGGTGTTTCTCTTTACAATCAAGAAGCTGATAAGATCCTCCTTGGTAGGCCTTCTCTATAACATAGGGGCCTTCCTAAGTGAGTTCAAACTTGCCTCCCATCTTTCGACGGGCAATAATTGGTCATCTTAGGACTAACACAAGTTCTCCTACTTGGAAAGACCTAGGTCAGACTAGCTTGTTGTGAGCTTGAATCATTTTTGCTTTCTACAACTTGATGTTTTGGCACGCCCATAGGCAACTCTCCTCCAAACCTTCGAGCTCTTCTACTCGAAACTTTGCATTTTGTTCTAAATTGATCTTGTTACCCAATGCTATCATTAGTGATGGGAGCTGAACTTCTAAAGGTAAAACGGCTTCAGACCCATACACTAAAGAAAATGGGGTAGACTGAGTTGGAGTCCGGTATGTGGTGCGATAGGCCCACAAGGCTTCAACCAACTGCTCATGCCACTATCGCTTGTTGTCATCAAGTGTTTTCTTCAGTATCTAGATGAGAGTTTTGTTGAATGCTTCTACTAAGCCATTTGATCTGGGGTAGTAGATGGTAGAGTATCTCTAGTCTATACCGTGTCTTCTAGCGAAGCTATTGATCTTCGTGCTTTTGAATGCAATACCATTATCAGATATAATTCATCAAGGAACCCCGAACCTATAAATGAAATGATTTCTGCAAAGCTGAAGTACATGCTGAACTATGACCTCTCTGAGTGGGATGGCTTCCGCCCAGTTGAAAAAGTAGTCGGTGGTAGCTAGAATGAACCAGTGACCCTTGGAAGAAGGAGGATTGATCGGGCCTACAATGTTGGTACCACAACACTCAAATGGCCATTAGGATAATGTAAGGTGTAGAATGTTGGGTGGTTGGTGGAGGACCGCACCGTGTACCTGACACTAATGGCATCTTCTAGCTACATCCACTTAGTCTGAAATCATCAAGGGCCAATAATATTCAAGTCTCTTGATCTTCGTCTTCATCTTCAAATCAGATGGATGAGCTCCGCATAGACCTGCATGTACCTCGGTTACAATGCCATGGGCTTCGTGTTTGTCTAAAAAGTGTAACCACATTTGGTCAAAGAATTGACGGTATAGGGTGCCATCAACGAGAGCGTAGGAGAGAGCTCTCTGTTTCACTTGATGGGCTTGTGATTTCTCTTGAGGTAGTTTGCCAGTGTTCAAATAGTCAATGAACATTTTCCTCCAATCCAACTCCTCGTCCTTTTTGGCAACGACAACCTCCCCTTTAAGAGAAAGTCTCTCATTGAGTTCAGCATCAATAAGGGACATGACTTGTCTATTTTGGACCCTTATTGGAATGGACTCATATTTTGGACATGCCAATTCTTTGGCAAGTTTGGCCAAAGTATCTACTATTGTGTTCTCTGCTCAAGGAATCTTGTAGATGGTAACTTCGGGAATTTGGGTCGACACCTTCATGGTATACTCATGGTAGTGATGAAGCTTGGGTTTGAGAACCTTGTAGAACTCGATGATCTGGTTGATAACCAACTGAGAATCTCCAAAGATATTGATGCTTTTGACACTGATAGTGATGACTAACTTTAGACTGGCAATCAAAGCCTCATACTTGGCTTCATTGTTGGTGCAGAGGTTGGAAAGATAGTATGAGAATCTTATCACATTGTGATTTAGGATTAGTAGAACTATTCCTACCCTTGCCTTACTTGGGAGAATATATCATGGTGCTTCACCTTTAAGAAAAGAAGCAACACCATCAAAATAAATCTCCCATCGGCGGTTACCAACCTCCCCCAAGTTCATGATTTGTTCATCGGGAGATCCAAGCCAAGAATCAGGAAGTGGGTGTGCTAAGAAATGCTAGTGCTCCTTTACCACGAGGGGTACAAAAGTGATGTCGAACTGTGAGAGTATCATGGATCAGCGTGCCAAACATTTGGATAGTGTTGTCCGTCTCATAAGATACTGCAGTGGATTCATCCTAGAGATCAAGTTCACCTTATGAGAAAGCATGTAGTGTTGTAGCTTTTGGGAAGCAAAGATCAAAGCTAGGCAATGTTTCTCAATAGGTGGATAGTTTACTTCAGCAGAGATCAGACGATGAAAGAGGTAATAGAGAGCACTCTCCTTTCCTTCATCGTTAGCTTGGGCCAATAGAGCGCTGAGCGAGTCATCCAATGTAGTAGTATAAAGGATGAGTGGCTACCTGAGATAGGGGCTGCGAGAACTGGACGCTTCACCAAGTACTGCTTGATGTCTTCGAATACATGCTGACACTTATCATCTCACTTGAACTTAGCATCCTTTTTGAGAAGTACTGAGAAAGTCTTGCATCTCCCTGATAAGTTTGAGATAAAGCGTCTTAGATATTCCAACCATCCTTGAAAGGATCTGAGTTGAGTTAAACTCTTAAGAGGTGGCATTTCTAAGATAGCTTTATTCATTTTAGGATCTATTTCTATTCCCCAGTGTCGAACAATAAATCCAAGGAATTCCTGAAGCTACTCCGAATGCACACTTCAGGGGATTCATTTTTCAGCTATATTGTCTTAACCGTTCGAAAACTTCTCTCAAGTCAAAGTGGTGGTCTTCCTTTTCTTTGCTTTTGACTACTAAATCATCAATGTAGCACTCAACATGATGATAGATGAGTTCATTGAAGGTCTGTGTCATGGCCCCTTGGTATGTAGCACCAAAGATTTTAAGTCGAAAGGCATGACCCTATAGTAAGATTCTAATCGTGGTTGAAAGCAATGTTTCTTTCATCTTCGAGACATCTTGATTGGTTATAGCCAGATGACCCATCCATGAAAGAGAAGATGCATGAGATGAGGCGATGTCCACCATTAATTCTGGTATAGGAAGAGGAAACTCATCCTTAGGACATGCCTTGTTTAAGTCCCTAAAATTGACATAAATGTGAATTTGGCCATTCTCCTTCTTAACTGGGATGCCACTAGCTAACCAGATAAGATATATTTCTTCCCTGATGAAACCAACATCGATCAATTTTTTGACTTCAAAAATAACTTCTTGTTCAATTTCTAATCACAAGCGTCTAGGAGCTTGCTTAATAGGGGTAACGTTAGGGTCTATTGCTAGCTAGTGGACTGCAACGTCAAGAGATAATCTAGGCATTTTTTCATAACTCCATGCGAAGTAATGTTTAAACTCAGTCAATAGCCTAACAAAGTCATTTGTTTCTCCTTCATTCAGTAATGAACTGATGTACGTCGGGCGTGGATTTTCTTCTGTCCCGAGGTTGATTTCTTTGAGCTTGTCTATTATTGAATGGATTTATTCTTCAAATTATGGAGGTGCATCCTTGACTTGAAGATCATTTCGATCATCTACGGTTTCTAAACACACATTCTCATAAAGAGTTGGGGATGTGTGAGAAGAACCTATCGGACTCCAAATGGTTGGTAACAACCAAAGAATCGTCATCATCGATGACTATGCAAATAGTCCCCGCTTTGATTGTGCTTCCCCTGCTGAGTTGTTCCATAATTTTCAAAGTACTCGACATGCTTGGACCATGTGTGAGGAACCAAACCTTATATAAGATTTTAACACAAGGAGAGAGTAAAATCAAGGTAATTCCATTAATTCTTTAAAGTATCTTTCTCAAGTCTACATCCACTCTGACTTGAGGAGGATGAACCTAAAAAGAACCTCTTCTGCTTCATGTCACTAGAAGACTTAGGGACTTCCTTAACTACTAAACCTTCAACTTTTTGACATGTAAGTGAGGTTAAAGCTAGGGTTCCCAACTCCTATCTAAAAGTTCTACATAAACTAGATTCGAATGCTTTGCTTTGCTTGGAGGCCTGGTCTTCATCACTATTTGGAATAAAAGTCACCTTTAATAGACCCCGTTGAGAGGAGTTGGCTGGTATACTAATCACATTGCACTCATCCTCCGAGCTGGATTCCAAGTCAATGTGAATAGTAGGGGTACTCCTATGAACTCAAAACACAACAGTAAGGCCAACTAGGGGTCTCCCACCTGAACGCCTCTTTCTACCTCTACCTCGGTGGAGGTTGAGCCATATTACCTCCACGTCCATATGATGGAATGGACTGTGATATGCGGCTCTATTTCTTTCTCATTTCCCCTTTCTTGTGGACTTAGATTTTTGTTTTTCTTTTCATTTTCTTTTATCTTTTTCTTTTCTTGATTTTTATTTTATTTTATTTTTGCATTTGAACTTTACCCAAGTTCACAAGAAAGGGTGTGTTGAGGAAGATAGTAGGTCGCATACTCATATATCTGAACATCTCTAACTAAAAATGTCTTTTCTTCATCGTTGACATGATATTCAATTCCATCATTTCTGAACCTGATGCACTGATGAAGGGAGGATGGAATGATCTTGATATGATGTATCCAGGGGCTTCCTAGTAAAGCAGTGAATGAAGTATTCAAATCAATGATGCAGAACTTGGCTTCAGTCTTCCAATCACTGATCTCCAATGGAAACATTACAGAACCTAAAGCCCGCTCACCATGGTCATTGAATCCTCTCAACATCTTTCGAACTCCTCAAAGTGTGGAGATGTCGATCCTCAAATAAGCAAGGGTCTTTAGACTCATACTGTTCATCGATGCTCCTGTGTCCACAAGAACCCTGGCAAGTTTGAACCTGTCCATATCGATGTGATAGAGCTATGCTCCAAGTCCCCAAGAAGGTCCTCATCTGAAAGTATCCCTTGGCAGCTTGTGCTTCCTCACCTATAGCGATGCTAAACTAAGCATATCGGATCAAGGAGAAGATTAGTGATTTTCATCTCTTTAGATAAGATAAATCATATATGCTTAGCTTAGATGGAAAATTTCTTAGATGAGAAAGTTGTAGCCAGCACCTCGGTCTTCCATAGCATATCCAAGGATGGAGCATCTTGGGGAAGGGATTTTTGATCTTCAGTACCAATGACTTATTTCCCTCTATTTTGAGGTTCTCCCTTAGGTGGTAGAACCTTACCACTACGGAGGTTGACTCCGGTGATCTCTTGAGGCAAGGTGGTGGAAGGTTCTACCTGCACTTCAGGCTCACCTACAACTTCTCCTATGGGACCCTCAAAATTGAATGATTCCAAGTCTATCTCAAGAGGTGAACCCGTAGTATTCAGAGTTGGAAAGTCTAACTCTGAATCAAAAAGAAGAAGATTGGAATTATTATAGTTATTTAGACATGAAGAGTTATCGTTTAGAATAGAAGAAGACAACCCATCAGAAGTGACACAGATATAATTCAAGCTAACTTTATTCTTTAACTTTTTGGAATTATTTGGAGGAACAAAGTAGAAATCAAGTAGAGTTAGTGGAGTAAGGGATTTGGTGCCCTTATCCGCTGATACAAGAGTTCTACTAGTAGAAGAAATAGAAGAGCTAGCTAAAATGGAAGAAGTCATTGGTATGGAAACTGCAATTGAAGGTCGGAGGTCGACATACCTATGCTACTATCGGGTCACACATACGCCGCGAGCTCCCCTTTCTTAGAGTTGGCACTGCAACTTGCAAACCTTCCTTGGTGGTAGAGGTTTGAACTGACTCAGGCACCTGTAAGGAAAGCTTCTTGATCTTCTGGACTATCTTCTTGAGATAAGAGATATCCCAACCTTCTTGATTTTGGTAGATCACATGTATCCCCATGGATTACCCTATTGAACGGAAGGTTGTTTCACAAGGTATTCCTTTGGGATAACATCACATCTTGTGTTCAAGCCTTAAATGTGAAGTAATCCACAAAAATGTGGCCTAGGATACGGTGGTAAGAGCAAAAGTTTGGATCATGACTTTTGCTAACTTTCTCTGGTCTCCTAGGCTTAAGTAGTTGGAAATCAAGTTTCTTTAAGAGATTCTTACCCTCTTAAAAGAACATGGTTTGTTTAACTTAGCTAAAAGAATATACCATACATACCGCATGTATGCATGTTGCTAATTATTATGGATGAGGGTGGTTGGAGGCTACATGGAGGCCGGTATGGATGCTCAATGGTGGTAAAGGAGGTGGAGTATGCTGAGGCTGTGGTCTCTCAGATTGATCTCTAGCTAGCTGTTTCCCCTTGTCAAGCGCTACTACTGCTCCAAATTTCTTCTCCTAGACCTTTTGGAACTTCTTCTTTGGCAACTGATCTTGAAAAGGAAACTATTTGGCCTCTTGTTGTAGACTAGACGTCTTGTTGATTAGCTTCTCAAATGTCTTGATAGTGAATCCCTTAAGCATGAAGGCAGCCGAGCCATGGATATTCTTCAAGAGAATCTCAATGCATGTTATTTAGACATGGTTCACACTTCATACTCAGGTTACACCATCGAAGAATATAATCAATGAGGGACTCATCGGGGTGCTTTTGTGCTACAAAGAGATCACCTACAGTAACCCTTTGTTGAGCTCCAACAAATCTCTAATTCAGCAAATGTCTTTACTAAACCATTGGATAGTTCAACATACCAATCAAAAGAAATACCTGTTAGGCTACTAAAAAAGTGTCTAAAGAGTAAAGCGTCATTGCCACCTGCGTTGCAATAACTGGCTCTGAAATATGCTATATGTTGCCTCAGATTTCCACTGCCATCAAAACTTTTGGAGGAAGGAGGCATGAAACCCTTGGGATACTGAATGGAATCAATTTCCTCCTGGTAGGGTCTACCTTTTGGAATCGATGATCCTCCCCGGGCTTGAGCCAAAACTTCCTTCACCTGCTGCTCAACCATGGATTTTAGATCTTTTTCATGTATGGAGGTACTTTCCACTACCTTCCTATACAGGCTAGTGCTACTTTGCTCAACAGGAGGATTAGTCTTGGCTGGGTCTAAGACATGCACTAACTCAGGCTGACTAACATCGATTGTAATAGGATGAATTGGTGGGGCTTATTTTTGAAGCACTGACATTGCTACTAACAAGTCCTATAATTGACATGCCATTCTATCAATTTGCTCATTCTTCCTCTTTTAACCGATGTGAGTATTGATTCTGGTGTCTTCATCAACCTCATCACCTTCCATAGCTTGTCCCTAAGAAGTGATCCTCTAGTGTCAACCATGCATCTAATCCCCATCAAGTCATCTTTTGGGATCAACTCACTCTCTTCATTTGATAACTCATACCCTAGGATCTCCTTCCTTTGCATGAAATAATGGGCCACTATATCATCCATAGAACAATCCATCTAAATAGGTACAAATGATCTAGCAACGTGATCAATCATGAAGAGGCACCGACTCACCTCACAGGAGTCAATCTGTAGACTATACTACAGATGAATGATAATCCTACCGCTATCGGCCGTAAGGGGTAACAATCCTGGATGATCCTCTACCATCAGAATCAACTTATCCGATTATTCTAACTATCACCATCTCCACATCCGGCCGAATCAGAGTGAAGGATGCCATGACACTTCGCCACTCCTTCCGCACCACAACCAGGGGATTGTCAGAGAGGGCCCTACCACAATGGGTGGGGTAAGATCCTCGCCATGATAAATCTCACCAAAGGTGCATTTTCCTGATGTGGCCTTCATGGCCTTGATGGAATGGAAGATGTAACTTGCACATGATGGCGACGAGAGAGGTGGGGTGGAGACACCACTGACTCTCTAAGAGCTATCCTCCTATGGTGACTAGTCCTAGTGAGAAGAATACTATCAGTATGGTTGACACAGGTAGCACGCCGAGATGGAAAATTAACCAAAAGCGTAAGTCGACTGAACCTCCACGCCCTTCCCAATGTGATACCTCACGGGCCTCTCCTCTACCTCCTACGCAGGGGAAGATCAAAGATCAAACCGAGTAATTTGAGCCCATATGATATGTTTACCTAGCGTAGATAGATTAAGTCATACCTCCTACTCCTAAAAGCCTAATTTGTATCATTGGAGGAGGTGATGAGAATCCTCCTGGCATCCTCTCTGTCTGATCCAGAGAGAGGATGTAACTAGTTTTTCATAATCAGTGGTGAAGTGATCATGGGAGACTTATCCATGGTCGATCGAATGCTCTCCCCTCTATCCAGTAATCGTTTGACCATGTGGTTCTTGTTCTTACGATGGGTGCGGATGGGATGGGAGGAGTGCGAGCTAGACCCATACTCAAATGTCAGGGAGGCAAGACATGGAACCAAGGGAGCCTTACCCTTGGAGGGTACAGATGGTGGTACTACCTCATGAGCAACGAGCAACTCGAATGAACTACAACCGGAGCCGGTATTGCCTATAGGCAGTAATAACAATCAAGTTTGTGGTACCGCCACTTTTCCTCTCTGGGGAGACATCCAAATCGAAGGTGATCGATGATCTGCCGCCACCTTCTTCCTCGACTGGTGAGGGGAATGCCCTCACAAGTGATCCTGGCCCCCTCAAATCCCTGACCAAAGTGAATTAAGTGGGTATGGTCTAGACAGGGGAAGTCAGCCTGATCTAAACCTAGATCCATACTGTTGGGGAAAGTAAAGACAAATTTTTGAGAACCAATCATATCCGAAACTATAGTAAACTGACACTAAACTGCACTGCACTGACTGAAAAGAATCTATAATGAGAAATAAACTTGTATAAATTTTTTGTCTCCATATTTTTTTGAATTTTGAATATTGAAAATTTGAACCCACATCCAACAACTTAGTAGTGTTAAGTGGGGTTCAAATGGATTTGAGAAGATTGATTGAAAGAGGAATTTGAATATGAATCCAATTCCAACAAATTTGGGTATGTTGAAATATGGATTCAAAATTTTTGATAAGATGCTTCCATAGATTCATTGATGTTTTGAATTTGAATTTTTGTGATTTTCCCTTTCCTTTAACAAATTTGGGTATGTTAAAGTAAGGGTCAAATTGATTTTGTTTTTGTTTAACTATTTTGGAATTTCATTCACTTAACAAATTTAGGTATGCTAAGTGAAGTGTTTATGAATGATTATTTCTTTTTGTGAATTTTGTTTTGATTTTTTTTTTGGAAAAATTTGGAATTCTCACTTAGCAAATTTAGGTATGCTAAGTGAAGAACCCAAGTGTGTTCTGCATAATTTTAAAAATAGGATTTTTAGCAAATTTAGATATGCTAGGAAAATCCTAAGTGTTTCATTTTTGTTTGGTGTTTTGATTTTCTTGGAAAGGTAGGATCCTTAGCAAATTTAGGCATGCTAAGGAAATCCTAAGTGTTTCATTTTATATTGATTTGATGTTTTGATTTCTGAAAAGGTAGGATCCTTAGAAAATTTGGGTATGCTAAGGGAATCCTAAGTGTTTCATTTTGTTTTGAATTTTTTTTAAAAGTGGAGACTTTCCTTTAGCAAATTTGGTATGCTAAAGATGAAGTCCCTCTTAGTTTTGTGAAATGGAAATTTCACTTAGCAAATTTGAGTATGCTAAATGAAATTCTAAAGGGTGTGTTCAAATTTTTGATTTCATTTGGTTTTGAAAATGAAAACTCCTCCTTAGCAAATTTGGTATGATAACGAAAGAAGTTCCAAAGGTGTTTTGAAGATTTTTGTTTTGACTTTGGAAACTTTGCTTAGCAAATTTGGTATGCTAAGGATGAAGTTCTAAATGGTGTTTGAAAAACTTTTTACACTTTGAATTTGGAGACTTGACTTAACAAATTTGGGTATGTTAAGTGAAGTTCCAAAATATGTTTAGAAATTTTTTTAGAATTTTGAATTTGGATTTGGAGACTTCACTTAACAAATTTGGGTATGTTAAGTGAAATTCTAAAATGTGTTTAGAAATTTTTTTAGGATTTTTGAATTTGGATTTGGAGACTTTACTTAACAAATTTGGGTATGTTAAGTGAAGTTCCAAAATGTGTTTTGGAGATTTTGAATTTTGAGTTTGGAGACTTCACTTAACAAATTTGGGTATGTTAAATGAGGTTCCAAAAAGTATTTTGAAAGTTTTTTGGATTTAGAGACTTCACTTAACAAATTTGGGTATGTTAAATGAGGTTTCAAAAAAGTGTTTTGAAAGTTTTTTGGATTTAGAAACTTCACTTAACAAATTTGGGTATGTTAAATGAAGTTCCAAATGTGTTTGAAAATTTATTTGGGTTTTGAATTTGGAGACTTCAGTCAATAAATTTGAGTATGTTAAATGAAGTTCCAAATGTGTTTGAAAATTTTAAAATATGATTGTTGATTTTTTTTTTTTGGATTTGGAAACTTCACTTAGCAAATTTGAGTATGCTAAATCAAGTTCCAAAGTGTTGTTTGAAAATTTTTGATTTTTGGGTTTGGAGACTTCACTTAACAAATTTGGGTATGTTAAGTGAAGTTCCAAATGTGTTTTGAAAATTTTGTTTTGATTTTGAATTTGATAACTTCACTTAGTAAATTTGAGTATGCTAAATGAAGTTCCAAATGTGTTTGAAAATTTTATTTTGATTTTGAATTTAGAAACTTCACTTAACAAATTTGAGTGTGCTAAATGAAGTTCTGAATGTGTTTGAAAATTTTGTTTTGATTTTGAATTTGGAAACTTCACTTAGCAAATTTGAGTATGCTAAATGAAGTTCCAAATGTGTTTAAAAATTTTATTTTGATTTTTGAATTTGGAAACTTCACTTAGCAAATTTGAGTATGCTAAATGAAGTTCCAAATGTGTTTGAAAATTTTGTTTTGATTTTGGATTTGGAAACTTCACATAGCAAATTTGAATATGCTAAATGAAGTTCCAAATGTGTTTGGAAAAATTTTGAATTTTGGATTTGGAAACTTCACTTAACAAATTTGGGTATGTTAAATGAAACTCCAAAATGTGTTTAGAAAATTTTTGGATTTTGGATTTGGAGACTTCACTTAACAAATTTTGGTATGTTAAATGAAGCTCCAAAATGTGTTTAGAATTTTTTTTTGAAATGTGATTGTTTTAAGTTATGATTTTTTAAAAGGGGACTTCCATTCAACAAATTTAGGTATGTAGAATGGAGATCAATTTTATTTTTGAAATACAAAATTTTTGTGAGTGATTGTTTTTTTTTTTTGAAAGAGAGGAATTCCAACTTAAAACATATGTGATATGTTCAAGTGGGATTTCCTAAGATATTTCATTTTTATTTGAGAATGAAATCTTCATTCAATAAATTTAGGTATATTGAATGAGGATGTTCATATGTGCTTTTGAAAAGTTTAGTTTTGTTTTGGAAATGAAACTTCCATTCAATAAGTGTGAATGTATTGAATGGAAAGATTCATGTGTGCTTTTGAAAATTTTAATTTTGTTTTTGGAAATGAAACTTCCATTCAATAAGTGTGAGTGTATTGAATGGAAAGGTTCATATGTACTTTTTTTAAAAAAAATTTTGATTTTGATTTTAGAAAGATGATTTTTCATTTTATTTTTTTGAAAATGAAATCTTCATCAAAGTGAATTGATGAAAGATGTTCATTTGTGCATTTGGAATTTTTTTTTATTTGATTTTTGATTTTAGAAATATGATTGTTCCTTTTATTTTTGAAAATGAAATCTTCATCAAAGTGATTGATGGAAAGATGTTAATTTATGCTTTTGAAAAGATTTTGATTTTGAATGATGATTGTTAATTTAATTTTTAAAAATGAAATCTTCATCAAAGTGAATTGATGGGAGATATTCATTTGTGCTTTTGGAAAGATTTATTTTGGTTTGGAAATAATACTTCCATTCAATAAGTGTGAATGTATTGAATGGAAAGATTCATGTATGCTTTTGGAAAGTTTAATTTTGTTTGAAAATGAAACTTCCATTCAATAAGTGTGGGTATATTGAATGGAAAGATTAATATGTGCATTTTGAAAGTTTTGATTTTGATTATAGAAAGATGATTGTTCATTTTATTTTGGAAAATGAAATCTCCATCAAAGTGATTTGATGGAAGATATTCATTTGTGCTTTTGGAAAGTTTTACTGGTTTTATTTTTGAAAATACCTACATGTAACAATTATGGGAATTGTTAAATGAGGGTGAGAAAATTTTGTGAAAAATATTTTATTAAGTGCATTTTTGAAAAGGTGCTTTTTTAAAAGTAAAGTTTTTATGGAAGGTTTATTTTTGTCTTTTATTATTTTAGAATGAACCTTTCCTTATCATGAAAATGGTAAGGAGGAAGTCTTTAAAAATGCTTTCTTTCTATTTTAGATCCTTTCATTTTACCCATTGGAGGACCCAATGGGGGTTTTAGGACCCATAAGGAAAGTGATCCTAAATCCTAAAGATGTTGGCTAACTCAACTCAAGAATGAAATGAGCTAAGTGCCAACAAAAAGAAGGATAGTCTTGGATTTATGCAAAAGCACAAACCCACTATCGATACTTAAAGATAATGATCATTTACCAAACATGGAGAGAGGAACCATCCCCAATGGAGTCGCCAGAAAAATTTGTGGTGAAAAATTTTCACACACATATATAGAGTCGCCTTCAAATCTGCTGGTTGAAAGGAGAGGCAAAACTATATATGTAGAAATTCATCTTTTTAGGATGCCACACAGATCCATAGATGTACTATATTCAGGTGATCAAGTACGTCATCAAGGAGATAGTATACTATCTCGAAAGATAGAAGTCACTACCCTTTAATGGACCTAATCAGCTTAATAAGGACTCCTAAGAACATTGGGTCTTTGGAGTGTACCAGAGATTCTTCTCCTACTTTACATGAAAAAGTAAAGTAAAGTTTATTTTAAACTGGGTTCATTAATTTCCCTATAGGGGAAAGCCTCCATAGTTAATTTCATCCTAGGAAATGGGGATTCCATATGAAAACTCTTGATTAAGGTAAATGATTATTATCTCTAAATATTTCAATCAGAAATGCTATCAATCGATTGGTTTGTTTTGAAGATCAAATGGGATTGATCAAAGAGAGATTTATTATCAAAGCCAAAATGGGAATAAGTAGGAGGTGCTCACAATGCTAGGAAACCTAGCGAGCATCTCAATCTATCCTATAATTGGGCTTTACATTTTAGAAATTAATTTAGTTTGTTTGAATTATATTTTGTTAGAAATTTGGACTTATAGATTCCATAACAAGATTATGAAATGCCTAAGAGATGTGAGGAATTATGCTTATGGCCCAAATGGAAAAAGTAACCTAACCTAAATAGGGAGCTTGGAGGGCTAAAAGCACAACCTAAATCTAAGGCAAAAAATGGTAATTGGTTTGCCTCCATAAGAGAGGACAAACCACCCGACAGCTTGGACTTACAACCGCCTGGGGGTGGCCACCAACTAACTCCTATTATTTTAAACACATGTAGGCAAGTCATATGCTTAATGCAAGATAGCTAGGCTATTTTTATTTAGAAAGAGATTAAGTCCTTAAACTCACTCCCTAAAGAGACTAGATCATGTAAAGGTATGCTTCAAATGACCTAAATCTAATGCAATTTGAATTTCATTTTTATTTTTATTTTTGGACAAACATTTTGACTAAGGCTAATAGGATTTTTATGACTAATGAATGAGAAATAAAGATTATTGGCCAAAATCAGTGAGAAGGGAGGAGTTGAGTTTCCACCATGGCCCTCAGAGGTCAAGTCAGGTTCTTTGGCAAAGGTAGAAGCCCTCCAATCAAGAGTGAAATAAGATGCATTTGTGCATGATACAAAAGAAATGCTCATCTAGCTAAGGGGTTACTAATTCTTTTATCTTGATTTTAAACCTAAGCTTTAGGTGAAGTTATGAGTTGTTTAATTTTATTTTGAGTTATTAAGTTGGGTAAAAGATTTATTTCTCCCTAAAGAGCCTAATCCTCTTCCAATCCATACATAAAGCAAGGAAGAAACTAGAAAAAGTATGCCACTTAATTCACAAGCTAAACAAATCATCAACCAATTTATAAAGCTAAGCGCAAAAAAGAATAAAAGGCCATTATGGTCAGGCACACCGCACAAACTCAAAAAAATATTTAATTGGGTAGCAGAGCTCTACCCTTAAACAACCCGAATTACAAATGAATTAAATTATAATTAAGCAAAGGAATTCATTGTTATGGCGATCTTCAAGCTTTCTTTCTTCTTTCTTCTTTTCTTCTTCTTTCTTCTTCTTTTCTTCATTTCTTCTTTGGTTCCTCCTTTGGATGGCTGGAAGGTGGATCTCCAAAGCTTCATATGGTACATAAGATAGGATCTTATGACCAATGCTCATCCTAATCCCCATAACAATCATACCAAAATCCTAATTATACAAATTTTTACATGAAAAAAAAAGTGAAAATCTAACTAACACCTGCAAAATAAAGGTTAGTTAAAATAAACTACACAAATCTCAAGCATGTATATTGGACTTATCACCCCACACATGGGTGGTGACTAAGTCCACTTGGCCTATGGATTATTCTTAGGGGTATAAAGCACTTGCAAGCAAAAGTATTTTATATTTTTATTTATGATAGCTCCCCTTAGGCATAATCCCCTGTAGAAAAGAATAGTGAGACTAAGATCATCCTACCATTCATTCTATGAGAATACACCCTAACATCCAGTCTAAAATATATATCATAAAATAAAATAAAGTGTCAAGCCATGCACCTACCTAACCTAAAGCTAGAAGTGGTGACTTAGGCTAATGTGTGTGCTTTGAAGGTTTGTGTGGTATGCTTAGCTATGGCTTTAGGTTCAAATTTTCTAAGTGTGAAGAACATGTTCACCTTAGAGGATGGTTTTATTTAAGTTGTTTAGAATTTTTGGGTTGATTTTATTTAGTGTTTTGATTTAGTTCAAGTGGATCCTACAATTAATTACTAAGTTATGAAGAGAGGGAAACAGAAGAGAACTTCTCTTTCCTTCCCTAACCTAAGTAATTTTTTAAAGTAGATTCACATTTTAGTTTCATTTAGGTGAATGTTTTGATTAAATCTTTTAATCAATCATAAGTTTAGATAAACTTTAAACAAACCTATTCAAAAGAAAGGCATTTTTAAGATTAAATAAAATGAATCAAAATTCACATAACACACATTGCTTCATTTCTTTCCCAACATATATGGCATGCATATGGATGAACCCTAAGCATATCTATACATGCAAATGAGAGTATTTAACATACTTTATGATGCATGCTAAGTAATCCATTTAAGAAAATTTAGAAGTTGAATATGCATGATTTTCTTGAATAGAAAAGGTTTTCCTTATCCAAAATTTCACATACACATATGAAAGTAGAAAAGGCATAAGTGAGTATGACACCATTGTTAACCAGAGGTGTAAGGTATAAAACCTACTTAGGGCTAATTTTTGCAACCTTGGGGTTGTCCAGACTAATATACCACTTTCCTTAAATATAAACATATGTATAAAAGAAATGAAATGAAAAAATAGAATGCAAAAATTGTTTGTTGGATTCTTTTTATTTTATGCAATTTATGTATGCAAGTATAAGCAACCCTTCTTAGGTGATAGCATAGGGATGAATAGAGTATGGAATTGAGTAAGTGTTGGTTTCTTTTCAAATGAACCCTACATCTTACCATCTCATAAACTATACCAACATAAGAAAGAAATGAAGCCTATAGTAAGCATACATTTATAATCTATCATATGTAAACTCATAATAAAAGTATAAGTAGCACACATTCAGATTTTGTATTTAGTTTATATGTTTTGAAAATAATTTGGATTTAGTAGTGATAATAGCCATTCATATTTCTACTTTAGCTAACACATGCATATTTGACATAAAGTAAATAATTTCATTTTAAAATTTGAGAAATGAAATTATGAATGTATGAAATCACATGGCATACAACTTAACATGTTGGGAAAGATCCAAAGCAATGAAAGCATGTAAACAAACTCATTTCACTTAAATCCTAAAGACATTCTTATGAAATAAGAAAATTTAGAATAAATCAAAGTGAATTTCAAAATGATTTTTTTTTAGTTTGAAGTTTGATTTAATTTAAAAAAGGTGAGATGAGTTTGCTGTTCCTAACCCATTTTCACATGTGTTTTGTATTTTTTTTTTAATTTTTAGACAATTAGATCCATTTTTATGTGTTGATTAGGTTAGGGTATGAATTAAGTGGCTTAATAAACCCTTACCTACACCACCTTAGAAGAATTAACTAAATTATTATGAGCTAATGAGATGACATAAAACCCACAAGGAATTTAAATTTGCAATGCACCTAATAATGAAAAGGCCTAATGCAATTTGTCTCACAATTAAAAGTTAATTAAGCTAAGAAATTTAGCTTAAGTACTTTCAAAACACCCTTTCATACTTATGAAAGGGGTTTTAATTTTCTTAATTGAACTTAGGCTATTAAACACCTAAGCATCTACCCAAGGTAGATTAATTAAGTTCTAGAACTTTTTAGAATTTTTAAAAAATTGATTAAGGAGATAATTAATGAATTAACCCTTAATTAAGAGGATATTAAAGAGAGAAGAGGGGGTTTAGGGAATAGCTTAGTGGAAACGCCCCAAAATTATTCCATAAACCTCCTACTTACTGGATCCGACCTTAATCAACCCTAATCATAGAGTAAAACTACTAATCACATCTTAATTACCCTTAATTACATGAAAGGGGTAATTAAGGAATGAAATAGCAATTTTCCCATATGAGCCCTCAATAAATCTCAAGAAAATTAGGGGAGACAAAGGTCATCCCCTAAAATGAACCCCAAAAATTTGAGATTAATTGATAACCTAATTAAAGAATAATTAGCTAATTAAGATCTTGAAAGAAATCCAAATTCAGAGAAAAGGGTAATTCAAAATCCATTGAAATCATTTTAAAAAATATTTTAGATGAAATTATCTTTCCATAGCATTTTTCCTTTTATTTTTCTGATTTTTCTAGAAGGAAGTATGAATTTAAGAAGTTCTCTAAATTAATTAGGAATTAATTAATGCATTTAACTAATCCCTGATTAATCCCTAACCTCATGCAACGCTGGTGGTGGCTGGTTTTACACGATCGTGAGGGGACAACTTAAGTTTTCACCTCACAAATGATGGCATGCACGCTTATTCTCGCCGTCGATCAAAGATCTGATAAGATCCCCATAGTTTATAAAGTATAATTAGATTTCTAAATGTTCTATATAATCTCAGTTGTCCATCTAAAATGTGCGGATGGATGGTTGAGATGATCCAAGTTCTTCCCCTTGATCAACAAATACTATCCAAGTTCAAGGGGAACATCGAGGCTCGATCTAGCTTGGAATCACACCAAAATCAACCCACACCATCTAGAGATAGAGAATGACAAATCCAATGGTCAAAATTCGATGAGGTGAAAATTTCTTTCATAAAGCTCCACACCACATTGAGTTTAGTGATCGAAAAATTCCATACCTCGTCGGAGGTGATCACCGATGCTCGAGATTGATGAGGTAGCTTCGTCTAGTGGAGATGAAGTCTTGTTGAAATTCTTAGGCCTTGGGGTTGAGTGGATTGTGCTATAGACTAACACCACTTCACTTGAGGTTCGACTTTGATCCAATTGGGCTCTTCCTTGCTATGGGAACTCCAATGAGAGCTTGGGCAAGTTTAACTTGACCCTCTGATGGAGTGTGCAAGTGTAATTGGAAGGAGATCAAGTATGGAGGAAGTTGGCTAATGGATTGAGCTCCACTATTTTGCACTGTGCAAAACTGAGAAATAGGGAATTCAAATCCTCTCCAAGAAGCATGGGAATGCTCTCAGATGGTTGCTCTGGGTTCCTTAGCTTCAATCGATAGAGAGTGAATGAAAACATAAGTGAATTAGGTGGAGTATATCTCCCCCTTGAAGGATCAGACGATTGACAAATGCTCTTGCCATTTTGATCCAATTGATGAGATTGGAGAGTTTGTTTTGACTATTTTGAGTGTGCACATGGTTTGTTTGATCCAAGGAATGGATTGCCAACTTCCATGTGCTTTAATTTTAGCTTAAGAGGGAGTTTGAATTTCCATTTTTGAGCTAGGGGTTGGGTTTGGTCTAGGGACCAAATGGGCTGACCCAAACCTATTGGGTTGGGTGCAACACTCATCACTAAGTTCCCTTGAGCTTTTAGGAAAGCCTCAAGTAATTGTGAAGAGGGCATGAACAATTTACCCATAGGTTAAGCCAAAATTTGTTCTATGACCTAGGGGTAAAATGGTCATTTTGCTATTTTCCCACTTTGAATGTTAGGTTTATGGAGAAACTTGGTTTGGCCAAGTTTCATTGGATTTGGAATCCATTTTATGGGGTTTGGCTCATGTTGATCCATTTAGGTCAAAATGGGTCAACTTGGGTCAAGTTGACCAATAGGTCAAATTAGGTCAAACCAAGGGTTGGGTTAAGTTCATATGACCATTTGAAATGTTTTGGTGACTTTGGTTTGATTCAATTTGGTATATATTTGGTTTTGGCTCATATGACTTCATTTTGTTCAAATGGGTAAAGTTTGACCTATTTGACCCATTTGACCTATTTGGGCTAGGTCATGGGTAGGTTTAGGTTTGGTTAGTCATATGGAGTGGATTGGTATCTTTGTTTCCAATCAATTTGGGTTAAGTTCAATTTTGGCTCAACATGACCCTTTGGTCATGTTGGGTCTAAGGTCAATTGGGCTAGTTAGGCCAAATTGAGGCTTCCACAAGTGATTTGGAATGGACTTGACCCATTGGTTTCAAATAATTTGGCTTAGATCAAGTTTTGACACATTTTGGCCCTTTAGGTCAAAATGGGTCAACTTGGGTTAAGTGTACCAATTGGTCTAGGTTAGGCTCAAATTTTGGCTTGGTCAAGTTCAAACATAGGTCATGAGTGAACTTAGATCAATGGTTTCAATTAATTTGGCCTATGGTGAAATTTGGCTATGTAAGGTTTCATTTTAGGTTAAGTGTTGGGTCAACCCTTAGGTTTGACTTGGTTTGACCCAATTTGATTGGATCATCTCATGATGATTGTTGATCATGATGAGAAGGATATATGAGTTTGGTTCAATCCAATTTGGTTAGGATCAAAATTTGACTCATAAGGGTACTTTAGCTCACTTTGGGTCAAGTGAGCCTAAGTGGGTCAAATGGCTTGGTCAAAGCTTGATTTGAAGTTGGTTGATCTTGTATATGGACTCATGATTGAAATATAAATCCATTTATAAGTGGTTTGAAGTCAAATGAGTTTTGGTTCATTTGACAATTTCGTATTCAAAGGAATAATATGAAGGGATTTTGGGCTTGATTTTTGACTTGAGTTTTGATTGTTTGATTGAAGTTTGGATTTATATATAGTTCATGATTGTAGGGTTGAATGAATCATGAGAGAAAATCAAAAGTTTGACTTTATTTGAAATTGATTTGGCTAAGTTCAAGATTTTGACTTGAATGGCTTAGATTAGATTTTGAGTTGATTTGAGTTTGCTTTTTGGATTTGGTTTTGATTGTTTGAATTTATATTTCATTTATATATGTGAATATAAATGAGAATATACATTGATCATGAGAAAATTTCTAGGATTTGAAATTGTTTAATCATGATTTAGGCTAAATCCATTAAAAGGGAATTTAAAAGATTTAAGGGAATTTTAAATTGGAATTTAATTTTTGGATTTGATTTGATTGATTTATATTTATATTTCATTTATATATGAGAATATAAATGAGAATATAAATAACTTTTAAGAAAATCCCATGAATTTGAATTAATTTGATCAAGGTTTAGGTTAAATCCATTAAAGGGAGTTTAAAGGATTTAAGGGAGTTTTAAATTGGAATTTAATTTGAAAGTTGGATTTGATTGATTTATATTTATATTTCATTTATATATGAGAATATAAATGAGAATATAAATAAGTTTTGAGAAAATCCCAAGGGTTTGAATAGGTTTTATCATGATTTAGGTTAAATCCATTAAAGGGAATTTAAAGGATTTAAGATAGATTTCATGAATTGATTTGAAATTTTGAGTTGATTTGATGGGTTTGAATTTATATTTTATTTTTCTATGTGAATATAAATGAGAATATAAATGGTGTATGAGAAAATCTCAAAGATTTGATTTGGTTTTGATTATGATTTTGATTAGGTCCTTAAGGGAAGATTAAGGACTCAGGAAAATTTGAACTTAGGAAATTTGATGGATTTTGATCATGGGCTTCAATCAAAAGTTTCAGTCATGTAGTTAAATCATATGGAGTTGATTTGGATTTGGAGAGAATCAAATATAATTGATTTGGAGTTTTGACTTGAAAGAAGGAAAGGTGAGGAATGGTGCAAGCTAAGGGTAAAAATTTCCTAACACCTAAGGCATGACCTAATTATGGCTAACTTCTAAGTCTAGGGCGGGAGTGTCCACCTAATCACTAGATGTGCCTTAAGAATAAGGAAATCTTAAAGTCTAAGAGGAATCCTATGTCTAAGATGGAGGAGTTGAGAGCTCATTCCAAAAATGAGGTCAACAAAGAGCGCCCAATAGGTGTGGTGTGACTGACCAGGTACACCGCACGTATTGGTGTTGACTGAACCAATCAAAAACACCAGAAGGTCACAATCACTAGCAAAAATAATCTATCCTTGACCCAAGGAGTAGAAGGAATCAAGAGCCTAATGCAATGTGGCTCTACTTATGTCCAAGACATAAGAGAGAGGGAAAAATCCACTAAGGGATATAGTGTGAACCTTCCACTAGAGAAGAAGGTTCAAGTCATCAACAAGGGGATGAGAGGTTTGATTTGAGTTCCACTAGAAAATGGTTGAATTTGTTTTAACTTGTTATTTATTTTATTTATTTTGTTTTGATTTGTTTCAATTAGACTCCACGGGGGATAGAAAAGTGAACTTTCCACTGGGAACAAAGTTCAAATCATCCACAAGGGAGGGATTGAGAAATCCACTGAGGGATTAGAATTCTAAATCTGTTGGGGGATTAGAAAAAATTTGCATCTCACTGAGGAGAAGCAAAAGAGGTTGATTTAGATTGATTGTTTATTTTGTTTCTTTAGATTTATTTTGTTTCATTTATTTTTTAGATTTTAGATTTTAAAATGAACCCTATTGGTTTGCGATGAACTGCACTGAGTAGGAGCCACGGAGGACTAGACCTAACTCAGTTTTACAAATCCAAAGGGGTAGTCTACTAGACACATAGTAGGACTAGCCAACCAAAGGGTTGCCTTTTGGTATACAATAGCTCTACTAGGAAGAAAGCATAGTAGACTTACATCCTCCATAGTATGGACCAGTTGCTGGGGTGATCTATTAGCAAGGTAACAGATTAGACCCAACCTAAGATTGATTATTGAGTGAATGCTGCTGGGGGACTTAAATCTACTCAAAAATAGTCAAGAAAAATTTCTTTTTTTTAGATTTGTTTGTTTAGATGGGATCCCATAGGATGATCGATGATAGGGCCATGGAGGCCTAGACCTAACACATATTTACCAATTCAAAGGGAGTAGTCTACCAACCACAAGGTAGGACTATCTAACTAAAAGAGTGCCTTTCGGTTTGCAATGGTCAAGTCTTAAGAAGAAAGCGCGGGGACTCACATCTTCTAGAGACAAAGAACTGTTGGGGTGATCGGTTGCTTTGGGAAACAAATCGAACTCGACCTAGGGATGACTATTGAGTGAATGTCGCTGGGGGAATAAATCAGCTCAAGAATAGTCAAAGATTCATTTCATTTTTTTTAATTTGTTTATTTTTGTTTTGATGGATTCTGTTGGTTTATGATGGTCAAACTGAGAAGGAGCTCATATCAGTCTACACCTATCTCAGATTTACTGAACCAAAGGGAGTAGCTTCCTGGCCGATGGGAGAGTTATTCGACCAAAGGAGTGCCTTTTGGTTTGCAATGATCAATTTAAGGAAAGAAAGCTCAGGGACTCACATCTTTCACTAGAAAAGATCATTGGGGTGATCAATTTTTTTCCACAACAAATTGAACCTGACCTGGGGTCGCTGGGCAAATCATGCTAAAGAATGCATCATAACCTTACATCTTTCAAAATGGAATGACTACCGGGGTAACTTGATTGTGGAAAAAAAGATTGAACCCCACCTAAGGCCGACTACGGAGTGAGTACTGACCCGGGGATTTACCTCAACTCAAGTAGTTAGGCAATTCCTACAGGGAGTTCTGCTGACACTGCCCTAAAGATAGAATGTTTGCTTGGAAAAAGGGGCCCTTTGGGGGATTGAATTCTGAATCCACAAGCAAATTAATTTGTTTGTTTATTTTAGTTTATTTTAACATGGACCCTATTAGTTTATGAAGGATCAAAATCTGAAGGAGAATAAGAATTCCATTCAAATTTTCCAACCTGTGTAGTGTCTTAATGGGATCACAAAGGACTTGATCCAAATAAAGTGTTCACAGGGGATGGGGCCGCTAAAGGGGCTTAATCCAACACCTTCGAGAAAATGACATGGCTAGTCATATATCCAATAGGTATTCGGTGACCAACTCAAGGAGAAAGCTTTGGGACTCATATCTACCAAGAGTGGTGTACTCATCAAGTAAGTTGCTGTCAGCATAGTGAATGTCAACCAACCTAAGGTGCCCATCAGTTTGCAATAATCAACCCAGGAAGAAAGCTCGGGGACTTACATCCCTCATAGCGGAACTGACTGATGGGATTGTCTGTCATCCGCTTGACATGTGCTATCCGACCTAGGGCAACTACTGAGTGAATACCTCTGGGAGACTTATATTGACTCAAACATAGTCAAGAGGAAAGGAGCCTCTGGAGGACTTACCCTAAACCTCAAATATACTCAACTTAATTAGTGCATGATGGCTAGTTCAAGAAGAAAGCACGGGACTCACATCTTCTTAAGCAAAGTCAACATGAGGTAACATGCTGGCTGGGCAGTGAAGCCCTGTACTAACAAGGCACTCATTGGTTTGTAATAATCAAATTAGGAATGAAGCACAGGGACTCACATCTTCCAACAAATGATAACTAGGGTGACACACTAGTGAGGTAGCATGTAGACCCAACCTATAGCAGCTAATGAGTGAGTGCCATAGGGGGCTTACTCCCACATTAAAATAGCCTGAGATAAAAGATTTGGGTTTGTTTTGTGTATGTGTTAAAAGGAATAGTATGCCTCTAGGGGACACTTACACCTACCTTAAAACACGCTGAGGAATTTGATAAAATGGTGCCACAGATGGCAACCGGGAATTCCCACTAAGACAGGATGCCGCTTGGGTTCTCTCACACCTAACTTAGTTGTGCTAATCAAAATATGATGCCTCTTGGGTTCTCTCACTCCTATTCTAATAGTACTGGGAGGTTGTGTTTGTGATTTGAAAGAGGGATAGGATGCCACTATGGGACTCTTACACCTACCCTACAATACGTCATGGCGGATTCACAAGACAAACAAAACAACACTTCGAAAGAAGAGAAGATTTAATGAATGGAATCAGATTTTTATTCTTTTTATTAATGATTATTTTTGAACATATTTTATTTCATGGGTAATATTTCTTTGTATAGAGCCCATTAATTGGAAGCATCGAGTGCTCCCTTTATAATCAATAAGCTGATAAGACCTTCCTTGGTAGGCCTTCTCTATGACATAGGGGCCTTCCTAAGTGGGTTCAAACTTGCCTCCCATCTTTTGAAAGGAAATAATTGGTCATCTTAGGACTAACACAAGTTCTCCTACTTGGAAAGATGTAGGTCAGACCAGCTTATTGTGAGCTTGAATCATTTTAGCTTTATACAACCCGAAGTTTTGGCACGCCCGTGGGAGACTCTCCTTCAAACCTTCGAGCACTTCTAACTACACCTTTGCATTTTATTCTGAAGTGATCTTGTTACTCAGTGCTATCCTTAATGATGGGAGTTGAACTTCTAATAGTAGAATGACTTTAGACCCATACAGTGAGGAAGACAGGTAGATTGAGTCGGAGTCTAGTATGCGGTGTGGTAGGCCCACATGGCTTCAACTAACTGCTCATGCCACTGTTGCTTGTTGTCATCGAGAGTTTTTTCAATATATGGATGAGAGTTTTATTGAATACTTCTGCTAAGCCATTTGCTCTGGAGTAGTAGATGGTAGAGTATCTCCAATATATGGTTCTAGCTGCTATTGATCTTCGTGCTTTTGAATGCGCACCATTATCGATATAATTTATCGAGGCACTTTGAACCTATATATATAATATGGTTCTAAAATTGAAGCACATGTGAGTGACCTCTGAGTGGGATGGCTTCGCCACTTGGAAAAGTAGTCGTAGTATAATGAATTGCGACCCTTGGAAGAAGGAGGATCAAACGACAATGTGCACCCCAATACTCAAATGACCATGAGGCCAATGTAGGGTGTAGAATGTTGGGTGGTTGGTGGAGGACCACACCATGCACTTGACACTGATGGCATCTTCTAGCTACATCCATGCAGTCTGTGATCATCGAAGGCTAGTAGTATTCTAGTCTCTTAATCTTCATCTTCATCTATAGACCAAACTGATGAGCTCCACATAGACCTGCATGTACCTCGATTATAATGCTACAGGATTTATGTTTGTCCAAATAACATAACCACATTTAGTCAAAGGACCAGTGGTACAGGGTGCCATCAACGAGAGCATAGGAGAGAGCTCTCTGTTTCACCTGATGGGCTTATGATTTCTCTTAAGGTAGTTTTCCAGTGTTCAAGTAGTCTATGAACGATTGCCTCCAATCCAACTCCTCATCCTTTTTGGCAACGATAACCTCCCCTTCAAGAGAAAGTCTATCAATGAGTTCAGCATCAATAAGGGACAAGACTTATCTATTTTGGACCCTTATTAGAATGTACTCAGCTTCTGGACATGCTAATTCTTTGGCAAGTTTGGCTAAAGCATTTGCTACTGCGTTCTCTGCTCAGAAAACCTTGTAGATGGTAACTTCAAGATTCTAGGCCAATAGCTTCATGGTGTACTCATGGTAGTGACAAAGCTTGAGTTTGAGAACCGTATATGACCCGGTGATTTGGTTGATAACCAACTGAGAATCCCCAAAGATGTTGATGCTTTTGACACTAATAGTGATGACTAACTCTAGATCGACAATCAAAGCCTCATACTCAGCTTCATTATTGGTGAAGGGGTTGGAAAGAAAGTATGAGAATCTCATCATATCGCGATTTGTAGTTAGTAGAACTATTCCTACCCCTGCCTTACATAGGAGAATAGATCGTGGTGCTTCACCTTTAAGAAAAGAAGCATCACTATCAAAATATATCTCCCATTGGAAGTTTCCAGTCTCCCCTAAGTTCATGATTTGTTCATCGGGAGATCACTAAGCGAGAATCAACAGAAGTAGGTGTCGCAAGAAATGCTAGTCCTTTACCGCACGGAGGGGTATGAAAGTGATGTCAAACTGCGAGAGTATCATGGACCAGTGAGCCAAACATCCGGATAGCGTTGGTCATGTCATGAGATACTACAGTGGATTTGTCCTAGAGATCAAGTTCACCTTGTGAGAAAGCATGTAATGTCATAGCATTTTGGAAGCAAAGATTAAAGCTAGGCAATGTTTCAATAGTGGATAGTGAGGGATCGATGATGGCGAGGTAGTAGAGCGTGTTTTCTTTTTCATCATTGGCTTGGGCCAATAGAGAGCCGAGCGAGTCGCCCAATGCAGCAATGTAAAGGATGAGTGGCTTGCCCGGGATAGCTGCTGCAAGAATTGGCAGTTTGACCAAGTATTGCTTGATATCTTCAAATGCATGCTGACACTTATCATCCCTCTTGAACTTAACATCCTCTTTGACAAGTGCTAAGAATGGCTTGCATCTCCCCGATAGTTTTAAGATAAAGCGTCTTAGATACACTAGCCATCCTTGAAAGGATCTGAGTTGAGTTAAACTCTTAGGAGGTGGCATTTCTAAGATAGCTTTAATCTTTTCAGGATCTATTTCTATTCCCTAATGTCGAACAACAAACCCAAGGAATTTTCCTGAAGCTACTCTGAATGCACACTTTAGGGGATTCATTTTGAGGTTATATTATCTTAACCATTCAAAAATTACTCTCAAGTAAAAGAGGTGGTCTTCCTTTTTTTTTGCTCTTGACTATGAGATCATCAACGTAACACTCAACCTGATAGTGGATGAGTTCGTTGAAGATCTGAGTCATGGCCCGTTGGTATGTAGCACCAGTATTTTTAAGACCGAAAGGCATGACCCTATAACAGAAGATTTTGATCAAGGTTCAGAAAGCAGTGTTTCTTTCATCTTCAAGAGACATCTTGATTTGGTTATAGCCAGATGACCCATCCATGAAAGAGAAGACTGCATGAGATGAGGTGATGTCCACCATTAATTTTGGTATAGGAAGAGGAAACTCATCCTTAGGACATGCCTTATTTAAGTCCCTAAAATTGATGCAAATGCAAATTTGGCCATTCTTCTTCTTAGTTGGGATGACATTGGCTAACCAGGTAGGATATTTTTCTTCCATAATGAAACAAGCATCGATCAGTTTCTTAACTTCAGAAATGATATGTTGTTCAATTTCTAATCGCATGCGTCTAGGAGCTTGCTTAATAGGGGTAATGTTAGGGTCTATTGCTAGCTTGTGGGCTACAACATCAGGAGATAATCCGGGCATTTCTTCATAACTCTACATGAAGTAGTCTTTAAACTCAGTCAATAGCCTAACTAAGTCATTGATTTCTTCTTCATTCAGAAATGAACTGATGTATGTCGGGTGTGAATTTTCTTCTTTCCCGAGGTTAATTTCTTTGAGCTTGTCTATTATTGAATGAATTTCTTCTTCAAATTCTGGAGGTGCATCCTTGACTTGAAGATCATTTGGATCATCTGAAGTTTCTAAACACACATTCTCATAAGAGTTAGGGATGTGTGAGAAGAACTTATCAGACTCAAAATGGTTGGTAATAACCAAACAATAATCACCATCTCGGACCCCTGTACCAAATCCTAGTCCTACCTTTGATTATGCTTCTCTGCCTGAGTTGTTCCATAAATTTTCAAAGTACTCTGACCTATGCTTGGACCATGCATGAGAAACTGAACCTTTATGTATAAGATTTTGAACACAAGGAGAGTAAAAATCAACTAGTAATTCCATTAATTCTTTAAAAGTACCTTCCTTAAGTCCTACATCTAGCTCCAGACTTGAGGAGGATGAACCCAATAAGAACCTCTTCTGCTTCATGTCACTGGAAGACTTAAGGACTTCCTTCATTACTAAACCTTCAACTTTCGGAGATGTAAGTGAGGTTAGAGCTAGGGTTCCCAATTGTTGCCTAATAGTTTTACATAAACTAGATTTGAATGCTTTGCTTTGCTTGGAGGCCTTATCTTCATCACTGTCTGGAATGAAAGTTGCCTCCAATGGACCCCACTGAGAGGGGTTGATTGGTATACTAATCACATTAGACTTATCCTTCGATCTAGATTCCAAGTCTATGTGAATAGTAGGGGTACTCCTGTGAACTGGAACATGACCTCTGTTGGCTGAAGGCCAACTAGATGTCTCCTACCTCTAGAACTGCCTCTGTTTCTACCTCTGCCTTTGCCTAGTGGAGGTTGAGCCATTCTACCCACGTGTCTATATGACGGAATGGATTGTGGGTGGAATGTGATATGCCTCTATTTTCTCATTTCCCTTTCACTTAGATTTCCATTTTTCTTTTCATTTTCTTTTACCTTTTCCTTTTCTTGATTTTCTTTTTCTTTTATTTTTGAATTTGAATTTTGTCCAAGTTCATGAGAAAGGGTGTGTTGAGGAAGATAGTAGGTCGCATCCTCATAAATCTCAACCTCTCTAACTGAAAATGGCTTTTCATCACCATTGACCTGATATTCAATTCCATCTTTTTTAAACTTGATGCACTGATGAAGGGAGGATGGAATGATCATGTTCTGATGTATCCAAGGCCTTTATAGCAAACTAGTGAACGAAGTATTCAAATCATTGATGTTGAACTTGGCTTCAGTCTTCCAGTCACCGATCTTCAACGGTAACACTATAGAACCTAAAGCCCGCTCACTTTGGTCATTGAATCCTCTCAACATCATCCGATCTCCTCGGAGTGTGGAGATGTTGATCCTCAATTAGGCAAGGGTCTTTAGACTCATAATGCTATGCACCGCATCCACGAACCTGGTGAGTCCGAACTTATCCATCGATGTGATGTAGGGGACTTGTGCTCAAGTCCCCACAGAAGGTCTCGTGAAGGTGATCCTTCTTTTGTATAATGTGCTTCCTCACCTATAATGGTCAACTAAGCTAAGCATATCTCAGGATCAAGGAGAGCATTGATTATTGTTTCCCTCGTCTCTTTGGATAAGACAAGGGCATCATATATGCTTAGCTTAGATGACAACTTTCTTTGATGAGAAAGGATGTTGTAGTCCACCTTTGGCTGGTCTTCCAAAAGCATATCCAAGGGTGGAGCATCCTGTGGAAGGGCTTCTTAATCTTCAGTACCAATCACTTATTTCCCTCTATCTTGAAGTGCTGCCCTAGGAGGTAGAACCTTGCCACTACGGAGGTTGACTTCGCTGATCTCTTGAGGCAAGGTGGTAGAAAGTTCTACCTGCACTTCAGGCTCACCTATAGCTTCTCCTATGGGACCCATGGAATTAGATGATTCCAAGTCTGTCTCAAGAGGTGAACCTGTAGTGTTCAGAGTTAGAAAGTCCAACTCTGAATTAGAAAGAGGAAGATCAGACTTATTATAGTTATTTAGACTTGAAGAGTTATCGTTTGGAATAGAAGAAAATAACCCATCAGAAGTGACATAGATAAAATTCAAGCTAACTTTATTCTTCAATTTCTTGGAATTATTTGGAGGCACAAAATAGAAATTAAGTAGAGTGAGTGGAGTAAGGGATTTGGTGCCCTTATCTGCTGATACAAGAGTTCTACTAGTAGAAGAAATAGAAGAGCTAGCTAAAATGGAAGAAGTCTCCGTGTGGAAACTGCAACTGAAGGATGAGGCTGGACACGATCGGTGGCTATGCTAAAGGACTATCCCGGGCTGACACATGCTACTACACTTTCTTTAGAGTTGACTGCAACTTGCAAACCTTCCTTGGTGGTGGAGGTTTGAGCTGACTTAGGTACCTAGAAGGAAAGCTTCTTGAATTTCTGGACTATCTTCTTAGAGGTACAGGATAAGGAGATATCTCAACCTTCTTTGGTTTTGGTAGGATCAAATGTATCCCCAAGGATTACCCTGATGGAACTGGAAGGTTGTTCCATAAGGTATTCCTTTGGGATAACTACAACACCGGTCTTGAAGCTGTGTTCAAGCCAGTCCTTAAATGTGAAGCAATCCTCCAAAATGTGGCCTAACATATGGTGGTAAGGGCAAAAGTTTGGATCATGACTTTTGCTAACTTCTTCCGGCCTCCTAGGCTCTGTGAAAATCAAGTTTCTTTAAGAGATTCTTAAAGATTTTCTTACATATCTCTTAAAAGAATAAGGTTTGTTTAACTTATCTAAAAGAGTAGGTGGACCATACTACGGTATGCATGCCATGCATAATGCCGGTTATATGTTCCGTGGAGGCTGGTGGAGGCAGGTGCCTGAAGGTGATAAAGGAGGTGGAGTCTACTGAGGTAGTGGTCTCGTGATCTCTAGCTTTCCCTTGTCAACCAATGCTATCGCTGGTTTCTTCATAGACCTTTGGGACTCGCTTTGGCAACTGATCTTGAAAAGTAACTATTTGGCCTCCTTGTAGACTAGCCACCTTTTTGATTTGCTTCTCAAATGTCTTGATAGTGAAGCCCTTAAGCATGAAGGCAACAGCCATGGATATTCTTCAAGAGAATCTTAATGGCATGATGTTCATATAGTTGCGGTTCACACTTCATACTTAGGTTACGCCATTTGAGAATATAATCAATGAGGGACTCACTGGGGTGTTGTTGTGCTACAACGAGATCACTTACAGTAACCTTTTGCTGAGCTCCAGCAAACCTCTTGATAAAGAGTTGCTCCAACTTAGCAAATATCTTTACTGAACTGATGGGCAGTTCAACATACTAATCAAAAGAAATACCCGCTAGGCTACTGACAAAGAGTGTAAAGAGTAAAGCATCGCTGCCACACGTTGCAATAATTTGCTCTGAAATGTGTTATATGTTGCCTCGGGTTCCCACTGCCATCAAAGCTTTTGAAGGAAGGAGGCATGAAACTCTTGGGATATTGAATGGAATCAAATTCCTCTAAGTAGGGTCTACCCTTTGGAATCGATGATCCTCCCTGGGCTTGAGCCAAAGCTTCCTTCACTTGTTGCTCAACCATGGATTTTAGATCTTTTTCATTTATGGAGGTACTTTCCACTACCTTCCTATACAGGCTAGTGCTACCTTGCTCAATGGGAGGTAGAGTCTTAGTAGGGTCCAAGATATGCACTAACGTGACACATCAATGTAATGGATGAACTGGGGGCTTGTTCTCAAGACACACTACTACTAATAAGTCCTAAATCGACATGCCATCCTATCAATCGCTCATCCTTCGCCTCAACCGATGTCGAGGTGGGCGATTCTAATGATGTCTTCCTGATCAACCTCATCACCTTCCATAGCTTGTTGCTCCCTAAGAAGAGATCTTCTAGTGTCAACCATGTAGACTCTAGCTAAATCCCCATCAAGTCATCTTCGTTGGGATTGAAGTTGACTCTCTCTTCATCTGATAACTCGTATCCTAGGATCTCCATCTTTTGCATGAAATAATGGGACACTATCTCATCTATAGAATGATCTATTTGAACAGGTATGAATGATCTAGGCTGACTGGTTTGATCACTAATATGAATTGAGAGGCACCAGACCTCGCCTCAGACTGGGGAGTCAATTTTGTGTGGGCTGTACTCACTGGATGAATGATAATCATGATTGGTACTTGCCATAAGAGGGGTAGCAACCCTAGGAGGTTCCATCACTATACTGAACTATCATCCGAATCTAAAATAACTATCACCATCTCCACATCCGCAAATAGAGTTGGTGAAGGAACCAACACTTCGGGTTGCCACTCCTTCGCACCACTATCGTGAAGGTCAAGGAGAGCTCCAACCACAATGGGTGTGTAGAGGGTAGATCCCTCGTAGCCAGATCACCAATGGGGTGCATTTTTCCTCAGATGTGGCCTTCATGGCCTTAGATGGAACGGGAGATGCTGAAACCTGCACTGGCGATGGCAGACGAGGGGTAGAGTGGTGGGGTGGAGACACCACTGACTCTCTAGAAGCTATCCTCCTATGGTGACTAGTCCTAGTGAGGAGTATACTATCGGGTGACACTTAACACCGAAGTGTCAACCAAAGTAAGGTGACTAACCTCTATCGCTCCTTGCTAGTGATGTGTGATGTATGGGTCATGGGCCCTCTCCTGGTGAATTTGCCTCCCTACACTGGGATAATGGGATCAAGATCAACTGAGGACGAGTGTCCGTAGATCCGCCACCTTGGACAAATCGGAGGCCAGCGTATGACCAACTGCTCCTAAAAATTGTTGGCTAAAATTACACCACTGGAGGAGGAGATGAACGAATTCTCTTAACATCCTCTCTGTCTGATCCAGAGAGAGAGAGAGAGAGAGAGAGAGAGAGAGAGAGAGAGGATGAAATTAGTTTTTTGTAACCAGTGGTGAAGTGATGTTGGGAGACTCATCCATGGTCATGCTGTTTTAGCTCCTAATATGGGTCTGAACCATTTGACCATACGCTTTCTATTCCTATGGGTGGTGCGTAGGATGAGAGAGTGAGCTAGACCCATACTCAAATGTGGGAGGCAAGCCCTAGAACTGGGGAGCCTTACCCTGAGGGTACAGATGGTACTACCACAGAGTAACATGAGCAACTATGGGATGAACCAAACTGAGCTACTACCGCGAGATGACACCGAATAAGTATGTGGTGCCACGCCTTTCCTCTTCAAGTGAGGATACATCGAATCAAAAGGTAAGTCATCCCGATGACCGCCGCCCGCCACCTTCATCCTCACTGGTGAGGGGAATGCCCTCACAAGGGATCCTGGCCCCCACAAATCCTCAGCCAAAGTGAATTAGGTGGGTATGGTCCAGACGGGGGAAGTCAGCCTAATCTAAGCTAGATCCATACTGTGAGGGAAGGTAAAGACAAATTTTTGAGAACTGGCCATTTGCATAACTGTAGTAAATTGACATTGAACTGCACTACACTGACTAAAAAGAAGCTGCAATGAGAAATGAACTTGCATCAGATTTTTGTCTCCATAGAATTTTTTTGAATTTTTAAAAATTTGTAAATTTGAACCCACATCCAACAACTTGGAAGTGTTAAGTGGGGTTCAAATAGATTTGAAAAGATTGATTGAAAGATGAATTTGAATATGAATCCAACTTCAACAAATTTAGGTATGTTGAAATCTGGATTCAAAATTTTGATAAGGATGCTTCCATATGTTCATTGTTGTTTTGAATTTGAATTCTTTTTATTTGGGGACCCTTTCCTTTAATATATTTGGGTATGTTAAAGTAAGGGTCAAATTGATTTTGTTTTTGTTTGATTATTTTGAAATTTCACTTAGCAAATTTAAGTATGCTAAGTGTTTGTTTCCTTTTTGTGAATTTTGTTTTGCTTTTTGGAAAAATTTGGAATTCTCACTTAGCAAATTTAGGCATGCTAGGAGAAGAACCCAAGTGTGTTTTGTTTAATTTTCAAAAATAGGATTCTTAGCAAATTTAAGTATGCTAAGAAAATCCTAAGTGTTTCATTTTTGTTTGGTGTTTTAATTTTTGAAAAAGGGTAGGATCCTTAGCAAATTTATGTATGCTAAGAAAATCTTAAGTGTTTCATTTTGTTTTGTTTTGATGTTTTGATTTCTAAAAAGGTCGGATCCTTAGCAAATTTGGGTATGCTAAGGGAATCCTAAGTGTTTCATTTTTGTTTTTGAAAAAGTAGGATCCATAGAAAATTTAGGTATGCTAAGAAATTCCTAAGTGTTTCATTTTTGTTTTTGAAAAGGTAGGATCCTTAGCAAATTTAGGTATGTTAAGAAAATCCTAAGTGTTTCATTTTTGTTTTTGAATTTGTTTTGAAAGGGAGACTTTCCTTAAGCAAATTTGGTATGCTAAAGATGAAGTCCCACTTAGTTTTTTGAAATGGAAATTTCACTTGACAAATTTGAGTATGCTAAATGAAATTCCAAAGGTGTTTGAAAATTTTGTTTTAATTTTGAATTCAGAAACTTCACTTAGCAAATTTGAGTATGCTAAATGAGGTTTCAAAATATGTTTTGAATTTTTTTGGATTTTGCATTTGGGGACTTCACTTAACAAATTTGGGTATGTTAAATGAAACTCCAAAATGTGTTTAGAAAATTTTTTTTGGATTTTGAATTTGGAAACTTCACTTAACAAATTTGGGTATGTTAAATGAAATTCCAAAATGTGTTTTAAAAATTTTGAATTTTGGATTTGGAAACTTCACTCAATAAATTTGGGTATGATAAGTGAGGTTCCAAATGTAATTTGAAATTTTTTTGGATTTTGGATTTGGAGACTTCACTTAACAAATTTGAGTATGTTAAATGAAGTTCCAAAAAAGTGTTTTGAAAATTTTTGGATTTTGGATTTGGAAACCTCACTTAACAAATTTGAGTATGTTGAATGAAATTCCAAAATGTGTTTTAAAAATTTTGAATTTTGGATTTGGAAACTTCACTTAACAAATTTTGGGTATGTTTAATGAAGTTCCAAAAAGTGTTTTGAAATAAATTTTGAAATATGATTGTTGAAGTTTTAATTTTTGAAAAGGGGACTTCCATTCAACAAATTTAGGTATGTGGAATAGAGATCAACCTTATTTTTGAAATGTAAAATTTTTTGTGTGATTGTTGCCTTTTTTTTTTTAAAGAGAGGAATTCCAACTTAAAACATATGTGAGATATGTTCAAGTGGGATTTCCTAAGTGATTTTAATTTTATTTGAGAATGAAATCTTCATTCAATAAATTTGGGTATATTGAATGGAGATGTTCATATGTGTTTTTGAAAAGTTTAATTTTTGGAAAGATGACTGTTCATTTTATTTTTGAAAATGAAATCTTCATCAAAGTGATTTGAAATGAAGATGTTCATTTATGCTTTTTGAAAAAAAAAATTATTTTTGATTTTAGAAAGATGATTGTTCATTTTATTTTTGTAAATGAAATCTTCATCAAAGTGAATTGAAAGAAGATGTTCATTTATGCTTTTGGAAAAGTTTAATTTTGTTTGAAAATGAAACTTCCATTCAATAAGTGGAGGTATTGAATGGAAAGATTCATGTGTGCTTTTTGAAAACTTTATTTTTTTATTGTAATTTTGGAAAGATGATTGTTTATTTTATTTTTGAAAATGAAATCCTCATCAAAGTGAGTTGATGGAAAGATGTTCATTTGTGCTTTTGGAAAGATTGTTAATTTTATTTTTGAAAATCCCTACATGTAACAATTATGGGAATTGTTAAATGAGGATGACAAAATTTTGTGAAAAATATTTTATGAAGTGCATTTTTGAAAAGGTGCTTTTTGAAAAGCAAAATTCTTATGGAAGATTTATTTTTGTCTTTTATTATTTTAGGATGAACCTTTCCTTATCATGAAAATGGTAAGGAGGAAGTCTAAAAAAATGTTTTCTTTTTTAGTTTAGATCTTTTCATTTTACCCATTGGGGAACCCAACGTGGGTTTTAAGACCAACAAGGAATGCGGTCCTAAAACCTAAAGATGTTGGCTATCTTAACTTAAGGATGAAATAAGCTAAGTGCCAACGAAAAGAAAGGTAGTCTAGGATTCATATAAAAGTACAAACCCACTATCGATACTTAGAGATAATGATCATGTACCAAAGATAGAGAGAGGAACCAACCCCAGCGGAGTCGCCAGAAAAATCTGTGGTAAAAAATTTCCACACACATATTGAGTCACTTCAAATCTGTCTGGTTGAAAGGAGAGGCGAAACTATATATATGTAGAAATTCATCTTTAGATGCAGATCAAGATATGTACTTATTCGATCGAGTACGTCATCAAGGAAATAGTGTATTATCTCGAAAGATAGAAGTCACTATCATTTAATGGACCTAATCACCTCAATAAGGACTCCTAAGGATGTTGGGTTTTCTGAAAATTTATATTCTTCCCAACTTTATATGGAAAAGTAAAGGTGGTTTATTTTAAACTGAGCTAAGTTGTACAGGCAATCCCCATAGTTAATTACATCCTAAAATGGGGATTCTTAGAAAACTCGATTGGGTAAATGATCGTTGTCTCTAAAGATTTCAATAGGAAAGACTATCAATCAATTGGTTTGTTTTTGAAGATCGAATGGGATTGATCAAAGAGAGATTTATTATCGAAGCCAAAATGGGAATAAGTAGGAGATGCTCATGATGCTAGGAAACCTAGCGAGCATTTCAAACTATCATATAGTTGGGCTTTGTATTTTTGAAATTGATTTAGTTTGTTTGAGTTGTATTTTTGTTAGAATGTTAGGGCTTACAATTCCATAATACAAGATTATGGAAATGCCTAAGAGGTGAGGATTTATGCTTAGGGCCTACAAAGAGAAAAGCAACCTCAGAACCTAAATCTAGGGAGCTTTGGATGGGCCCAAAACACAACCTAAATCTAAGGCAAAAATGGGTATTTAGTTTGCCTCCATAAGAGAGGACAAACCACCCGATAGCTTGGACTTACAACTGCTTGTGGGTGGCTGCCAACTAACTTCTCCTACGATTTTAAACACATGTAGGCAAGTCATATGCTTAATACAAAATAGCTACGCTATTTTTATTTAGAAAGAGACTAAGTGCTTAAACTCACTCCCTAAAAAGACTAGATTATGTAAAAATATGCTTCAAATGATCTAAATCTAATGCAATTCAAATTTTATTTCATTTTTATTTTGGACAATCATTTTGACTCAGGCTAATAGGATTTTTATGCCTAATGCATGAGAAATAAAGATTATGGGCCAAAATTAGTGAGAAGGGAGAATGTGAGTTTCCACCATAGCTCTCAAAAGTCAAGTTCGCAAAGGTGGAAGCCTCCAATCAAGAGTGAAATAAGATGCCAGGTATGATATTACAAAAGAAATCCTCATCCAACTGGGGTTGCTAAATCTTTATCTTGATTTTAAACCTAAGCTTTAGGTGAGGTTATGAGTTGTTATAATTCAAATCCTCTACATGGGAATGCTCTATGGTCGGGTTCCTTAGCTTTAATCGATAGAGAGTGAATGAAAACATAAGTGAATTAGGTGGAGTATATCTCCCCCTTGAAGGATTAGATGACCGACAATGCTCTTGCCATTTTGATCCAATTGATGAGAATGGAGAGTTTGTTTTGACTATTTTGAGTGTGCACATGGTCGATTTGATCCAAGAATGATTGCCAACTTCCCATGTGCTTTAATTTTAGCTTAAGAGGGAGTTTGAATTTCCATTTTTGAGCTAGGGATCAGGTTTGGTCTATGGATCAAATGGGCTGACCCAAACCCATTGGGTTGGGTGCACCACTCATCACTAAGTTCCCTTGATCTTTTAGGAAAGCCTCAAGTGATTATGAAGAGAGTATGACTAATTTACCCATAGGTTAAGCCAAAATTTGTTCTATGGCCTAGGGGTAGAATGGTCATTTTCCTATTTTTCCACTTTAGATAAGTTAGGTTTATGGAGAAACTAGGTTTGGCCAAGTTTCATTGGATTTGGAATCCATTTGATAGGGTTTGGCTCATGTTGACCCATTTAGGTCAAAATGGGTCAACTTGGGTCAAGTTGACCAATAGGTCAAATTGGGTCAAACTAAGGGTTGGGTCAAGTTCATATGACCATTTGAAATGTTTTGGTGGCTTTGGCTTGATTCAATTTGGTATATATTTGGTTTTGGCTCATATGATTCCATTTTGGTTAAATGGGTCAAGTTGACCTATTTGACCCATTTGACCTATTTGAGCTAGTTCATGGGTAGGTTTAGGTTTGGTTAGTCATATGGAGTGGATTGGTATCTTTGTTTCCAATCAATTTGGGTTAAATTCAATTTTGGCTCAACATGAGCCCTAGTCATTTTGTCTAAGGTCAATTGGGCTAGTTAGGTCTAGTTGGCCAATTGAGGTTTTGGTCAAGTTCCACAAGTGATTTGGAATGGACTTGACCCATTGGTTCCAATCAATTTGTCTTAGATCGTTTTGACATATTTTGACCTTTTAGGTCAAAATGGGTCAACTTGGGTCAAGTGGGCCAATTGGGCTATTAGGCTCAAATGTTATTGGTCAAGTTCAAACATAGGTCATGAGTGAACTTAGATCAATGGTTTCAATCAATTTGGGCTATGATGAAATTTGGCTATAGTTTAATTTTAGTTAAGTGTTGACTTGGTCAACCCTAGTTTGACTTGGTTTGACCCAATTTGATTGATTGATCATCCCATGATGATTGTTGATCATGATGAGAAGGATATATGAGTTTGGTTCAATCCAATTTGGTTAGGATCAAAATTTGGCTCATAAGGGTACTTTAGGTCACTTTGGGTCAAGTGAGCCTAAGTGGGTCAAATGGCTTGGTCAAAGCTTGATTTGAAGTTGGTTGATCTTGTATATGGACTCATGATTGAAATATAAATCAATTTATAAGTGGTTTAAAGTCAAATGAGTTTTGGTTCATTTGACAATTTCATATTCAAAGGAAGAATATGAAGGGATTTTGGGTTTAAATTTTGACTTGGGTGTTGATTATTTGATTGAAGTTTGGATTTATATATGAGTTCATGATTGTAGGGTTGATTTAATCATGAGAGAAAATTAAGAGTTTGGCTTGATTTCAAATTGATTTGGCCAAGTTCAAGATTTTGACTTGAAAGGCTTAGATTAGATTTTGAGTTGATTTGAGTTTATTTTATGTATTTGGTTTTGATTGTTTGAATTTATATTTCATTTATATATGTGAGTATAAATTGATCATGAGAAAATTTCAAGGATTTGAAATGGTTTAATCATGATTTAGGCTAAATCCATTAAAAAGGAATTTAAAGGATTTAAGGGAATTTTAAATTGGAATTTTATTTTTGGATTTGATTTGATTGATTGATTTATATTTATATTTCATTTATATATGAGAATATAAATGAGAATATAAATAAGTTTTGAGAAAATCCCATGAATTTGAATTGATTTGATCATGGTTTAGGTTAAATCCATTAATGGGAATTTAAAGGGTTTAAGGGAGTTTTAAATTGGAATTTAGTTTGTGAGTTGGATTTGATTGATTTAAATTTATATTTCAATTATATATGAGAATATAAATGGAAATATAAATATGTTTTGAGAAAATCCCAAGGGTTTGAATAGGTTTGATCATGATTTAGGTTAAATCCATTAAAAGAAATTTATAGGATTTAAGAAAGATTTCATGAATTGATTTGAAATTTTGAGTTGATTTGATGGGTTTGAATTTATATTTCATTTATATATGTGAATATAAATGAGAATATAAATGTGGTATGAGAAAATCTCAAAGATGTGATTTAATTTTGATTATGATTTTGATTAAGTCCTGTCTGGTAGATAAATTTCCACACAGATATAGAGAGTCGCTTCAAATCTATGGTGAGAGGCAAAACTATATATGTAGAAATTCATCTTTTTAGGATGCCATGCAGATCCATAGATGTACTTATTCAAGTGATCGAGTACGTCATCAAGTAAATAGTGTACTATCTCGAAAGACAGAAGTCACTACCCTTTAATGGACCTAATCACCTCAATAAGGACTCCTAAGGATGTTGGATCCTAATGTGCTATATTTTTACTTTATGTAAAGGTGGTTTATTTTAAAGTTGTTCATTAAGTACCCTACAGAGCAAGCCTCCATAGACTACATCAGGAATGATTCCTTAGGAAAACTCTCGATTAAGGTAAATGATCATTGTCTCTAAAGATTTCAATAGGAAGGACTATCAATCAATCGATTTGTATTTGAAGCTTAAATGAGAATGATCAAAGAGAGATTTATTATCAAAGCCAAAATGGGAATAAGTAGGAGATGCTCACGATCCTAAAAAACCTAGCGAGCATCTCAAACTATCCTATAGTTGGGCTTTATGTTTTTGAAATTGATTTAGTTTGTTTGAGTTCACTTTTTATTAGAATGCTAGAGCTTATTATTCCATAATACAAGATTATTAAAATTCCTCAGAGGTTAGAAATTATGCTTAGGGTCTACAAAAGGAAAAAGCAACCTTAGAACCTAAATCTAGGGAGCTTTGGTACAAAAGTACAACCTAAATCTAAGTTAAAAATGGGTAATTAGTATGCCTCCACATGAGAAAGAAGATTATTGGCCAAAATCTACGAGAAGAGAGGAGGTGAGTTTCTATCACGACTCTCAAAGGTCAAGCCGAGTTCTCTGGAAAAGGTGAAAGCCCTCCAATCAAGAGTGAAATAAGATACACTTGTGCATGATATTACAAAGAAATGCTCATCCAGCTAAGGGGTTGCTAAATCTTTTATCTTAATTTTTAAACCTAAGATTTAGGTGAGGTTATGAGTTATTTATTTATTTTATTTTGAGTTATTAAGTTGGTAAAAGATTTATTTTTTCCCAAAAGAGCTTAATCCTCATACAGGCCATACATAAAGCAAGGAAGAAACTAGGAAAATCACACCACTTAATGCGCAAGTTAAACAAAAATAAATCAATTTATAAAACTAGCTCAAAAAGAATAAAAGGCCATTGTGATTGGGCACCACCACAAAAGCCCAAAAAATATAAAATTGGGTAGCCGAGCTCTACCCTTATACAACCTGGATTATAAATGAATCAAATTACAATTAAAGCAAAGGAATTCATTGTTATGGGTGTCTTCAAGCTTTCTTTCTTCTTTCTTCTTTTCTTCTTTCTTCTTCTTTTCTTCTTTTCTTATTTTGGTTCTTCCTTTTGGATGGTTGGAAGGTGGATGCTCCAAGGCCTCACATGGTGCATAATATAGGATCTTATGACCAATGTTCATCCTAATCCCCATAAAAAATCATTCCAGAATCCTAATTATACAAATTTTTACATGAAAAGGAAAAGGGAAATCTAACTAACACCTATAAAATAAAGGTTAGTTAAATCACACCACACAAATCCCAAGCATGTATATTGGACTTATCACCCCACATATGAGTGACTAAGTCCACCTAGCCTATAGATTATGCTTAGGGATATAAAGCACCTGCAAGCAAGAATCCCCTACAGAAAAGAATAGTTAGACTAAGCACATCCTACCATTCATTCTACGAGCATACACCCTAACATCAAGTCTAAAACATTTATCACAAAACAAAATATAACATCAAACCATGCACCGACCTAACGTAAAGCTAGAAGTACTGACTTAGGCTAATGTGTGTGCTTTGAAGGCTTGTGTGGTATGCTTAGCTTAGGGCTTTGTGAAGAACTTGTTTAACTTAGAGGAGGGTTTCATTTAAATTGTTTAAGTATTTTGGGTTGGTTTTATTTCATGTTTTGATTTGGTTTAAGTGAAACTTATAATTAATTACTAAGTTATGAAAAGAGGAAAAGAGAAGATAACTTCTCTTTCCTTCCCTAACCTTAAGTAATTTCTAAAGTAAGTTCACATTTTAATTTCATTTAGGAGAATATTTTGATTAAATATTTTAATTAATCCTAAGTTTAGATAAACTCTAAACAAACCTATTCAAAAGGAAAGACATTTTAAGATTAAATAAAATGAATTAAATTCACATAACACACATTACTTCATTTCTTTCCCAACATATATAACATGCATATGGATGGACCCTAAGCATATCTATACGTGCAAATGAGAGTAGTTAACATACTTTATGATGCATGCTAAGTAATCCATTTAAGAAAATTTAGAAGTTGAATATACATTATTTTTTTTAAGTATAAAAGGTTTTCCTTATCCAAAATTTCACATACACATATGAAAGTAAGAAAAGCATAAGTGAGTATAGCGCCATTGTTAGCCAGAGGTGTGAGTTATAAAACCTACTTAGGGCTACTTAGAGCCTCATAATCTCGGGGTTGTCAAGACTAATATACCACTTTCCTTAAATATAAACACATGTATAAAAGAAATGAGATGGAAAAGGAGAATGCAAAAATTATTTAATGGATTCATTTTTGTTTATGCAATTTATATATGTTAGTATAGGTAACCTTCCTTAAGTGATAGCATAGGGATGAATAGGGTATAGAATTAAGTAAGTGTTGGGTACTTTTCAAATGAACCTTATATCTCACCAAAATCCCTATTCAAAACTATGCTAACATAGGAAAGAAAAGAAACCTATACTAAGCATACCTTTATAATACTTCACATGCAAGCTTATAATTAAGATATAAATATCACACTTTCAGATTTAATATTTATTTATAAGTTTTGAAAATAATTTGGATTTAGTAGTGATAATAGCCACTCATATTTTACTATAGCCAACACATGCACATTTGACATAAAGTAAATAATTTTATTTTAAAATTTGAAACATGAAATTATGAATGCATGAAATCACATGGCATACAACTTAACATGTTGGGAAAGATTCAACGTAATCAAAGCATGTAAAAAACCCACTTTACTTAAATCCGAAAGACATTCTTAAGGAATAAGAAAATTTAGAATAAATCAAAGTGAATTTCAAAATGATTTTTTGTTTAGTTTGAAATTTGATTTAATTTTGAAAAGGTGAGATGAGTTTACTGTTCATAACCCATTCCCACATGTGTTTGAGATTTTTGTTTAATTTTTATGCAATTAGATCCATTTTTATGTGTTGATTAGGCCAGGATATGAATTAAGTGGCTTAATTAACCCTTACCTACACCACCTTAGAAGAATTAACTAAATAATTATGAGCCAATGAGATGACATAAAACCCATAAGGAATTTAAATTTGTAATGCACCTAATAATGAAAAGGCCTAATGCAATTTGGCTCATAATTAAAAGTTAATTAAGCTAAGAGGTTTTGCTTAAGTACTTTTGAAACACCCCTTCATACATATGGAAGGGGTTTTGATTTCCTTAATTGAACTTAGGCTATTAAACACCTAATCATCTACCCAAGATAGAGTAATTAAGTTTTGGAACTTTTTATGATTTTTGAAAATTGATTAAGGGGATAATTAATGAATTAACTTTTAATTAAGAAGAGATTAAGGAGAGTAGAGGGGGTTTAGAGAATAGCTTAGAGAAAATGTCCCAAAATTATTTCATAAACCTCCTACTTACTGGATCTGACCTTAATCAACCCTAATCATAGGGTAAATCCACTAATCACACCTTAATTACCATTAATTATATGAAAGGAGTAATTAGGGAATGAGATAGCAATTTCCCCAATTGAGCCCATAATAAATCTAAAGAAAATTAGGGGAGGCAGAGGTCATCCCCTAAAATGAACCCTAAAAATTTGAGATTAATTGATGACCTAATTAAAGGATAATTAGCTAATTAAGATTTTCAAAGTAACCCAAATTCAGATAAAAGGGTAACTCAAAATCCATGGAAAACATTTTTAAAATGTTCTAGATGAAATTATCTATCCATAGCATTTTATTTTTATTTTTTGATTTTTCTATGAAGAGTTATGAATTTTAGAAGTTTTATAGACTAATTAGGAATTAATTAGGTAATTAACTAATCCCTACTTAATCCTCAGCTCACGACGTGACACGTGGAGGTGGTGGTCAGCGCGCTTTACACGCATCACTCTGTGAGGGTGTGAGTTGAATGTCACATCCCAAATGGTGGCAACGCATGCTTTCTTGGTCATCCGATAAAAAAGATCGACTGGATCACCCACGTTCAAAAGGGGAAATGAATTACTAAATGTGCTAAATAATCTCAGCTATCCATCTAAAATGCATGGATGGACGGTTGAGATGAGCTAAGTTCTTCCCTGAGGATCAATGGAGACCGTCCATGATCTAAGGGGAGATCCGAGCCCGATCTAGTGTGGAATCATACAAAAATCAACCCACACCATCTAAGCATAATTACCAACCTATCCAATGATTTCATGCCATGAATATTTCTTTCATAAAAGACCAACACCTATCAAGCTAAGTGGTTGGAAAATTATATACCTCGCTAGAGGTGATTGCCAGCGCTCAAGCTCGATGAGGTAGCTTCGTCTGGCGGAGATGATGCCTTGTTGAAATTCCTAGGCCTTGAGATTGAGTGGACAATGGATGGACCAACACCACTTCATGTGGGCTTCAGCTTTGATTGAATTGATCCTCTCCTTGTTATGGGAACTCCAATGTGAGCTTGAGTAAGCTTGATCCTGGGAGTGCAGAAGGAATTAGATTAAGATCAAGTATAGAGAAAGTTGGCTAATGGATTGAGCTCCCCTATTTTGCACTATGCAAAAACTGAGAATTATGGAATTCAAATCCTATCTAAAAAGCTTGGGAATGCTCTGAGGTGGTTGCTCTAGGTTCCTAGGCTCCGATTAACGCTGAGTGTATTCAAATTTCATTGAATTAGGGGGAGTATATCTTGCAATCGGATGACTGAACCATTCCTTATCATTTTAATCCAATTAACCAGATTTGGAGGCTTAGGCTATTTTGAGTGTGCACATGGTCGATTTGATCCCTTGAGTGGATTGCCAACTTCCCATGTGTTGAAATTGAGCTTAGGAGGGAATTTGAAAACTTAATTTCAAGTTGGGTCTGGTTTGGTCTATGGGCCAAACGGGCTAACCCAAACCCATTAGGTTGGGTGCACAACTCATCACTAAGTCCCCTTGAGCTTTTAGAAAAGCCTCAAGTGATTGTGAAGAGGGTATGACCAAAATACCCATGGGCTAGGCCAAAATTTGTTCTATGGACTAGGGGAAAAATGGTCATTTTGCTATTTTTTCAATTTGGTTATGTTTGGTATGGTGAGAAAATAGGTTTGGCCAAGTTTCAATGGATTTGGAATCCATTTGATAGGGTTTGGCTCATGTTGACCCATTTAGGTCAAAATGGGTCAACTTGGGTCAAGTTGACCAATTGGTCAAATTAGGTCAAACCAAGGGTTGATTCAAGTTCATATGACCATTTGAAATATTTTGGTGGTTTTGGTTTGACTCAATTTGGTATATATTTGGTTTTGGCTCATATGACTTCATTTAGGTCAAATAGGTCAAGTTGACCTATTTGATCAATTTGACCTATTTGGGGAGGTCAAGGGCAGGTTTAGGTTTGGTTAGTCATATGAAGTGGATTATTATCTTTGTTTCCAATCAATTTGGGTTAAGTTCAATTTTGGCTTAACATGACCCAAAGGGGTCATGTTAGGTCTAAGGTCAATTGGGCTTGGTTGGGTCTAGTTGGCCAATTGAGGCTTTGGTCAAGTTCCACAAGTGATTTAGAATGGACTTGGCCCAATGGTTTGAGTCAATTTCACTTAGATCAAGCTTTGACACATGTTGGCCCTTTAAGTTAAAATGGGTCAACTTGGATCAAGTGGGCCAACTAGGTTAGGTTAAGCTCAAATGTTGGCTTGGTCAAGTTCAAACATAAGTCATGAGTGAACTTAGATCAATGGTTTCAATCAATTTGTCCTATGGTGGAATTTGGCTATGTAAGGTTTCATTTTAGGTTAAGTGTTGACTTGGTCAACCCTTAGGTTTGACTTGGTTTGACCCAATTTGATTGATTGATTGTCCCATGATGATTGTTGATCATGATGAGAGGGATATATGAGTTTGGTTCAATCCAATTTGGTTAGGATCAAAAGTTAGCTCATAAGAGTACTTTAGGTCACTTCGGGTCAAATGAGCCTAAGTGGGTCAAATGACTTGGTCAAAGCTTGATTTGAAGTTGGTTGATCTTGTATATGGACTCATGATTGAAATATGAATCCATTTACAAGTGGTTTGAAGTCAAATGGGTTTTGATCCATTTGAAAATTTCATATTCAAAGGAAGAATATGAAAGGGTTTTGGGTTTTATTTTTGAATTAAGTTTTGATTGTTTATTTTTACATTGGATTTATATATGAGCTCATGATTGTAGGTTTGATTGAACCATGAGAGAAAATCAAGAGTTTGGCTTGATTTGGAATTGATTTGGCTAAGTTCAAGATTTTGACTTGAAAGGTTTAGATTAGATTTTGAGTAGATTTGAGTTTAATTTTTGAAATTGGTTTTGATTTTTTGATTGAAGTTTGGATTTATATATGAGCTCATGATTGTAGATTTTATTGAACCATGAGAGAAAATCAAGAGTTTGGCTTGATTTGGAATTGATTTGGATAACCTCAAGATTTTGACTTGAAAGGCTTAGATTGGATTTTGAATTAATTTGAGTTTGATTTTTGGAATTGGTTTTGATTGTTTGAATTTATATTTCATTTATATATGTCAATATAAATGAGAATATAAATTGATCATGAGAAAATTTTAAGGATTTGAAATGGTTTAATCATGATTTCGGCAAAATCCATTAAAAGGGAATTTAAAGGATTAAGGAAAATTTTAATTTGAAATTTAATTTTTGAGTTGGATTTGATTGATTTATAATTATATTTCATTTAAATATGAGAATATAAATTATAATATCAATAAGTTTTTAGAAAATCCCATGAGTTTGAAATGGTTTGATCAAAGTTTAGGTTAAATCCATTAAAGGGAATTTAAAGGATTTAAGGTAATTTTTAATTGAAATTTAATTTTTGGATTGGATTTGATTGATTAATATTTAAATTTCATTTATATATGAGAACATAAATTATAAGACAAATATATTTTGAGAAAATCCCATGAGTTTGAAATGGTTTGATCAAAGTTTAGGATTGATTTTGGCTAAGTCCTTTAATGGAAAATTAAAGGGACTTAAGAAAATTTTCATGAATTGGTTTTGAATTTTGAGTTTGATTTGAATTTATATTTCATTTATATATGTGGATATAAATGGAAATATAAATGAATCATGAGAAATTCTCAAAGATTTGAATAGGCTTGAATCATGATTTTGGTTAAGTCCTTAAAGGAAAATTAAGGACTTAGGCAAAATTTGGACTTAAGAATTTTGGATGGATTTTGATCATGAGTTTCAATCAAAAGTTTCAATCATGGATTTTATTTAGATGGAGTTGATTTGATTTGGAGAAAATCAATTAGGATTGATTTGGAGTTTTACTTGGAAGAAGGAAAGGTGAGGAATGGTGCTAAGGGTCCTAACACCCCTAAGGCATGACCTAGTCCTATAGCTAACCCTTCTAAGTCTCTGGCTAGGTTGAGTGTCCACCTAATTACTAGATGTGTCTTAAGATTAAGGAACTCTTAAAGTATAATAGGAATCCTATGTTTAAGATGGAGGTGTTGAGAGCTCATTTTAAAAATGAGGTCAACAAGTCCTTATAGGAAGATTAAGGACTTAGGAATTTTGATGGATTTTGATCATGGGATTCAATCAAAAGTTTCAATCATGGATTTCAATCATATGGAGTTTATTTGGATTTGGAGAGAATCAAATAGAATTGATTTGGAGTTTTGACTTGAAAGAAGGAAAGGTGAGGAATGGTACAAGCTAAGGGTAGACAAATTTTCTTACACCCCTCAGGCATGACCTAATCCTATGGCTAACCCTTCTAAGTCTTCTAGGGCTAGAGAAGTGTTCACCTAATCACTAGATGTGTCTTAAGACTAAGGAACTTATAAAGTCTAAGAGGAATCCTATGTCTAAGATGGAGGTGTTGAGAGCTCATTCTAAAATGAGGTCAACAGTCCATCTCAAAATTCAAATTTTAAAATTTTGAAATAAAATCAACCCTCCTCCCCATTGGAGCCAAACTAAACAATCAAATCAATCAGCTTCTCCTCAGTGAGATGCAAATCTTTTCGATCTCCCTAGTGGAGTCAATTCAATCCAACCCGAACCTATTCACTTAGTGGAAGGTTCACATCTTTTATACCCGGTGGATTCCAAATTTTAAACCCCTAGTGGATTTCACAACCTCTCATCCCACAGTGGATGACTTGAACCTGCTTCCCTAGTGGAAGGTTCACATACTCCATCCCTAGTGTATTCCTCCTTTGCTCCCTTATGTTTTTGACATAAGTAGAGTCGTATTGCACTAAGATCTTGATTCCTTATGCACCTCAAGTTTAGGAGTAGATCATTTTGTTAGTGCTTGTGATCGTTTGAACATTGTTGATCGTCTCGGTCAACACCAATATGTGCGGTATGCCTTGTTAGTCACACCACACATATTGGGAGCCCTTTGTTGACCTCACTTTTGGAGTGAGCTTTCAACTTCTTCATCTTATACATAGGACTCCTCTAGACACTGAGAGTTCCTTCGTCTTAAGACACTTCTAGTGATTAGGTGAACACTTAACCTAACCCTAGAGACTTAGAAGAGTTAGCCATAGGAATAGGTTATGCCTTAAGGGTATTAGGAGGACTTGCCTATCCTATAGCTTGAACCTAATCCTTGCTTCCTTCTTTCAAACCTAACTTCAAACCCAAATCTTAAATCAATTCCAACTCAATTGATTTTTCTCAAAACTTAAATTAAATCCAAAACCTTTTCTAAGCCCTTTGATTTCATCTTATGGACTTAGCTCAAATCAAATTTAAATCAATTCTAATTCAATTGATTTTCTCAAATCATAAATCAATTCCAAAATACAAATCATGAATTAATTCCAAATAATTGAAACCCATGATCAATTCCAAATCCAAAATCTTTCCTAAGCCCTTTTGATTTCATCTTATGGACTTAGCTCAAATCAATTCCAAATCTCTCCAAACTCAAAAGATTTTTCTCATAACCCATTTATATTCTCATTTATATTTACAAATATAAATGAAATATAAATTCAAATAACCAAAACTAAATTCAAAACTCAAATCCAAATCTAACTTAAATCCAACTTATACTCTTTCAAGTCAAATCCTTAAACTTAGCCAAATCATTCTCAAATTAATCGAAACCTTTGGATTTTCTCTTCAAACAATTATCCTTTCAATCACATGCCCAAAGATAAACATAAACTACAATCACCAAACCAAAATCAAACTAACCAAAGTCAAACCCTTGTTCACCCTTTTGACTTGAAATTATCAAATGAATCAAAACCCATTTGACTCCAAATCACTTGCAATTGGATTTATATTTCCATCATAAGTCCATATGTGAGTTCAACCAAACTTGAATCAAGCCTTGATCAAGCCAATTGACCCACTTAGGCTCACTTGACCCAAATTCTACTCCAACCCAAATTGGATTGAACTAAGCCCATCTAAGCCTCACATTATGATCAACAATCATCCCACGATGATCAATCACTCAAATTGGGTCAAATCAAGTCAAACCTAGCCTTTGACTAAAGTCAACACTTAGCCCAAATGAAACCTAAATAAGCCAAAATTTATAATAAGCCAAATTGATTGAAACCATTGATCTAAACCAATCCATAATCAATGATTGAACTTGATCAAGCCATCAATTAAGCCAAACCAAGCCTAATTGGCCACTTAACCTAAGTTGACCTAAGTTGACCTAAAAAGTCAAAATGAGTCAAATCTTGATCTAAGCCAAATTGATTGCAACCAATTGATCAAAGTCATTCTAAATTGATTATTGAACTTGACCAAAGCTTCAATTGGCCAACTAGACCCAAACCTAGCCCAATTGACCATAAACCCAACTTGACCTAAAAGATCAAATCAACTTGAAATTAAATCAAACCAAAATTGATTAAACCCAAAGCTTGCAATACATTTCAAATGATCAACCAAGCCTAAGCCAACCCATGACCTATCCCAATTGGGTCAAATGGGTCTGTTGGCCTCATTTTTAGAATGAGCTCTCAACCCCTTCATCTTAAACATAAAACTTCTCTTAGACACTAAGAGTTCCTTAGTCTTAAGACACATCTAGTGATTAGGTGGACACTCAACCTAGCCCTAGAGATTTAGAAGATTTAGCCATAGGAATAGGTCATGCCTTAGGGGTGTTAGGAAAATTTGCCTACCCTTAGTTGAACCAGCAATACGTACCTTCCTTCAAGTCAAACTCCAAATCAAATCAACATCAAACTTAAATCAATTCTAGCCTAATTGATTTTCTCCAAACTCAAATCAATATCAAATGACTGAAGACCATGATTGAAACCCATGATTGAAATTCCAAGTTCAAAATATTTCCTAAGTTCTTTGATTTCCCTTAAGGACTTAGCTCAAATCAAGTTCAAACCACCTCAAATTCATAAAATTTTCTCACAACCCATTTATATTCTCATTTATATTCACATATATAAATGAAATATAAATTCAAATCAATCAAAATCAAATCCAAAATCCATGGTCAAATTCCAAATATTTCCTAAGTCATTTTGATTTCCCTCTTATGGACTTAGCCAAAATCACTTAAAATTCATGAAATTTTCTCATAACCCATTTATATTCTCATTAATATTCACATATATAAATGAAATATAAATTCAAACAACTAAAACTAACTCCAAAAATCAAACTCAAATTCAATCAAAATTCAACCTAAGCCTTTCAAGTCAAAATCTTGAACTTAACCAAATCAATTTCAAATCAAGTCAAACCCTTGATTTTTCTTCATGATTCAATCAATCCTTCAATCATGAATCTAAATATAAATACAAACTTCAACCACTTAACCAAAACTCAATTCAAAAATCAAGCCAAAATCCATTTCATGTTCACCCTTTAAACTTGAAATTGTCAAATGAATCAAAACCCATTTGACTTCAAACCACTTACAAATGGTTATATTTTAATCATAAGTCCATATGTGAGTTCAATCAAACTCAAATCAAGCTTTTACCAAGCCATTTGACCAACTTAGGCTCACTTGACCCAAAGTGACCAAAAATACCCTTATGAGACAAATTCTAATCCTAACCAAATTGGATTGAACTAAGCCCATCTATGCCTCGCATCATGATTAACAATCATCATAAGATGATCAATCAATCAAATTGGGTCAAATCAAGTCAAACTTAAGGGTTGACCAAGTCAACACTTAGCCAAAATGAAACCTAACATAGCCAAATACACCATAGGCCAAATTGTTTGAAACCATTGATCTAAGTTCATTCATTGACCAATGTTTGAACTTGAACAAGTGAACATTTGAGCCTAACCTAGCCCAATTGGCCACTTGACCTAAGTTGACCTAACTTGACCTAAAAAGTCAAAATGTGTCAAAACTTGATCTAAGCAAATTGATTGAAACCAATGGGTCAAGTTCATTCCAAATCACTTGTTGAACTTGTCCAAAGCCTCAAATTGGCCAACTAGACCCAACCTAGCCCAATTGACCATGAATCCAACTTGACCTAAAGGGTCATATTGAGCCAAACTCAAATATAAACCAAATTGATTAAAAACAAGATACCAATCCATTTCATATGACCAACCAAACCTAAACCTACCCATGACCTAGCTCAAATAGGTCAAATGGGTCAAATTGGTCAACTTGACCCATTTGACCTAAATGAACTAAATTGAACCAAATTCAAACCTAAACCAAATTGAATCAAACCAAAGCCACCAAAATATTTCAAATGGTCATATGAACTTGACCCAACCCTTAGTTTGACCTAATTTGACCATTTGGTCAACTTGACCTAAGTTGACCCATTTTGACCTAAATGGGTCAACATGAGCCAAATCACATCAAACCAACTCCAAATTCAATGAAACTTGGCCAAACCTATTTTCTCATCATATCAAACATTCCCAAACTAAAATCAAGGTCAAATAACTATTTTATCTCTAGGTCAAAGGTAAATTTTTGTCAAACCCACATGGAATTTAATCAAATCCTCTTCATAATCACTTAACACTCTCCTAGTGGATCAAGTGAACACTAGGGAGTGTGGTGCACCCAACCCAATGGGTTTGGGTCAGCCCAACCTAGCCCAATGGCCAAACTGACCACATGCCTTGAAATGGAACACATGGAATCCTCCTTCCACTCAATTCAAGCACATGGGAAGTTCACCATTCCACTCCTCTGGCAAATTGAACTTAAGGACACCCTAAATGGCCTAACAAACCCACTCCTTGTGGTCAATTGGATCAAAATGATAAGGAGGCTTGTGGTCGTCCGATTGCCAATGGGGAGATATACTCCCCCTAATTTGAATTCAATTAAACATTCTTCAATTCGATTGAACCTAGGGAAGTCAGAGAAGCCATTCCTCAGCCTCCCAAGCTTCCTAGAGTGAAATCAAATTCCCATTTCTCAATTTTTAGAGATTGAAAATAGGGGAGCTCCATCTAAAACCCAACTTGCTCTACACTTCAAATCAACCCATTTTCCTTTGCAAGCTCCATCAGTGAGCTCAATCGAGCTTTCCAAAAGCTTCATACAAGCTCTTGAATTAGGGGAGGAGTGCCTTAGACCAAAGCTGAGCTCAAGACAAAGGGGAGTTGGTCTTTAGAAGCATCTACTCAATTTCAAATCCTCCAAACTTCAACAAAGCGTCATCTCCACTAGACGAAGCTTCTTTAAGGGAATCAAGCGCCGGTGATCACCTCCAGTGAGGTATGCCATTAAACCAAGATTAAGTTCAATGTATGTTGGTCCTTCGTGAAGTGGATTTCAATCCTATGTTGATTTAGCTATTAGATGTGCTTGTCCTCATGCTTAGATTTTGTGGGTTGATTTTCAATACAATCCAAGCTCAAATCATCTCCTTAAAGATGGACGGTCTCCATCTTACACAGAGAATTATAGGGATGAATCTTTAGCCGTCCATCCGCACATTTTGGATGGACAGCCAAAATTTAATTCATGTAGATCCATGTTTCCTCCCTTTAGATCTGCAACTTTAATCTCAACCGTCCAATCCTTGATCGAACGACTGAGGAGAAAGCGTAGCACCGAATGACGCATGGTTTGAAAACTATAATATCCAATCCCATCGCCACACATGGAAAGCGATGTCAGCAAGATCCCACATCCGATGGGATTAAACATTTAATTAGGCTTATTTAATTACTAATTAATCAAGGAAACTTCAAATATGAAATAAATTGCACTAGAAAGATAATTGAACATAGAATATCTAAAATTGATTTTAATTTATTTTGAATAGTTCTTTTCTCCAAATTTGGGTTTTATTGGGAATGATATTTTGCTAATTACCCTCTAATTACTCCATTAATTATTTCCAAACTTCTTGTGCTTAATTAGTGGGATGACCCCTGCCTCCCCTAATTTTCTCGGGATTTATTGGTGGCTTAATTAGAGGAATTGCTAATTCATTCCTTAATCACTCTCTTAATATAATTAAGCTTAATTAAGGGTATAATTAGTGACTTAACCCTTTGATTGAGTCAATTAAGCTTTGATTAAGTGAATATAAGATTATGGTATAATTTTGGAATAATTTCCTTAATATATTCCTTAAACCCCTTTCTCCCTTAATCTAACCTTAATTAAGGGTTAATTCACTAATTACCTCCTTAATTAATTTCATAAAATTCTAAAACTTTTCAGAACTCAATTAATCTATCTTGGGTAGATGCTTAGGTGTTCAAAGCCCAAATACAATTAAGGAAATCAAAATTCAACTCACATGTGTGAGGGGGGTTATGAAAGTACTTAAGTTAAACCCCTTAGTTTAATTAACCATTAATTATAAACCAAATGCATTAGACCCTTTTCTTACTAGGTGCATTGATGATTTAAATTTCTTGTGTGGTTTTATGTCATCTCATTGGCTCATAATTATTTTATTAACTATGCTAAGGTGGTATAGGTAAGACGTAATTAACATGCTTAATTCATACCTTAACCTAAGCAACTTTTAAAAATAATCTAATCACCTATAAAATTAAACTAAAATAACCAACATATGTGGGAATGGGTTGGGAACAACAAACTCACCTCACATTTATCAAATTAAATCACTCTCAAAACAAAATCAAACCTTCTTTAAAAATAACTTGATTTGCTTTAAGCTTTCTTATTTCATAAGATTATCTTTAGGAATTAATTAGGGTGGATGAATTTACATTGCTTTAATCACTTAATTTCTTTCCTAGTATGCTAAATGTGTATGTCATATGGATTTCATGCATTCATGCTTTTCAAAAATAAAATAAAAATAAAAATATTTTCTTTATGTCAAATTGCATGTTTTGGCTAAAGTAAAAAAATATATATATGAATGGCTCACTATTAAATCCAAATTATTTTCAAAAAATATATGAATCAATTACCAAAATTGAAAGTATTCTACTTATACTTTATTTATAAGTTTACATGTGAATATAAAATGTGTCTTATGTTTGTTTTCTTTCCTTCCTCTTAATATGGATTTGAATAAGGTTTGTAAAGTATATAGTTCTTTCAAAAGAACATAACACTTGCTTAAATCTATTCTTATTTTCTTCCATATTATGACTTAAGAAAGATCCTTACACTTACACATATAAATTGCATAAACAAATTCAAAATACAAATACAAACTTTTGCATTCTTTCTCTTCCATTCATTTCTTTTATACATATGCTTGTATTTAAGGAAAGTGGTATATTAGTCTGGACAACCACGGGGTTGCGAGGCTTTAAGTAGCCCTAAGTAAGTCTTGTACCTTACACCCCGGTGCTAAGAATGATGTTGTACTTACTTATGCCTTTTATACATTCATGGATGCATGTGAAAATTGGATAAGAAACCCATTTTCTACTTAATAAAAAAATCATGCATCATAAGCATACAAATTTTTCTTAAGTAACTCACTTAGCATTCATCATAAAGCATGCTAAACATTTCCATTTGGTGCATATAAATATGCTTAGGATTTATTTATATGCATGTTATACACGTTGGGAAAGAAATCAAATGATGTGTGTTTTGTGATATTAATTCACTTTACTTAATCTTAAAATGTATTTCTTTTGAATAGGTTTATTTAGAGTTCATCTAAACTTAGGATTAATTAAAATACATAATAAGACATTCACTAAACAAAACTAAAATATGAATCTAGTTTAGAAATTACTTAAGGTAGGGAAGGAAAGAGAAATTTTTTTCTCTTTCCCTCTCTTTATAACTTAGTAATTAATTGTAGGATTCACTTGAACCTAATCAAAACACAAAATAAAATCAACCCAAAATAACTAAACAACTTGAATGAGACCCTCCTCTAAGTAGAACATTCTTCACACTTAGAAAACTCTAACTTAAAGCCATAGCTAAGCATACCACACAAACCTCTAAAGCACACATATTAGACTAAATCACCACTTCTAGCTTTAGGTTAGGGTAGTGCATGATTTGATGTTTGCTTTTATTTTATGATGTAATATTTTAGACTTGATGTTAGGGTGAATATGCGTAGATTGAATGGTAGGGCAATCTTAGTCTAACCATTGTCTTCCGCAGGAGATTGTGCATAAGGGGCACTGTAATAAGTAAAATATATAAATACTTTTACTGTGCAGATGCATATACCCCTAAGCATAATTCAATAGGCTAGGTGGACTTAGTCACCCATGTGTAGGGTGTTAAGTCCAATATACATGCTTGGGATTTGTATGATTTGTTTTAGCTAATCTCTATTTTACAGGTGTTAGTTAGATTTCCATTTTCCCTTTTCATGTAATTTTTACAATTAGGATTTTGGAATGATTGTTATGGGGATTAGGATGAGCATTGGTTATAAGGTCAAGCCTTATGTACCATGTGAAGTTGTGGATCATCCACCTTCCAACCATCCAAAAGAAGGAACCAAAGAAGAAAGAAGAAAAGAAAGAAGAAAGAAGAAAGAAGAAAAGAATAATGAAGAAATGAAGCTTGAAAACCCACATAATAATGAATTCCTTGCTTAGTTGTACTTAATTCATTTGTAATCCGGGTTATATAAGGGTAGAGCTTGGCTACCCAATTTATTTTTCAGGTTTATGCGGTGGTGCCTGACCACAAATGGCATTTTATTCTTTCGTGTTAGCTTTATAAATTGATTGATGATTTGTTTAGCTTGTGCATTAAGATGATATCCTTTTCCTAGTTTCTTCCTTGCTTGATGTATGGCCTGGATGACGATTAGGCTCTTAGGGAAAAATAGATCTTTACCAAATTAATCAACTCAAAATTAAAAATAAATAACTCATAACCTCACTTAAAGCTTAAGTTAAAATCAAGATAAAAGAATTAGCAACCCCTTAACTAGATGAGTATTTCTTTTATAACATTATGCATAAATTCATCTTATTTCACTCTTGATTGGAGGGCTTTCACCTTTGCCAGAGAAACTTGGCTTGACCTTTGAGAGTCATGGTGGAAACACACATCCTCCCTTCTCGTTGATTTTGGCCAATAATCTTACTTTTCATGCATTAGGCATATGAATCATATAAGCCTGAGTCAAAATGATTGTTCAAAAGTGAAAATAAAATGTAAAATGAAGTGCATCATATCTAGGTCATTACTCATGCCCGTACATGATCTAGTCTCTTAGGGAGTGAATTTAAGAACTTAATCTCTTCCTAAGTAAATAACAGCATAACTATCTTGCATAAAGCATATGACTTGCCTACATGAATTTAAAATCGTAGGAAGAGTTAGTTGGCGGCCACCCCTAGGCGATTGTAAGTCCAAGCAGTTGGATGATTTATCCTCTCTTATGGAGTCAAACCAAATACCCATTTTCACCTTAAATTTAGGTTATGCTTTTGGCCCTCGCCAAAGCTCCCTAGATTTAGGTTCTGAGGTTACTTCTGCCTTTTATGAGTCGTAAGCATAAATTCTCACCTCCTAGGAATTTTCATAATCTTGTGTGGAAATTATAAGCTCTAAATTTCTAATGAAAAATTCAACTCAAACAAATTAAATTAATTTCAAAAAATGTAAAGCCGAACCGTATGATAGTTTGAAATGCTCGCTAGGTTTCTTAGCATCGTGAGCATCTCCTACTTATCTTCATTTGGCTTCGATAATAACTCTCTCTTTGATCAATCCCATTTGATCATCAAACATAAACTAATCGATTAATAGTCCTACCCTATTGAAATTTTTAGAGACAACGATCATTTACCTTAATCGAGATTATTCCTAAGGAATCCCCTTTCTTAGGATGTAATTAACTATGGGGACTTTCCCCTGTAGCGAACTTAATGAACCTGGTTTAAAATATACCCTTCTTTACTTTTTCATGTAAAGTAGGGGAAGAATCTCTGGTACACATGCATACCCATTGTCCTTGGGAGTCCTTATTCAGGTGATTAGGTCCATTGTAGGGTGGTGACTTCTATCTTTTGAGATAGTACACTTCTCTTCAATGTCATACCGATCACCTTAATAAGAACATCTGTGGATCTACATGGTGTCGAAATGCATAAAAAAGATAAAGTATATTTCTATCTTCATTTTATCTCGCATAGAGTGAAGATAGAAAGATACACTTTTTCTTTTAGAGAAATTAAAAAAAATTTTACCAGAGTCAAATTGGTCAACTTGACCCATTTGACCTAAATGAACCCAAATGAACCAAAACCAAATCTAAACCAATGATACCCAAAGGTTCCAAATGATCATTTGAGCTTGACCTAACTCATGGTTTGACCCAATTTGACCAATTGATCAAGCTAACCCAATTTGACCCAACTTGACCTAAATGGGTCAAATTGAACCAATTTAAACCAAATGAACTCCAAATCACTTGAAATTTGGCCCAACCCATTTTTGAATCATTTCAAATCTGTCCAAATTAAAATCAAGGCCAAATAATTATGTTACTCTTAGGTCAAAGGGTATCTTACGACCAAATTCACTTGAAATTGGTCATTTCTTTCTCAAGACCACTTAACATCCTTCTAGTGGTCCACATGGGCACCAAGGAGGGTGGTGAACATGACCCAATGAGCTTGGGTCAACCATGACCCAACCCAAGAACAAACCAACCCCTCCAATGAAAATTGAGCACTTGGATCACCCAATGCACTCACCTAGCACATGGGCACTCACTCACCTCCACTCCTCTACCTAAAATGACTCACATGCGATGTTAAACAACCCAAATCGATCAACCAATCTCACCCATTAATCAAAAATGGCATTTTAGCCTTCCACTGCCCGATCCAAAGAAAGGGAGATATACTCCCCTTCATTCCCACTCAAACCACAAGCACTCAATTCGATAGAGCCAAGGAGAGTGACTCGAAGCTCCCCAAGCTTTCCCAAGCCCTTCCCAAGCTCCATTGATTTCTTCTTCTCGATTTTGCTCAAAGCCGAAATAGGGGAGGTCCATTCTAATCCCAAGTCACTCAATTCTCCATCAAAATCAAATTAACCTTGCATACACCATCAGTGGATTTCATCAAGCTCAACCAAGTCATTTCCCAAGTCTCTAAGCCACGGGAAGCATCACCTTGATCAAGACCGATCACCATTGAAGGGGAGCTTGGTCAACTAATCCATCCACTTCAAATCAAGATCCAATACCTTCAATAGGGCTTCGTCTTTACTAGATGAAGCTACCTTCTCCGTTGGAAGCGCCGATGATAACCTTCGGCGAGGTATGCCATTGAAACCAACCTTAGGATAAATTTTGCTTGGTCCTTTGTGAAGGAAATTGTAATCCCATCAAATCTTGGTCATTAGATACATTGCTTGTTCTTCTCCGAAGGTGTGGGGTGAGTTTGAACTCTATCCAAGCTCGGAGCTGGATCGTTTATCACGATCATCCATCTTGGAAGGAGACAGGTCACACACCATCCGTTCCGCATGATTGGAACGGACATCTCTGATTAGAACACGATAGATCCCCCTCTAATTTAATCTTAAATTATGATTAATCATGGTCGTCTAATCTTAGATCGACGTCGCGGAGAAAGCCCACAATCGCCCCAAGAAGCGAATGTGACAACTTAAATAACATATCCCATCGTGCCACGTGAAAAGCATGTCGCGTTAGCTGCCACGTGGTACAACGGGGTTATGGGGTTAATTAAACTTTATTAATTCATTTTTAATGCTGGAACTTCCAAAATTCATAACTAATTATAAAAAAAATCCAAAAATACAACCTCAAGTTAATTTTAAAGATAATTCAAAGGAGAATAATATAAAATTTAATTTAATTAATTTTAAATAGTAATTTTAATGTAATTTGGGTTTTATTAGAAATATAATTAAGCTAATTACTCCTTAATTACTTATGTAATTAATTCTAAACTTTCTAAGATTGATTAGTGGGATGATCTCTGCCACCCATGATTTTCTTGGAATTTATTATTGGATTAATTAGGGGAATTGCTTATTTCACCTCTAAGCACTTACCTAATTAATTAAATGATTAATTAACCTATTAAATAGTGATAAATTCATTAATTAAGCTTGCTAATCATCATGAAACGGTGAATAGACTTAGGGAATGAGATTAGGATTTCTTTTCCAATCTTTTCCCCTAAGTTTATTTCATTTGGATAAACACTTAATAAATTTGCAAATTAATTAATGGCATAATCACCTCATTAATTAATTCAATTAATCAAACTCAAAACTAAATCACTCCAGAACTTAATCGCTTAATTCTTGGGTAGATTCTTAGGTGTTCAATAACCTAAGAGGATTTTAAAAAAAATTACAATCAAACTATATGTGTAGGAGATTATAAAAGTACTTAATTAAATATTTTAGCTTAATTAATCAATAATTGTGAGCCAATTGCATTAGGCCCCTTTATTTCTTAGGTGCATTGCTAATTTAAATTCCATGTGGTTGCATATCATATGTTGGCTCATAATTACTTGTTTAATTATTTTAAAGTGGTATAGGTAAGGGGTAAATAATGAATTTAACTCATATCTTAACTTAAACAAAATATAAAATCAACCTAATTGTTCTAAAATTAAACTAAACAAATTCACACATGGAGGAAATGAGTTAGGACTAGCAAACTCTTTTCATATCTCCTAAGTCAAATTAAATTCAAAAATAAAAATTTCCTTAAAGAACTTTGATTCATTTTAAATGATCTTATTTTATAGGATTGTCCTAAAGAATTAATTAGGGTGAATGAAGTCATATGCTTACATTCCTTTATTTCTTTCCAAGCATGCTAAATATTGTTCACCATATGAAATCATGCATTCATTTTTTTTTTTGAAAAACCAATTGAGTAAACTATTTCCTTTTATGTCAAATTACATGTGTTGGTTAAAATTAAGAATATAAGTAGTTATTATCACTATTAAACCAAAAATTATTTCCAAAACTTATAAATTAAAGATTATGAATGAAGCGAAATCACTTATAAGTACTTATAAGCTTGCTTGTGATTATAGCATAAGATGTGTTTTATGTTATTTTCTTCTCTTCTCTTAACATGGATTTGAATAGGATTTGCAAAGTGTATAGTTCATTTGAAAAGAACACAACACTTGCTTAAATCTATTCCTATGCATTTATATGTTATGACTTCAGAAGGATACTCATATTTACACATATAAATTATATAACAAAATCAAACAAAAATCTTTTGCATGATTCTTTATCCATTTGGTTCTCTTTGTACATCTACATGTATTAAGAAAAGTGGTATATTAGTCTGGACATCCCAAGGCTCTGAGGCTTTAAGTAGCCCTAAGTAGGTCTTGTACCTTACCGTACTCACTTATGTCTTTTATACATGTAGATATGCATTTTGTTAATGAATGAGAAATTCCTCTTTTCTATATAATAAAAACATGCATCAATGAAACATCCAAATTTTCAAATCATATCTCTTAGCATTCATTATCAAAGTGTGCTAAAATTTGCATTGCATGTATATGTATGCTTAGGATTATTCATATGCATGATATACATGGTGGAAAGAAATAAATATTTGTGTGTCATGTGGTAGTAATCCACCTTAACTAATCCTAAGATGCCTTTCTCATTAAATAGGGCTATTTATAGTAAGTCTAAATTTAGAGTTAATTAAAACACAAAATAAAATATTCACCAAAGAAAAATCATTAATGAAGCTACCTTAGAAATTACTTAAGGTGGGGATGAAAGAGAAGTTCTCTTCTCTTTTCTTCTCTTTACAACATTTAGTAACTAAGTGTAGGTTCATTCAAACCAAATTAAATCATCAACTAAAATTGACAAATCAACTAAATCATTTAAAATTAAATCACCCTCTAAATTGAACCTTTCACACTTAGAAAATTTCAACCTTAAAGCCTAGCTAAGAAATGACACACAAGCCTTAAATGTCACACACATTAGGCTAAGTCACCATTTCTAACTCTATGATAGGGCGATACATGGTTTGAAGCCTGATTTTATTTTGTGATGTAATATTTTTAGATTGGATGTTAGGGTGTATGTGGATCCGGATGTTATCGATATTACTAATCATGCTTTCTCATGGGGTTATTATAAGCATTGTAATAAAATATAAATATTTTAATATAGTTTTTATACCCCTAAGCATAACCCAAATTAGGACAGGTGGATATGGTTACCCATGTGTGGGGTGCTAAGTCCAAATTATTCATATACATGCTTAGGTTGTATGGTATATTTAGCTAATCTCTATTTTATAGGTTTAGTTAGATTTATCTTTCCCATTTTGATGTAAATTTTCAAATTAAGATTTGGAATGAATGTTATGGCAGAATTAAGGTGAACATTAGTTATAAGACTATGTCTTATATACCATGTGAAGCCTCAGAGCAAACTACATCCCAAGTCAAATCAAAAGGAAGAAAGAAATGAAGAAACAAAGAAATAAATAAAGGAAGAAATGAAGAATGAAGAACCCCATAACATGATTTTCTTTTAATTATAATTATTCATTTGTAATCTGGGTTGCGTAAGGGTAGAGCTCAGCTACCCATTTTCTTTTTCGGGTTTATGCGGTGGAACCCGACCACATCGACCTCTTATTTTTTTACACTAATTTTATAAATTGATTGATGTTTTATTTATGATTGCGCAATTAGGATGACATGATTTTCTTAGTTTCTTAATTACTTGATAGTTGTTTAATAGCCTGGATGTGATAAGACTCTTAGGGAAAAATAAAATTTTATATCCAATTAATCAACTCAAAACTAAATTAAACAACTCATAACTTCACCTAAAGCCTAAGACATAAATCAAGATAATAAAAGATTTAGCAACCCCTTAGTTAGATGTTGTATGTCTCACATCATGCATAAATCATATTGCTTTACTCTTACTAATGGAGGGCTTCCACCTTTGCCAGAGAAAATGGCTTGACCTTTGAGAACCATGGTGGAAACACACCTCCTTCTTTCTGATTTTGGCCCATAACCAATTTTCTCATGCATTAGGCATATGAAATCCCATAGCTTATGTCAAATAAAAATGTCAAAAAAATTAAAATTAAACTTAACAAAATTTGCATTAGATTTAGGTCATTATTTATGCCCTTCTTGATCTAGTCTCTTAGAGAGTGTGTTTAAGGACTTAGTCTTATTTCTAAATAAAAAATAGCTTAGCCATCTTGCAAAGCATAAGACTTGCCTACATGTATTTAAATTCGTAGGAGGAGTTAGTTGGCGGCCACCCCCAGGCAGTTATAAGTCTAACAGTCTGAGTGGTTTATTCTCTCTTGTGGAGGTAAACCATATGTCCATCTTCACCATAGATTTAGATCGTGTTTTGGCTCTCGCCAAAGCTCCCTAGATTTAGGATCTGAGGTCGTTGTTTCCCTTTGCCGGGCTACAAGCATAAATCATCACCTCTTAGGCATTTCTATAATCTTGTATTGTGGAATTGTAAGCCCTAGATTTCTAATAAAAATTTAACTCAAATACATAATTCTCTTCAATTTAAAAAGTATAAAACTTAACCATAGGATAGTTTGGGATGCTCACTAGGTTTCCTAGTATCATGAGCATCCCCTACTCATCTCCCTTTAGTTTCAATAAGAGTTGTTCCCTTTTGATCAATCCCACTTGATTTTCCAAAAAATAATAAATTGATTGATATTCCTATCTTTGAAATCTTTGGAGACAATGACCATTTACCTAATCGAGAGTATTCTTAAGGAATCTCATTCCTTAAGATGTAATTAACTATGAGGGCTTGCCTTCATAAGAAACTTAACGAACTCGATTTAAATAAACTCTGCTTTACTTTTTCATATAAAGTAGGGGAAAGATCTCTGGTACATTCGAATACCCATTGTCCTTAGGAGTCCTTATTAGGTGATTAGATCCATTGTAGGATAGTGAATTTTGTCTCTCGAGATAGAACATCATCCCTCAATGTCGCACCCGATCACCCTAATGAGTACATCTAAATCTATGTGGTGTCCCACATCTCAAAAATAAACACCACAGCCACCTAACTAGGTTAGTTGGAAACCCCAAGATCGGGGAGAACTGGAGCCTGCGAGGGGGCTTGGCACCGTTATACAGGTTAGTGGAAGCTACCAAAGAGAAGAAAGCGAAGACATTAGAGAATTCGGATGCGTTGCTAACCAATTGTAAACCCCAGATGGGAGAATTGGAGCCCCAGGGGGGGTCGATCATATTAGTTAAGACTACCAAATAGAAGAAAGTGGAAATACACTGGAACCTGAATTCGGGATGCACACTATCTAACCAGGTCAGTTGGAAATCCGGAGATCAGGGAGAACATAAGCCAACAATCGGTGTCGGCACCGTTATATATGTCAGTGGAGGCTACCAAAAAAAATAAAGTAAATAAAGTAAGGTGCGAGTTTTTCATTACTTCTTGGGGGATATTTATACTTAAAAAGAGACTCTTCAAATTCTTTAAAAAATTTTAAAAAAATCCTTCGTCTTTTTTCGAAAAATAATAAAAAAAGAAGAAAAAAAATTCTTCACATTTCTCATTTTAAAAAAATAATACTCTTCACATTCCTCATTTATTAAAAAAAATTTCTCTCTCTCTCTCTCTCTCTCTCCATGTCTCTCTCTCCACGTCAGCCAATTATAGGGGGCAAATGATATATCCCTCTTAAATTTATAAATCAAGCATGGATTTCAAGTTAAAGCATATAATCAATCAAATTAAACGACTCAGTGAGATGAGTCCGATAACGTTAGAATCGGATAAAATCGAGTCCAAATGAGCTCAAATCAAGCTCAAAAGCTACATAAAAAACTTCAAAATGCTGACTGGATGATCAAATGACTTCCAAATTTGATGTGCTTATAGTCGAATCGAGGGCTCAACGAGATGAATTCAACGAGCCTAAGATCACTCAAATCGAAGATCGTTTGAATGGCCAAATCACCAAAAGACTGTCTATGATCAAATGGATCAATACAAACCGTCCGATGGAGTGTTTTGAGATTTTAGCTACAATGACTAAAATGCCCCTCTCAGAATTCTATAAATAGGACCTCATTCTTGTCATGAAGGGGGGAAGAACGAGCTAGAAGTGAACTAGGGAGAAAGCTGGGAGAGAGCTAGAAGGTTGAAGTTCGTCATCACCACCGTTGCTGTCAATCGCTGCCTATTATCGTTGCTGACTGCCACTAACAACCGTTACAACCCAACTACCTTCGCATAGCTATTGTAGTCTGATTCTGGAATTCTCATTATCAAGATTTCTCACATATAATTTTTTAATCCTATTGTTGGGAAGATTTGAACTTTGTACTCTAAAGTAGATATATAGTGGAGCATTTTTACTAGGCTAAGCCCCTGATTTTTTCCCCCCTCTTCCCGGGGTTTTTCCAGTAAAAATTCTAAAGTTTCTTATACTCTTTTCAACTATCTGTGCTCATGAAGTTCCATACAAAACTAAGGCGTGAAGTTTTATTCTACCCCAACTAATTTTCTGGCACCCAATAAGACCTTTGTGAAATGATGAGTTACTTCAAGAAGAGTTTGGTCATTGAGTGTCACTAAGGAGGTTCCACACGTTAGTTGGTGGCTAGCACATATTAGGAGATGGGTGTAAGGCATCATAAGAATCAATACTTGAAAAGGAAAATTCTTAGTGGTTGAATATTATCGGTATATGAATAGACCTTAGCATCATTAAGTGGCTCTATGTCCCATTATATGCTCTAGCTATTCTCTCAAGTATGCAACAAAATTGAGGGTTGCCAAGAAGAGAAATCTAATGAGGAAATCTTAGTTGAATGAGGTTATAATTTTCGTAAATAATTATGAGAGGTAATCTATTAGAAAGGCTTCTAAAGTATTTTAAGTTTATTTGTTCCAAGTCAAGAGGTCTCTTAGGATCTAAAAAGTGTTTGTTGATTAGCCCATACTATTTGGCTTATGATATTAGAAGTCACTTTTTTATTCTAATGGTATATATGATTTAAGATTATATCGAAGAGATGAAATTTGAATTTGTTTGTATTTTCCTTTTATTTTAAGGGTTGGTGTCATTTTTGGGACATTTTATATCTCAAACTTAGTTAACTAGTGCCTTGAACTCTAATGACTTGGTAACGTATCTTCTTAGCTAACTAAATGTAGTCTTGGATGATCCCAACCAACCTTGAAAGCACAAGTTGCACCTTATCTAGGCAATTGTAGCTACACTTTTAGGAATAAAAGATATCTAAAATACTTTTAATAAAAGCTAATTTTAATCCTAGCTTGAACCATAGGACCAGTTGGTGCAATCGATTCAATTGTAGATTGAGCATACGACCAGTCCATTCAGCTTTAAAAACTACATTCACATTAAATCGTTGAGAACTGACAGTTCAACGGACTAAATGGTTCCAATTATAAAAAAAATATCAAATTAATCATTTCTAAATCACTTCTCATTTTTAATAAAATATTAATTTTTTTAAAATATTACTTAAATATAATATTTTAAAGTTAATGTTATAAATTATAGAAGTTTTATTATTATTAATATAAACTTAAATAAATTAATTCATGATATATCTATCAAATCATCACTAAATTAGGTTCTAAGCTTATCCAATAAAGCTCTTCTCTCAATAAAAAAGTGAAAATGACTTTTATTTGTCATATTGGACTAAAAAAGTTGATAATATGTTGAAAATTATTTGAGCTATAAGGATGAAGAAGTATAATATTTCACTCTATCAAAATAAAAGGTACCGTAAAATTCTATTTTATGTGAATTTACATAAGAGAATGTTAGAGTAACGATATCTAAAAAACTAAAAAAATCTCCAAATAAAGGAATCGACTTTATAAAATGATAATTGATATGCCTCCCAAAAATAAATTCTATGCTGAAGCTCAAGTAACATCTACTTTTAATTAAATAAATAAAAAAAACGATTTCATATATAGAAATGTATGTGATCTTCTGATTTTAATAGAATTATCGAAACGAGTCTCTCTCTCTCTTTATCTCTCTCAGTGACAAACGACATTTATGAGGATGAACTTATCCATCCAGCTAATAAAATATCAATTAGCAAAACCCTGCGGAGCACCCAGGAACAGAAACCGCTGCCCTCGGCCCACGGCCGCCAATCAACAATCCAAAATCCCACCTTTCCTCAACCTATAAAGTCTCAACGATCGCATCGCCTCTCCTCAGATCCAAAAACATCAACTTTTCTTCACATCGATGGGGCGTCGCATCGTGGTTGCAGTTGACGAAGGGGAGGAGAGCATCCACGCCCTCAAATGGTGCCTACAGAACATCGTCGTTGTTAAGGGAACGGCCGACGAAGCATCGTCCGACGGCGGCGGATCCGGCGACGATCTTGTGCTTGTCTACGCTCGGCCGACGCCCGCTGTCTACCCGGCGACGGACGGGACTGGTGAGGAGAATGGATCAGTTGAATTACTGTGAACGTTTTGATTCAGGAAATGGCATTTATGATGATTTCCTTTAATGATTGGCTGCAGGGTATTTGTTTTCGTCCGATATTATTGCTAGTATGGATACTTACGCTAAGCTTGTGGCCGATACTGTTACTGAAAAGGCTAAGATGCTTTGCTCCAAGTACCCTAATGTAAGTACCTTCCTTACATTCTTTAATTAGTTTTCAATTTAGTTTTTTAAAAAATTGGTTCATAGTTTCTTAATAAAGTTTGATCAGGATGCTTTTAAAACAATTATATTTATTTTGAAATAATTATAATGTATGAATAATAAATCAATTCATATGTTGCACTCATTTAAAATAATTAAATGTTGTCATGATATTCTCTCATTTTTTCTCCATAAACCCAATCAAAAAGTATTGAAGGTTGCTCTCATCACCTTAGATTTGAAAAATGTTATGTATCTTTATGTGTAGTACTAAAATTTATTTTTGTTATTAATAGTTGAAGGTGGAGATCAAGGTGCAGAGTGGTGATCCAAGAGATGTTATTTTTGAGGTGGTGGAGAAACTCAAAGCTGATATGTTAGTTTTGGGCAGTCATGGATATGGACCTCTGAAAAGGTATACTATGGTTTCCATTCATGGAAAGTTTTCATCTTTAATCTCTTATAATCTCCTTTTAATGCCATCTTTAATTCTTTAATATAGAAATTCAAATCTTTATCGCAAACTGTGAACTTTTGCAGGGCTTTCCTTGGAAGTGTGAGCTCCTACTGTGCACAGAATGTGAAGTGTCCCGTACTGATTGTCAAGAAGCCCAAGAACTAGAGCTGGTGCTGAGTATGGAAATGAAAATGAGATGCTATATAAATCTGTTGAATGTTAGTTGAATTTAAGTTTGAAGTTTGGAGAAACATTCTCATCCATGTTTGGAAATAATTGATGTGATGTCTTCAATGATGTTTATTGTTATTGATTTTAAGTTGGCATCTTCTTCCAGTGATGTTTAAGCTTGATGGTGGAACTACTGCAAATTGTAGCTATACTTTTAGGAATTAAAGGTTTCTGAATTATGCTAAGATAAAAGCTAACTTTAATCCTAGCTAGAATCATAGTAATATTTGCTATATAGTCCAAACATGTCTGTTAAATGCTATGTGGCCTATAGGAAGCAAAGAAACCTAAAATTTGTCACTTTAGTGAAGATTTTGAATTATTTCCATATCCTATAAATGGTACCTTCAAACTTTTAGTAGCTTGGGCTAAGGTTCACAGAAAGCAAAAAAACCTTTTAAATTTGAGAGCTTTTGCAAATAGAGTGTTCTCTTATGGGGGATCCAACAGTGAGTGAGGGAGCAAGAATAATGACAGCTGATCCTAAAGGTAATTATGGACTGAAGTATAAACAGCATTCTCAATTGAAATAGAACATGAACCAAGCTAGATTTAATGTTTCTTTTAGAAGAAAGCAAAGCGAAGATCACGATTTGAAGTAAAATTTGACAAGCTAAAATGAGCCACAAGTAGCTAACCCAATTAAATGATTCAAGCCACTCACTACCACATTATGGAAAATGATGGGTTGGTTCAAGAACTTTGAAATTAAGTAAAGCTCTGATAATGTTCCCAGCCAAATATGGTACAAGACTTAGAATATTGCTATAATAAAGTAATAATAATAATTAAAAAAAACACCTATGAAATTAAAGGAATGGAGGAGAAAACTAAAATGGCTGAAGAATGAGAAATTAAAAACGAAAATGTAATTGACAGAATGAACCGAAAAGGAAAGAGTTACATGATGAAAACATGCAAATACTGAGATGCAACCACCCTTCTAAACCTCTTCAGAGTCTCCCCACCTCCATGAATAACAGGAGAAAAACTTAATTGGCATCGAATCATTCATATTGTTCTAGCATTATTAGATTTTATTGAAACCAAAGTTCAATCTTTACATAGACAAAAGAGGAAAGCATATGTGGTTCTTATAGACCTTTTTGATGACTTTGAGCTCTTGTCGAATCATGGAAAGCATAGATCTTAAGTAGGCATTTGGGTCATGGTCTCTGAAAACAGTTCCCTTGGATCCATAAGCTGAGCGGTCACTGAGAACATCTAGTGGGTGAGGAGAGTTGAGGAATGCAGATTGTGCAGCCTGCAACAGCTTCACAGAGTCTGTAGTTTCAACAAATATATGGCCTAGAAGATAGAGGCCACATCCGGGAGGAAGAAGATGATGATGCGGTGAGTATTTTTCTTCTGGCTGCAGGATCAGAAGCTTCCCCATGGGAGCATAAAGAAGATTCTGTGTTATTCACACAATCATTGTTTGGTAAAAAATGATTTTTTTTGTAAATGTAAAACAGTCATTCAAGTTTCACCTTTTTAACCATTTTTAGCACCTACCTGACGACTACTTTTTTCATCATTAAGCAAGAATAAAACGAAAACAAACAAATGGTAACAAAATATTGCTTTAGCTACTAATTCCTGTAATTTACCTGGTTTTCCAGACAGGTATGATTCCGAAAGTTTCCATTGAACACTTTAAGAATATTAGCAAAATGCTCAGGACAGTGGCAAGAAAAAGCTCGTGGAACAATGTCTCTATGCATCACAATGGCCTGAATGTGACTTCTAGACAATCTTAGCTTGCTGAGCAAGTGATCACCTCCGCACATAATCGATGGCGAGCCGAATGTTATAACAGGCAATAAAGAAGAAGGAGGTGCATCTCGTCTAATCAACAGCATCAGATTCAGAAGCAAAGCAAGGCTTCCACCAAGAGAATGGCCAGTAAAACGGAAAGTACCATAAGCTTCATGTGATTTGAGGTGAGATTTAACTTCTGGCATTATTTGTGGATAAATCATCTTAGCAGCTTCATAGATCCCCCTGTGCACAAAAGCTTCCGTTTCCTAATCCAAATGATAAGCAGTTAACACTTGGAAAAAAAAAGAGAGTTTCAGTAATGAGAAATAAGCTACAAGAATTGTGATTAATCAATATAAATATTAAATGTTGAAGATTGAAACCAATAAAAGCAATCTCAGCATCTTACAAAAACCATGTATAGATTAGGAGATAATAGCTAAATACATAAGCATTCATGGATATTTTGTCTAGGATTTTCGATTTAGAGGATAAACAATGCAGCCTGTTTCATCAAATAATTCAATTTATATAAAGGGACAATAAAAACTATCAATATTCATATAAAAGCCTTTGATTTATTTGGAAAAACCAATAAGAAAAAGAAATTTTTTTTGACAGCGGTCTAAAAAACAGCTTAAGTTCTCCAGCCAAATTCCTTTATTACCTCAAACTGAATGGGTGCAAAAAGAAGATTTATTTGCCAAGAAGCCAATGACTCTGAGCCCTGGAAACTGAATTCCCAAATCAATTCCAACTAGAAAGATCCAAAATTGAAAAAATAGCCGAATGAGACGGAAAAAAAAAAAGGAATTTAACCTGAATGACAAAATATCTTGTGCCACTTCTATCATCATCACATATAAACCATTCACAAGGTGAAGAACAAACTGAATTCAACTCAGAGACGTTAAGCAACTCTTCTCCATCAACCGTAGCAGTGACTGAATTTCTTAAGGCAACAAAGGAAGTAAATTTAGAATTCCTGACGGTAGGTCCATGTTCATTTGAACTGACAGCATTAGAAGTATCATCACGGTTTTTCATCTTTGGAGGAAGAAATGGACTGATGCTTTCAGTCCAAGATTGCAGATAAGAGGCAGCAGAGCCTGGTAGCTGATATGCTACAGAAGTACTGAACCATGCACCGGTTTCTTTCCACTTCTCAACCGCCTCTAAGGTAGGTGCTGGTTCGGCAGAGTTGCTAACTTGATCCAAAGTGGAACTGTTTTGAGCAACGGAGGAGGGGGCTCTCTTCTCCAAAGAAGAAATGATGAGACGCAAGCCATGATATTTGAGAAGATGAACAGGCTGCAAGAAAGAAGTGACAGCATCAATAATTTTTAACTAATGGGAGATAGATGGCAATATTTACTTTCCTAATCGCATCAAAGCTTTAGGGGTAAAAGTTATGTAATATATAATAATTACAAGAGAATTCAAGAGTAAATTTTTCAGATTATGTAACTCTACATAGAATATTTCTAATATTCAGGAGGACATCAGCACCTCCCTGATTTTATTATCATTGTTGACAAAATTTTCAAATAACAGCATACAAGTTCGAGGATGTTTCTCTCAGCATTCATTAAAAAAACCAAAAAAATCGCGTTAGAGAAGCAAGTAGGGCTGCAAACGATCCGAACCGAACCAAGCGAGCCTGCTAAAGCTCGTTTGTCGATTGAGCTCGAGTTCGCTCGAGCTCGATTAGAGCTTTAGGATGGTGTTGAGCTCCAGCTCATTTAAAAAAAATGTGTTCGAGCTCGGAGTTTGTTGTGATCTCGGTTGATTGGCTTTGAGCCTATTAACAAGCTTCGTTTAATGAAATAAACGAGCCTTAATCGCCTTTAATCAAATTTTAAATCGAGCCATTATCGCTTAATCAGATGCACATCATTTATGAACGTTTTAATCGAGCCATCGAAGCCTTAATCGCCTATACGATCGCTTTATGAAGCCTTAATCGAGCCTTAATCGAAAGCTTTATTAGCCTTAACGAGCTTGTTTCATGAAGCTTTAAATGACATCGCTTCACGAACATAACAACCGAACAATAACTTGTCGCGTTTGTTTAACAATCAGTATTTACAAAAGTATTCAAGCTCGTTCGATTAATTAAATGAACGAACATAGACGAGTTCTAATCGAGCCGAGTCACAAGTAACTTGTTGAACGCTCGGTCCGTTTGCAGCCCTAGAATCAAGTTCCCTTCCAAATAACATACTCAGAACCAAAAAAACTGACAGGCAAAATAGAACAACAACATAAAAAAACGAAAGTTCCCAGTTAAGACCAAAAATTTGTCGATAACAACCAAAAAAAAAAAAGGAAATTTTATCTGGAAATCGAAAATTATTTAAGCTCAACTATACTCGCAATCTTAGAAGTTAGAATAGTTCAGGAAATGAACATATATATATATATATATATATACCTCAATTTTTGGTATGGAGTAAGCAAGGTTGCAAAGGTAAGCCATCTTGGTATAGAGCTCCGTCTCCGCCATCGATACCCGAACGAGCAATTTCGAGAACGAGTCACAATCGAATTCCACTCTTCCCTCAGTCTCATCCACCGAGCAGCCCTTCGGTCCATCACCTTCTTGCTCTTCCCTTTCTGAACCCAATGTAGGTTTCCTTTCAATGTCGTCACTCTCCTTGTTATCCCTCACCTTCCTCGGTGAACGAAAGCGCATCATATTGAGTATCCAATTACCAGAACTCCCTGTAACCGGAGCGTCCTCATCGACGTTGCCGCTGGAAACAGCCGCCCAGGGAGCGATGGCGCCGAGCTGAAGCCTGCGGGCGAGTTGGTGTCGGCGGAGGTCGGCATTGAGGAAGACAGGCGTGGCAGATATGCCCCGGATGCAGCCAAGCGCCTCCATTTCCAACATCAGCTCGCTTCTTCTGTTCTTATAGGGAACGGTTTACTGTTTTTTTAAGGAAGAGAAACGGTTCGCTGTTTTCTTTCCGCTGGTAAAAGAGCCTCCTTTCGTTGGAAGTGAGCAGAATACTCGTAAGCTTTGAAAAGATAAAATATCTTCAAGATTGCAATAAGTCATCTGTCAGAAGGTATTAACTGCTTCCTTCGTCTGTTCTAAATTGTTTGAACTACTGGTTTTGCTCGGTTCCTCTCCTCAGATATGGCATCGGTCTGCTGACAACTTCGTCCATAAATACTTTGTAAAATGTGTATCATTTGAAGGCTTTTTGGTTTGGAACGCTAAAAGGGTGTTTGGCAGCGGCTTTATTTAGAATTTACGTTGATAAATCTAATAAATTCTATCAAATGTAAAAAAAATAGATTTATTAAATCCCAAATTTAATAAATTCTGTAAATTCAGTAAATTGGATAAATCTTCTTAAATCCCAGATCTAGTAATACTATTAAAAGGATTAATTTAAGAGATTTACATAAATTTCACGAGAAGAAATTGAGGAGAGGCCATGGTGGAAGAAATTTGAGTTATCATCATTTTTTTAATAATTTTAAAAAATCTTGATTTTAAATAATTCATTTAATTACTAATTTATGCTTAATTAAAGTATTATGATAAATTAATTTTAATTTAATATTATTAACTATTTATTAATATATAAGTATAAGTTAATTATAATTTATTAAATGTAATTATTGATATGATTTACTAGTCGAAGAATCTTGATGTAAAAAAAGTTGATCGTTAAAACTAAGCCGAGACAAGACTTAAAGAAACTTTGGGATATCGTTAAATCCAGCTCTTAAACATGGACGTTTATATAAATAAGCGTCTTGACGAATCTAATAAGCCCAAGATCATATTTACTTCGTTTGAGCATTCAAATACTTAAAATACATCAAATGATCAAAGGAATCATTCAATCGTCGATTAAGTGGAGTGATTCTGATTGATGATTTTGCAGACGCTACTCTCCGATCTATAAATCATCATTCCTCATATGAATGGGGTCAAGAAGAGAGAGAGAGTTCAAAGCTTGAAAATCCTCGAGGCATAATCGTTACCACTCGATGGTCGCCACCACCCATGGTTACTGCTCCGCCACGCCGCCGCCCGCCACCGCGATTGATGTCGCCAATCTCCATCGCTGGTCACTGCCGACCATCTTGGGCCCTGCCGCCGGTCATCGTCGTCAACCATCATCGCCGGTCATCATCGCCGACCACCACCACCGACTACCATTGTTAGTCACCGCCGCCGACCCTCGACGGCCATCTTCGCTGGTCACCATCCCGAAGACCTTCATCGCTGGCCGCTGACTTGTTTGCTCACCATTATATAGTTGCCGATTTTGATTTTTATCGGCCCATCTCATATACAATTCTATAATCCCATATCGAAAAAACTTGTACTCCAAAATAAATACATAGTGAAAGATTTCTACTGGGCTAGGCCCTATTATTTTTCCCTCTTTTTGAGGTTTTCCACGTAAAAATTCTGAAATTTTCTTGTTCACTCTTTAAATACCTCTGTGTGTGTGTGTGTGTGTGTTAGATTTCTCAACAAGGCTAAGACGTAAACTTTTATTCTATCAATGGTTTTCAGACGCGCTTTTAGAAAACTACTGGTAGAGTGAAAGTTTACTTGCCTCTATAAAATCCAAAGACACACACACAGTATTTAAAGAGTGAACAAGAAAACTCTAGAAATTTTACGGAAAACTCAAAAGAGGGAAAAACGGCCCAGCGCAAGAATCTTCCACTATGTATTTGTTTCAGAGTACAAAATTTCCGATAACGCGCTTACAAAATTGTACATGAAAGACAATCAAAATCGAATCGATAACATCACCATATAGTCACGCTCAGTCAGGTAGAAGCAGGTAGTGATGATGATGAACAATGGGGATCAATGACCGACGATGAAGGTCGTCATGATGGTGACCGACGGAGATTGGCGACGACGAAAATCAGCGGTGGTGGCTGACGGCGGGGGCCGGCGGCGATTGTTGATAATCGTCGAGTCGTGGCACGATTGTTCTTGGAAGATTTTCAAGCTTTAGAGCTCTCTCCTCTCTCTTGCTTGGGCCCCCTTCATATGAGGAATGAGGGGATATTTATAGATTGGAGGAGTGGCGTCTCTGTAAGTACATGCAAAATCCGAACCATTCCACTTCATCGGATGGCTCAGAATGATTCCTTTAATCATTTGATGTATTTTAAGTATTTGAATGCTCAAACGAAGCCAGAATTATGAGATCTTGGGCTTGTTAGATTCGGCTCATCAAGACGCTCGATTTGACTATAAACACTCCATGTTTAAGAGCTGTTTATGGATTTAACTAATATCCCAAAGTTTCCAATGGTATTTTAAGTGCTTGATCTCGACTAGTTTCAACTGAGGATCAACTTGCTTTTGACATCAAGATTCATGCTTCGACTAGTAGAATTTTCAGTGTCATATCAGTTGCCTCCTATTTTTGGATGACATTATCTCAATTATCCAAAAATATTTATGTCATATACTTGAAAATAGCAAATTCTTCAATGAAATTTGCGGGTCCATTAATCATATATTTTTGAGAGAACGAATCTTCATGGGAGCACAAGATTATGATCACGGAAGCAGGTGCAGGACCACGGATGTGTACGGGTACGTGCTGGCACAAGATTTTGGGGTTATGGACCCATCTGGACACTTATGGGCGCCCATGGGCCGCGCAGTGTCACGGCCGGTGCGCTGGTCGGTCGCGACCGGTGCAAGTTAGCGCTTCTGGCAGTAGGCCACGCATGGTGCGTGGGGAAGTATGGGCGGGCACTCACGCGGGCGCAAACACCCATTTTTGGTGATTTTCAATGATTTTTAGTAGTTTTCGATGATTTTTAGCAAATTTTTTACCTTTTTGCTTCTATAGGGGGTCTATAAAAATCTCCTGTCAGCGAGAATGCACACTTCATGTGGTTTCTCTTCTTCTTGAGTGAAGGTCATTCTGAGGTGATCAAGACCCGTTCATAAGACAAGTGCTCCGCTCGAAGAGGTGTCAACCTGACCTCATCTGGACCGACGGTTCGGACGCATCAAGACCCATACCATACTGCGCTCTAGTTTTCCTCGAAGAGGTCTCAACCGACCTCATCGACCCATCGTTCGAGGCGATCCAAGATCCGTAGTTCATATGGCGGCTCCGCTTTCCCTCGAAGAGGTGTCAACCGACTCACGGACCGACTTGGCTCGAGGCGACCAAGCACTCGTAGTTTATATGGCGTGCTCCGCTTTTCCTCGAAGATGCAGCGTCAATCGATCTCATCTGACCGACCGGATCGAGGCGATCGCGTCTGCGGTATATACGTTGTGGCTATAGTTTTTCCTCAGACGTGACGACCAAACGTGCATCAGCGTTACAGACGCGTCTATAGTTTTCTCGAAAGAGGTTCCAACGACTCGACCAACCGGGTTGAAGCAATCATCAACGCGAGAACCAAAGACGGGTTGAGCGGCCCGACGGCGAGTAGCAAGGGTCGGTGGTGGTGACCGCGACGAGAATGGCAGTGATAACTAACGACGATGTCAACCGCCGATATGGCCCGAGCGGTCGGGCGGTGACCACAGTAATCGCGGTGGTGACCGCGATGGTGGCGGCCGACGGGTGGTCAGCGGGCAACCTAATGATAGTAATGCGGGTGACAGCGCCCAGAATGCGATGACGGCGGCGATGGTGATGACCATGAGACGGCAGAATGGTACGCAGACCGCGTGATAAGAATACGGCAACGGCGGATGGTGGTTCGCGACGGGTGGTCCGCAGCAATCTGGCAATAATCGCATGACCGCATCATTCACGAGATGGTGGTGACCAGCGAGATTGCCTGCAATGGTCGGCACCGCATCTGCAGTGACGCGTGACCGAGTGGTTGGCGGCACGAGGGTGGTGGCGCAACCGGTGATAGATGGTCAGCGACGGTGTAATGAATGGGATGACCTGCGACGATGGTGGTGACCAGTGGAGATTGCCGACGATGGTCGGGGTGACGACGACCATAGTCGCGTGACAGCGGTTGGCCGACGGGGTGGTCGGCAAGGGCAACGGTGCCGAATGACTGGCAACCGACATCGAGTAGTGGGGATGACCGGCGACGATGGTGGTGACCGACGGAGATTGCCGGCGATGGTCGGCGGTGACCGGCAATGGTGGTTGGCGTCGACCGGGGGTGGTCGGCAGTGGCAACTGGCGACGGTCCATAGTTCCTACTTCTCCTTGTAGGAAATTAGATTTCTTGAAACTTCAATGGATGGTTCAACAGTTGATAACTGCCAAGATGGTAGGAAAGCGTTAATTAGGAACCATCATTCGAGCAACTCAGAAAGTCTGATAGATAATTTTAAAGTATCATTCTCCATGATGTTACTTGAAGCCGTTAACTTGCATGTGAGGGGTAGAATCGAATCCGCTGAGGATTTTTTACTCATCCGAGATTGTTTGTCAAAGTGTTACTTGATGACATTAACCTGCACAAAAGAGGTCGAATTGAATCCACTGAGGATTTTTGACCTATCTGAGGTTGTTTGTCAGAGTGTTACCCGATGATGTTAACCTGTATGGAAGAGGTTGAATTGAATCCGAGATTTTGACCCATCCGAGGTTGTTTGTCGAGTGCCCCGATGATGTTAATGTATGGAAGAGGTCGAATTGAACCCGAGAATTTTGACCCATCCGGTTGTTTGTCGAGTGTTAGATGACGTTAACTGTATGGAAGAGGTCGAATTGAATCCACCGAGGATTTTGACTATCCGAGCTTGTTTGTTAGAGTGTTACTCGATGATGTTAACGTATGGATGAGGAAAATTAAATCCGGAGATTTTGACTTATCCGGTGGTTGTTTGTCAAAGTGTTACTTGATGACGTTAACTGCATGGAAGAGGTCAATTGAATCCACCGAGGATTTTGATCTATCCGAGGTTATTTGTCGAGTGTTCATGACGTTAACTGTATGGAAGAGGTCAATTGAATCCGCTAGGATTTTGACCTATCCGAGGTTGTTTTGTCGAGTGTTACCCGATGACATTAACTGTGGAAGAGGTCGAATTGAATCCGAGATTTTGACCTATCAGGTCATTTGTCGAGTGTTACTCGATGACGTTAATATATGGAAGAGGTAATTGAATCCGAGAATTTTGACCTATCCGAGGTGTTTGTCAGAGTGTTACTTGATGACGTTAACCTGTATGGAAGAGGTCGTGGGAAGTCCGCCAAGGACCTTTTGACAAAGTGCTATTTAACTTAGGTATTAGCCAAAGTGCTATTTAACTTCTTACCTATATTGAGTGGGTGCAGAGTTTTGACCTATCCGAGATTGTTTGTTAGAGTCTTTGCTCGATGAGGTTAACTTGTGTGAAGTAGGTGCAAAGTTTTGATCTATTCGAGGTTATTTGTCAAAGTCTTTGCTCGATGATGTTAACCTGTATAGAAGAGATCGAATTGAATCCACTGAGTATTTTTGACCTATCCGAGATTGTTTGTCAAAGTATTACTTGATGACGTTAACCTGTATGGAAGATGTCGAATCAAAACATCCGTTTTTGGTTGTAGCCAAAGTTGCTCCTTAACCTTGGTCTTGTTTTTCCATGAGTATGATTAGAAAATCATAATTTGCAAAGCTATATCTCTTCTCAATGTTGAAATATCCTTCAACTTTGACTTGTTTCTTGGGATGATAATCGATTAGATGCTTACCATATTAACATTGACGATCTTTTGAGGTTAAGAGTTGCCCACCCCAGTTTTTGACAAAATTTGAAGGAACGAAGTTTGATAATTCTTCATTCTTCGCTTACGCTCCTTAAAAGCTTGAATTGCTCCACCTCGATGGTGGTTTTGATATTGTTGGGAAACTTGGTCACCATACAAGATGAAATAATATGAATCCCTCACGCATCAAACCGCTATGCTAGAAAACTAGTTGTGTAGAGTGAATGCCTATTTTGAGGGGCGTTATGGTCCGACAAGAGCTTGACGCTTTCAGAAAATTGAACCACAATGTATGTATACGCCTTGATCGCCCAACCCGGTCGATCCGAAAGGCGTTTGATGCCTCTTTCGAGAGAAAATTAGAGCCTCTCCGTATGAATTACGGGCTTTGATTGCCTTCAAACCCGATCGGTCCGATAAGGGCAGTTGATGCCTCTTTCGAGGGAAAATCGGAGCTTCGCCGTATGAACTATGGGCCTTGATCGCCTCCAAACCTGGTCATTCCGATAAGGGCAGTTAATGCCTCTTTCGAGGAAAAACTGGTGCCTCGTCGCCAGGTCTTCATAACCCGGCCGGTCGACAAGTTGACGCCTCTTCGAGGGAAAACCGGCCATAGTAACTAGGCCTGATTCTTCCAACCCGGCCGACCGGTCAACATCTTCGAGGAAAATCGAGCCTCGCCAGATGAACTACGGGCCTTGATCGCCTCAACCCGGCCGGTCCGATAAGGGTAGACATCTCTTCGAGGGAAAACCGGAGCCTCTCAGATGAACTACGGGCCTTGATCGCCTCTGAACGACCTCCTCTTAAGAAGAAGAGGAACACTCAAGTATATGAGGAATGTACCTTCTCTCTTGGCCCTAGGGGGTTTTTTATAGACCCCCTATAGGGACAAAAAGGTAAAAAATCAAAGAAAAATTGCAAAAGCCCACTGAAAACCCCCAAAACGGGTGAAAATGGGTCAATACGCAAAACAAACCCTCATGCGCTCGCTGACCCGCCATTTCGCTGTTTCAGCGACCTGCTCGCTGACCCGCCAGCCGTCTGCAAAGCCACCGCTACCGCGAATTCGACCGACCCACCTCTTTCACGACCGACCCATGTGACCCACCGTAACCCACTACCGCGGCCCGCCATATCGCGTGTCCACGAGGCTGAAGCAGTCATAGGCATGAGTCACCTGGCGCCAAGCCATGAATGTTCGGATGGGTCCATAACCCCAAAATCTTGCAGGTTCTTGCACACATCCAGACCGCTTCCGTGATCATAATCTTGTGCTCCCATGAAGATCTATTCTTTCAAAATGCATGATTAATGGACCCCAAATTTCATTGAAGAATTTGCTATTTTCAAGTATGTATATATTTTTGGACGAGATAATGTCATCCAAAAATAGAGGGCAATGATATGACATTGAAAATTCTACCAATAAGCACGAATCTTGATGTCAAAAGCAAGTTGATCCTCGAAAGTCAAGATCAAGCACTTAAAATATCATTGGAAACTTTAAGATATCAGTTAAATCTATAAATAGCTCTTAAATATGAAGTGTTTATAGTCAAATCGAGCATCTTGACGAGCCAAATCTAACAAGCCCAAGATCTCATAATTCCGACTTCGTTTGAGCATTCAAATACTTAAAATACTTCAAATGATCAAAGGAATCATTATGAATCGTCCAATGAAGTGGAGTGGTTCGGATTTTGCATGTATTTATAGAGACGCCACTCCTTTAATCTATAAATAGCCCCTCATTCCTCATATGAAGGGGGTCAAGCAAGAGAGAGGAGAGACCTCTAAAGCCTGAAAATCCTCCAAGCCTAATCATGCCACCACTGGCCGCACCACCCCGTGGTTACCAATCACGCCGCCATCGCCGATCCATGCCAATCTCCATCCGGTGGTCATGCCACGCCGGGTGGTCACCGCCGACCATCGCCATGCCGCCGCCATCGCCGCCATCATCGCCACCACCGACGCCATCATCGCTTGACTATCATCGGTCACCGCCGCATCTCGACCATCTTCGCCGTCACCATCCGGCGACCTTCATCGCCGCCACCGATTCGCCGTTTCACCATTATTATGGTTGCCGATTTTGAGATTCATTCGCCTCTTCTCATATACAATTCTATATTGGGAAAACTTGTACTACAAAAAATACATAGTGGAAGATTTTACCGGGCCCGTGATTTTTCCCTCTTTTTGAGATTTTTCACATAAAAATTCTGGAATTTTCTTGTCACTTGAAATATCTTGTGTGTGGGATTTAACAAGGCTTTAAACTTTAATTTTACCGCAACTAGTTTTCTAGCACGCAACAATTATCATTTGATAGATAATTAGATTTAAGTAATTTTAGCTAATGTAATAGTTGATAGTTTTTAATTTAATTTAGCTTAATTTAAACTAATTTAATAAATTATTATTGATGATTAACTAAGTTAAAAATTAAATTATATTTAATAAATATAATTATAATTATTATAAGTTTGATAGTTGACTAATTTAAAATTATTATTTGAGTTAATAGAAATAAATCTTCAAATAATTTAATAGGATTTAACTATTAACATACCAAACACTTTTCAAGATTTAGTAGCTTAGGATGTACTAAATTCATAGCTACAAGATTTACTAAATCTTACTTGAATTAAATCCAATTCATTTATTTAAGTGATTCATAAAAACTATAGTGCACGAATGGGAGGGAAGACGATGGTTTCCATCGCCACATTGGAAGAGTTCCTATGATTTTACCTCTTCATATGCCTTAATGTAGTTTAATTCTTAGGATATTAATCTACTAATAAGTATTAATAGTTATTAATTTTAATTAATTAATAGTTAATATATATTACTTTAAATTAATATTAATATTAATACTATTAATTGATTAATTAATATATATTTAAGTAAATTTTAATTGAGTACTACTAATGATTTATTAATATATCATTAAATTTAATTATAACTTATTAAATATAATTATAATTTGATAGTTAATTGATTTTAACTAATATAATAATTAATATTTTTTAATGTAGTTTAAGTTAATTTTAACTATTTTAATTTAATAGTATTAATGATTAATTGATATGTTATTATACATTAAGTTTCATGGATGTCATGATTTAGTATAGATCGAGCATCTATGGATATAAGTATTACTTTAATATGTCTTAAATTGAAATACAATATGATAGCGAGATATTTTTCATATTTCCTTTTAAAAAAAATTACTTTTTTTAAAATCCTAATAGCCTTAAATTCTCAAATAACTTACCAAATATCTCTCTAGATTTAGTAAGATTTAACTAATGTGTGACTAAATATTTTTCAGAATCTAACAGCTCATGATTTACTAAATCAAATATACTAGATTTACTAAATCCTGCATAAAATAAATCTACCAAATAATATAAATCATTTGGATGAATATTTTTGAAATTTGTTAACCCGTTCATTTTTTAAATCCAGAATCCGAAAAAATTGATCCGTTTAATCAATAGCATAAACCGAACCGATCCAAACCGAATTTTTTTTGGATTTTCTGTTCGGTTTAGAAAAAAACCAAAAATTGAAGATATAAATTACTATAATAATTATTAATCAAAGAATTACATCATTTTATCAAATCAATTTTATACAAAATCAAATAAATCTTTAACAAATGAAACTAATAATATATAAATTTATTATTGAAATTACTTTTTTGATAGAAATGTTCTAAAAAATGAAAAAAAAAAATCAACTTTTTAGTTATTTTTGATTTAATCGGATTAAGATAATACAAAATCGAACCGAAAACCGAATTTTACCAAATCCAAAAAAAAAAAAAAAAATTATAAAACAGATTCAAATTCAAAAATTCAGTTTGAGTCGGTTGATTTTCGGTTTTAACTAAAAAATGAACACCCCTATGAAACACCCCATAATAGCACAATTTCTAAATTCCTGTTTAGGGTCGTCAAAAAGTTCGTTGTCATAACAGATTCGACTAAAGTAGAAATGTCGCTTGTTAACTAAACGAGCCAAACACAAACATTCAAGTCGATATAACGAAATAAACATAAACAATCATCGTTCAATATATCGATTTAACTCAAATAAAAATTATATTATATTATATTATATTACTATTATTTTTATTTAATATTCTTATTTATTTATTATTACTATTATTTTATTATTATTATTATATATACATATATATATATATATATATATATATATATATATATATATATATATATATATATATATATATATATATATATATATATATATATATATATATATATATATATATATATAACAAATGTGAGCATGAAGTGTTGTTTAAAGCTTTTTGTTATTATTATTATTATTATTATTATTATTATTATTACACCCCTATTCGTGTTAGGCTTTATTTTTTTTTTTATTTTTTTTTTATTTTTTTGCAATGGGTATCCACCCAACACCCCACCATCTAAATGTGATGTCATTGTGACTAATAAGTGTCATATTCATCACATATATCGTACTTACTTACTTTTCCCACCTTAGATTAGGCTTCATATTATTTTCTGTATTTGCGTGATGGAAAGAACTTCAACAAGTTACCACTTTAATGCGTCGATAGCTGTCTTTCAAAATAGAATCAGGAAATATTTTTTTTTCTTATTCTTTGTCCGTTGACCGCTGAAAGATATTTTTTTCTTATTTAATAACTCTACTTATTTTTTCTGAGCATTTAAATGAATTTAATTACAAATAAATTTACGTATATAATACATAATGGAAGTTTTAAATTTAAGAGTTTTGATCGAAAGTTTAAGCTGTCAATCACTAATTTAAAGTGACTTGCATGCTTTGTACATTGAGTTTTGTGAAATTATTCTTGTTATAGAAACAGCTTGAGTTTGAGCTTGTTGAGACTTAGCTCATCAACCTGTGAGTTAGCTTGTACATTCGGCTACTGCTTATATCTATGACATCTTGAGCTTGCATAGCAACTTCTTCTCTTCCAACTGCCGGTCATGTTGATACTTTATATGACGGGACTCAATGGCATGAACGATTTTTTTTTCCCTTACTTGAGCTCATAAACTGGCTTCTGAGCCTACCATTATTGTTGTGAGCCAAGTTCAAGCTCACCTTTTTGAGCTTGTCTCAGGTTTGAGTTTAAGTTTGAGTTTGTAGTTTGAGAGGCAAACTAAGCTCGAGGTAGACATATTTCAAACTTGACTCTTCTAGTTTACACTCCAAAGTCCACCTCACATACTACCAACCGAGTTTTATATGCATTGTTTGCTAGAAATTCAACTTTTCTGCTTGCTTTATACTTGTGGCTTAAGGTTCTTTAATGTTTTTGTGAGGTATCAAGCACCTGAAATTTTTTGTCTGCTTGGATCACTTGAGAGAACTGTAATATTTTATATATTTTTAGTAAATTGAGCTATGGCTTTCCCAAGAAAAAAATTGTAAAGAGAAGTATCAATGTGTCATTCTAAGGGACTAAACAAGCTATTACAGAGTCAGACTGACGGGTTTATTTTTTGATTGAAAAAGTTACAGCAGATTTTCATAAAAATTATTTGTTTTTTGCATAGCTTCAATGGAAAATCAAAACACTGTCTCTATGGACCTATGGTATAGTTTTTCCCGGATATGTTTTTCATTTGTACATAACTCTCTCTCTCTCTCTCTCTCTCTCTCTCATCTGTCCCCTCCTCTCTCTCATATTTCTTCTCTTCAAAAATTAGGATTATTTATCATATAATTTGATGGCATGGTCTTCTAATATAAGATCAAAATTATTCTTTTAATAGCATAAAAACTAGAGATATATATGACTTTCAAAAAAATTTAAGATTTTTTGGTTATCAATTAGGTTCCAATTGCATAAGACTCCAATGACATTAACTTCAAAGTGTAAAGAGGTTTAGTTGATATGAAATAAAATGTATTATTAATTATTGATGATGTATTATATTGAAATATTTTGATTGGTGAATTATAAGAATAAAATGAGATTTTTTAGGAGTTTTTGTGTTGTTTGATCATATTTAATTTTTCATATGGTTGAAGAATAGTTAAATTATTACTAAAATTGATGAAATTTGATCTCTATATAATTTTATAATTTGAATCATAATCAATGATATGGCCTTGAGTTTGAATATTATTAAAAGTATTAGATGAAGAAAGGGAGAATGATCCTCCTCCTCTAAAGAGGAGAAAAGTCCTACCTCTCATCTCTCTCTCTCTCTCTCTCCTATTATTTTTCATAATGACAACAAAACCACCATCACCATTGCACCACAAACTTTTAAGTTAGAAAGAGAAATAAGGTTAGAGGTGGCATCTTGGAAAGAAGAGCCTCAACAAGAGTTGTTTAAAGAAAACTAAACAATCAAAATGTAGTGATAGAAATAGATATGTACATAAATAAAGAAAAAAAAAAAGAGAGAGAGACACACACATAGAACTCACCTTATATTTGATATTTTAAAAATGGGTAATGATATTTGTGTCAACAATAAATTTTTAATTTATTTTATTTATTATTATTATTATTATTATTATTTTGCTATAGCATGGATGAACTTTATTATTAATGTAAGTATTTATCGTGTTCGTGATGGTGGATGCCAGTAGACATAGCTATGTATTTTTGCTTCTTCAATGCTTCTTTGAGTCTTATCCCCACCTTTTTGAATATATAATACTTATTTATAGATTTTTAGAGATGGATATTCTAGATATTTTGACAAAAAAATTCATAATGTTTCATATACAATGTTGTGTTAATCTATCAATAATATGCTTTTTTTTAGACATTATAAGTTCTTAATAATGATACAATGAAGTGATTTTAGGTTCATAAGATTTGATTCATCAATGTGATCAATTTAATTATGAGTATATGAGATTTGGAAGGCATTTGATTCCTTTAAAAGTCTTAACATGTTTCTAACTGCACCCTCTTATTTACGGCTTTGATATCTAAAAATGTTAATGAACTAATTTTAGTTGTTGGTATCATTGGGTTTTTCACATTAAAACATTTCAATTATAAGTTGTTAACAATAAAATTGGATATTCTCTAAATTGATTTGGTTAATATAATTTGATGCATTGATATCTAAAAATTGTACTAAGATTTTTATTTGATTAGATAGGTTCTCTTGTGAAGTATAAACTTGAGAGTAATTTTTTTCTTTTTCCCATTTCATTAGGGTTTTATATTTCTCAATAACATCATCTTTTTTGTGACCCATTTGCACCTTATTCATGGTTTTTATTTATTACTTGCTATTGAGTGAACTTTCACTTGATTGAGTTCAAAAAATCTGACAAATCTACTATTTCCCACTTGAATGATTTGTTCGAGTGTTGAGGTTACTTTATTGTTTAATATTTTAAGGCATCTTCTCCTTCTTATAAGAAAACACTTCTTAACTTTAAACCTAAATGTTTTATTAAATCTCTTATTGAGTCATTAAGTAGATGTCATCTATTATAGTTAAAGGGTACTCAGTCTTTATATGGATGTTTGTGATTGCACACTTGGATGATAAAATTCTAAAAACGCCTAGTTTTTTTGAAGTCTCTCATTAGTTAATGTAGTATGAGCCAATTAGATAACATTATAATTATTGCGTGCTAGAAAACTAATTGCGGTAGAATAAAGTTTACGCCTTAGCTTTGCTGTGAAATCTACCATACACACAGATGTTTGAAGAATGAACAAGAAAAATCCAAAATTTTTATGTAGAAAAACCCTTGAAGAGGAGGAAAAATCACGGGACCTAGCCTAGTAAAACTCTTCTACTATATATCTGTTTTGGAGTACAAAGTTTTCCCAATAACGGGATTATAGAATTGTATATGAGAAGGGATGATAATGGGAATCCTAGAATCAGTAACCTATACGGCAAGTTAAATTATAACAATTATTGGTAGCAGTTAATGATGGTGAACAGCGATACGATTGACAATCATGATAGTGATGATGGCCGAAAATGACCAATGACCAGCAGCGGCGCAGAACCAACACGTGGTTGCGATAATGGTCAATCAGTCCGCAAGACCAGTAATAGTGGTTAATATATGTCGATATTAGTGGTGGCAATTGGCCGGTAGTGGTCAGCAGCAGCAGCGATAATGATGGTTAAAACGGAGATGATCGGTGGCCAGCGTAATAGTTGCGGTGATGGCCAGCAGCAGTGGTTATTAAGCGATGATCGATGGTAGTGGACAGCGGCGCAGTGGCCGGTAGCAGCCGTCGGCAGAGTGGTTGCGGCGATGATCGCGGCGGTGAGGCGGAAACCGGCGATGGTGGTCATGATGATCGGCGATGGTGGTTGATGATGATGATCGATGGTGGTGTGGTGTGGCGGTACGATGGTTGCACGATTGGTACCTTATGCTTGGAGGTTCTTCAAGCCTCAAAGCTCTCTCTTCTCTTTAGCTTGGCCTCACAAGTTCCCTTCTAGCTCCTTCCTTCCTTCATGACAAAAATGAGGTCCTATTTATAGGATTATGAGAGGGCATTTTGGTCATTGTAATCAAAATCTCAAAACACTCCATCAAAAGGTCCGTATTGATTCATTTGATCATAGATAGTTTTTTGGCTATTTGACCATTCAAATTACTTTCAATCTGAGTGATCTTAGGCTTGTTGGATTCATCTCGTTGAGCTGCTCGATTTGATTATAAGAACGTCAAATTTGGAAGTCATTTGATCATTCAGTCAATGTTTCGAAGTTTCAGATATAGCATTTCAGCTTGATTTGAGCTCATTTGGACTTAATTTGACTTGGTTCTTGCAATGTTGGACTCGTCTCACTGAGTCGTTTAATTTGATTATATGTATGTTTTAAATTGAGATCCGTGTCTAATTTATAAATTTTAGAGGGAGATATCATTTGTCCCCTATTTTTGGATGAAAAATTATTTCATTCAAAAATATATAAAATCACTTTAAGTAAAAATTATTAGGATATATAATATATATATTATGTGTATTAAATTTATTTATTTTATTTTATAAGTAATAATTTTTATAAATATATAAATTATTTTATCATTTTAAAATATTATATATATATTTTTGGGTGGGTGTTTGATTTGAAAGAGAGGGACCACGGGCCCCTCGATATTATTTTTTAGTGTGAGAAAGAGAGATGAGGAGAGAATTTTTTTTAATTAAATGTCATAATGAGGAGAGGCTTTTTTTAATTAAATGTCATAATGAGAATAGGGGTTTTTTTTTAAAATTAAATGGCTCAGACCGTGGCCCCATAACCTTATGCTCATGAGAATCCAGCCTTAGACCATGGCATGACCTTCTTGGCACTCGCACTTTCATTACTTACTTTCATAGTCATAGTCACCATGAAGATATATTCTCTCTCAAACTATATATGTGATGCAAAGGCTAATGAACCCATTGAAGAAGTTGTTATTTTCAATTATTTAGCATATATTTTTTTGATGATAAAGATAATGTCATCCAAAAAAATTGTGATATGTTCTTGAAAATTCACTTTAAACACTCTTAATGTCAAAGTAATGTCGATTCGAGTCAAGACTAACGGATCAAGCTTATTGAAAAAAATTTTGCGATATGAATCGACTCCTAAATATAAAGTGTTTATAGTCAAATCAAGCATCTCAACGAGCCGAAAATAAGCCCAAGATCTCCTAATTCTGACTTAATTTGATCATTCAAATATTTAAAATACATCAGATGATCAAGAAAATCATTTTGAGCCGTCTGATGGAGTGGTTTGAATTTTGCATGTATTTATAGAAATATCACTCTTTTAATCTATAAATAGCCCTCATTCTTCACATGAGGGAGGCATAAGAGAAGAGAGAGCTCGGGCTTGAAGAACCTCAAGAATATCATAATAGTCGATAACGACCCACCGTGGCACCATCGATCATCATGTCATCACCTACCATTCATCACCGCTAACCGCATCCAGTCATGCCGACCACTGGCGGCTGCGCACCCGCTTGTTTTGCGCACCATCGGCCCGGCCGCCATCGCGCCATCCTGTCTTGATCCTCGTTGTGATCAACCACTATCGTCGGTCCTTTGTTTACCGAGCTTTTACCACCATCGATCATCGTCATCATCACCGCGAATCGCATCGACTGCGACCTCTGTTTCTGCCTCCGACCACCATCTTACTGGTTGTCCGACCGCCATACTGTCGGTGCCACCGACCACCATCGTTGCCATCGTTTCATCTGCCACCATCGCTTCACCATCAATCATCAGCCACAAGCATACTACTTCTTATTTGTTGTTACCATTCTAATTCATTGTCATTCTCTTCTCATTGTAATCCGTTATCGAAAAACTTTGTACTTTGAAACGATACATAGTGGAAGATTTTTCTTAAGCAGTGGTTTTCCCTCTTCAAGGGTTTTCCATTAATGCAGAGTTTTCTTGTTCACTCTTCAAACATCGTGTGTCTTTGGATTTCACAACAAAGCTGCGTAAACTTTTATTATACCGGTTTTAATATTATATTTAAAAGTTCCATTAGTCAAAGCACGAATCTTGTGTCAAAAGCAATCTGATTCTGAATCAAGACTAACCTAGATCAAGCACTTATTAAAAACTTTGTAATATCAGTTGGCTCCTAAATATGGAGTGTTTATAGTCAAATTGAGCGTCACCTGTGGGCTCCAAAAATTTGCCACCGACATCTCGACAAATTGAATTGAAGAAAGTATAATTTGAAGCATTGGTGTTATTTTTAGAAGGGAGATGAAATAGTAGATAAGACAATACCTAGAGATTTCATCCTCATTTGGTGAGGACTTTAATCTGATTCCAAGTTTCCTATAGGCCCAAGCCCCTATATTTATTTACCCCTCCTAATAAGTGAGAGAGAACTTTTGATTAAGGCTAGACATGAGATCGCTAAATGCATAGCATATAGTAGCAGCATGTGGAGTATCAAAATTTAAAATTATGAAATTCATCATTTCAACTTAAACCGGATGGTTGGGGGAATGATGACGTGCCCGATCTAAATCCCATTGTTCCATCATCCCGGGCAGTCATGGTCCCTAGTCTACTTAGTTAGAGGCAAACCGCAGAAGGATCCTTACCAACACATGGGTTGTATCCAAGAAATCTTTGTTGGGTGGTATTTATCTAAGGAGATAATCTTAAGTCTACCTTAGCGATAGAGGGTTGTTTCCATGAATATACCCATGATTCATAACTCAAAGGGCAAAGCCATTGGGAGCATGAGTGTTGATAATATAATGGAGCGATGGGCCAAACCCCGATCGAGGACTGGTCATAACTTCGCTATCTATGGTGTCTATTGGCCAAATGATGAGAACACGGTCATGTCCTTACTAGCAAGAGATTGATTGAGTGAACATAGAGAACACTTGATTTGACATTGGCTCCTTCGTGAGCTAGAGTTTTCTTAGTTTGTCACCCCCGATAAATAATTATGGAAGGTGAATAGATTGAGTTTATTTTAAGCTTTTAAGGATTGGATTTCATTTAAGCGATTTTAGATTACTACTTAATTTGATTTAAAAATTGATTAATTTGAATATTTAAACTGTTTAGATCTAACGAGGATTAGATTTATTATCCCCTACAGTCGTTTGTCGATATTTCACATTTGAAACTCTTATTATAGGTTTTTTGATTTTTATTAACGACCCAGTCTAAGACTAAATCGAAAGCAGCATCTTTAGACACTTGAATTTAAGCACTCAGCATAGTGTAGGGGCCCACGGGTGTATTTAAAACTTTATGTAGTGTTTATTTTTTAATTATGAGATTGATTTCAGATTTTTATTTAATTCCAACTTAGCTTGCACAACCTTTTCAAACATTAAAATTTACACTTGAAATCTCTATGTTCAGCACATGCAGGTCTTTATAGCTTAGCTAATTTTATCTAATCAATAAAATCATTGATTTTGAAAATCATAATTAGAATAAAATTCCTTAATTTTTGATTGAAGAAAGCCTATGATTTTTATAGATTTTGATTTAGTATCGCCTTTTGTCTGCTTGTACAAAGAGTTGCAGATCCGGTGGCATGGAATACAATTTAGACTTAGATTATAGTTTAAAACATTACTTGCACTTAGTTTACTTGTTGAGTTTTTGTAATTTTCCCAAATTGATTATGTTTAATTTAAATTACTTTAAATAAGTTATACTAATTTCAATGTTTATTATTTTAGCCTTACTCATATTCACTAGCATTATAATCATCTCTATATTAATATAAGAGTTATTAAACAAAATTTAGATTCTTCCTTAACTCCACATCAAATCACATATTGATTTTAAAATTAGACTTCAAATTTATTATAAGTCTCTTATGATTTGAAATTTGTCTCCCCAAGTTTCAATCAAGGCTTGTTTAATTTTGAGGAATTTGAATAAAAGAGAACTCACTTTATTGCTTCAATTTAAGCTATAGAGAATTACAATTTGAGTTTGTGAGTTTAATATTAGCCTCCCCAAATTTTACTTGCATTTTAAATGAGTGTTCTATTCTTTCCAAAATTTTCTTTAACTGCTCTTCCCCTATTTCTCTTTGATTTAATATTTATCTTAATATTTATCATATATCTTTTAGTTTGACTTAAGTTTAGGTAATTTCCATTTGAATTTGTTTAAGTCTTGAATTTTAGTCTAAATTTTGTGACCTCAGGCATCATCCCCGTGTAGGGTCATCGACATTCTCGATATGCCCTCATGGCGTCGGTGTCTTTGACCTGATTTATCTCATGTCGCCCTCATGAGTATGATGAGGCCTTCGAACTTGAAAGGGGACATACAATGCAATATATATTCGTTGCTCCTTTTTTTTTCTAAGTCTAGAAATTAGATAAAATTTGGTGATTTTTGTCAAGGGGAGTTCTAATGAATGTTGGCTTACTTGCCCTCATGAGTTTGCGGTCTTTGCGATGTCGTTTTTTCATCTCGTCCTCATGTGAGCGATGAGACCTTCAAACCTTCTCTTTTTTGGATGAGGAAGACACAACAGGAAAAAAAAGAAAAAAGCCTTCTCGGTTGGGATGAGAGAGAAAAGGGCGGATGATAGAGCGAATCAATGAAGGGGTTTCAGTTTCCTTGCTTATGGTTGAGATTTATGGACGAATGAGGGAGAGGGAACAGGTAAGGAACCAACATTGGAAGGGATCAATTTCTTTTTCTTCCCTGCGTGCGTGAGGAGGAGCCACTCGGGTCGAGGGATTTATGCGTGAAAGAGGGGTGTGGCTCGTCAGTGCGTGAGGGAAGAAGAGTCATGCGAGCCAGCCCATGCATGAAGAGTAGACCCGTGCATGGAGGGGAGCGGTTCAGCTTGGGCTATGGTCGGGATCGGTTTATTATAGTGGAATTAGGGCATTATTATTTATATTAGGGATTTTAAATAGATTTTTAAATTGAGTAATCAACTTTAAATTAAATTTTACACTGACAAAATTAGATAATCAATATATATCAATTTAAGGGTATTTCATATTAGAACTCAATGCCATTTTAATGGAGTTTGGTTCAAGTCGGTGTCAAATTGGGTCCATTTCAGCTCAAAATGCGCATCACCACTTTCGACCTCTCAACATTCATGCAGACTCATCTAAATTGAGTACGAACAGTCTTACTTGATAGATTTCTATATTTCCAAGCTAACGACGCAATCAATTTTGCGAATGGAGGTCATTTAGCTTACGTTGACACCTTCTGGTTTTGATATGCGTGCATTCACATTGATGACTTGAGCGCTTAATTGGTTGATCATCAAGTCATGCAATATTTATATTCTGACCAGTTTTGACATTCTGAACGTGATGGCAAAGTTTGTTCATTGATCGTAGGTCATTTAAGTTGATTTTGATGACGTCATATGTATTTCAGCCTCAATTTATGCGTTGTCACTTCTAATTATTCGACATTTACATAGTCTCATCTGAATTACGCATGGATAGTCTCATTTGATAATTTTTGATGGTTCAAATCTAATGACATGATCAATTTCATGAACGGAGGTTATTCGGACATCATCGCAGCTTTTCGACTCTAATATGAACGTCGACACATTAATAGCTCGATCGCTTGATCGGTTGATCATTAGATTATGCAAGATTTATATCTTGACTAATTTTGATGTTCTAAACATGATGTTGAAGTCCGTTCATCAATTAGAGGTCATTTTGACCATTTTTAAAGACATCCGCATTTTGAGCCCCGATTCATGCACTGTCACTTCCGAAGTCCGTCGAATTCGATTTGTAGGCTTGACGACTTATGACACACATGTGGAGGTCAATAAATGCCCCCCAACAAATGTGATTCACACATGGAGCGAGTCACATTTGTTGAAAGCTAGTTGACTCTTTGGGCTAGCCACAAAACTTGGATCATTTCAGCTTCAATTGCAATAGCTTACGGAGCTTTAATAGGATTTTTCATTAGTATGCTGCCTTATTCTGGACATGCTAAATGAAGAGATTGATCGATTTGTCAGAATTAACTTGTCAGATAGATAAGAGTTCTTACACCATCTACTCTCTACTTCACTCGCTTTGCCGAAGATCTCTTTCTTTTATGCCCAGATTTGAGCCTCTCAACCCTAGCTTTGCTTGGGTTTGATGGAGGAATTGATTATTTGTTTTGATGAAGGGTTCGGGAATTGGTTTTGTTCTTGGTGATTTGAAATTCCTTCATCTAGCTTTAAGCTTGACCGACTTGATAAAGGTGATTATCTTTCGACTTTGGAAGTGTATTTACACCATGAATCCTATGTTTGCTACTTTGACAGATTCATTGAAGGGTGCATATAGATGACCCAACCTTCCGACTTATATAGGTCAATGTTAAGTTATCAATCTAGCAAGGTGTGCTTTAACAGACTGAATAACCATGAAATTTCTTTATTTCGGTCATCATCTTTGTATGAACTATGGAATTACTTCCTTGATCCTGTGCTTTCTACTTTGACGGACTTGATGAGGAGATTGGCTTTGATCATTGGTGGCATTAGTCTTTTGCCCTTTAGGTCAATGAGTTGGTATATCACCTTGGTACACTTTCTGACAAAAGGCCTTGAATTAGGCTCAAATTTTTCCACCAAATTTTGATTGAGAATAATTGGTCTTCACACCAAGACCAATTCTCATTTTGAATGTTTGAGGTGCTCAAGCTCAGCATATCTTTTCGATAAACTTTCGATTTTGATGAGCTTGTAATCTAACTTCATCAAGCACGTTGAGTTCCTCCATTCTCGGATGAGCATTTTGTTCTTGATTGTACTAGATGGCTACTTTAAGGCTTCAACTTCAAGCGAAGAACGCTTTAGTTCCAAATATCAATGAATAAGTGGCTTTAAGTAGGCATCTTGTAGGTGATTGATACACCCATAGAGCCTCAAAGCTTGGTATCATTCTCTTTTATTTTTGGTGAGAATCTTCTTGGAGTTTGAATGTCTTGTTGAAAGCTTTTGCCAAACTATTTACTCTTATTGTATATTGAAGAGTATCACCAATGAATTTTGTGTGATCGAAAATCTATAAATCTTTATATTTTGAAAAATGCCATTATCGAAATTATTTACTCAAATTTATAGAATTATGAAGAAGTTGATCACTGTATCTTCTTTAAATAGGGTAGCTTCTTAGAAATGATCATCATTCTAGGATGAAGCTCTACAAATAGATCAATTGGTCCATTATTTGTACATTCAATGGTCATGCTTTTTGGGTGTAGTGAATTTGGAGGTTGATGAATTATATTCTCATGTACTTAGCATTCATGACACCTCTTAGTATGATTGATACAGTCTCTCACCGTAGATGACCAATAATAGCCCATCATTTTGATCTTTACTTCCATCTTGAGACCTGACTGATGTACACCACAAAGTCCTTCATGAACTTCAACCATCACTTTGCTAGCTTCATCTGTATTTAGGCATCGTAGCTACATTTTTTTGAATGATCTACGATATAGAGTGTTGTTGACGAAAATATAGTGCAATATTCTCTTCTCGATTTGAGCTGCCAATGATTTATTATTTCGTAATTTATCCTCTTTAAAGTAGTCGATGAAGGATTGCTTTCAATCATGTGGCTCTTATACAATAAAGCTACTTTACATATCATTCTTAGCCCTTCTTGGTATAACTCCATGTTGATTTTGGAGAGTATGAGGAGCAACTTGAGTCACATCCTGTTGGGTCAAATTTGATAACTCCTCTACCTGCGAGGATTGATACTTTACTAGCTCTAGAGCTCATTGAGTAAATATGCTGATCATGACATAATCACCATTCATACTTATCATTTTCTTAGCTAGTTTTGCTAAGCAATTAGCTTTGCTATTCTTGGATTGAGAGACTCGAGTTAGTGTGATATTTGGTATTTGCTTCATAAGCTCAAGAACTTGCTTATAATAGAAAGCTAACTCAAGCTTGATTTATAATAAGTTGGAATCGCCAAAAATATGCTAGTTCTAAATGCCTATGAAAATACCTTCTTCAAGACCTGCCACAAATGCTTCATATTCAGTTCATTATTAATTCTTAGCTCAGTCAATCCATATGATCGTCTCATAATCCCTCCTTCTAGTGTTATGAAGGCAATGCCGATTCTCTCTTTGAGAGATTTAGATTGTTTGACGATGATATCATATTTGTAATTTTCTCTTTCATGAATGAGCATAATTTGCTCATCGACAAATCATCATTAAGAAGAATTTGCAAGGATGGGATGTGCACTATATAGACTTGTCCCTTCTTTGGAACTTATGTGATATCAAATTGTAAAAAAATATTACCCATCTTGCCAAGCGACCATCCGGTCTTGTCATCAAGTATTTCAGCAGATCAATTCTTGAGATGAGGGTAATCTTGTGAGATAACATATAGTGACAGAGTGTTTGGACAACAAAGATCAATGCCAAATAGTTCTTCTCTATCAGAGAGTATCTCATTTCTGCTCCTATCAACCTTCGATTGATATAATAAATAACATTCTCTTTGCTTTCTTCATTGTGTTGTGCCAATAATGCTCCAAGAGACTCTTCTAATGCAGCTGTGTATAGGATGAGGGGCTTCCCAGGAGTAGGCATTGCAAGGATTGGTAAATTTAATAGGTAGCTTTTAATGCTATTGAATGCTTCTTAGCACTCCTTATCTCACTTGAATGGACCATCCTTCTTCATCAACCTTGCAAATGATTGACAGCATCCTGACAGGTTTAATATAAATCGACGGATAAATTCGAGCTGTCTTTGTAAAGAATGAAGCTGACATAAACTCTTTGGTGGAGGCATCTCCACAATAGCCTTAATTTTAGCGGATCAATTTCAATACCTCATGACGTACAATGTATGAATTTTTAGAGGATACCGAATGCACATTTTAGAGGATTCATCTGGAGATCAAATTTCTGATTCTCTCCAATACAATTCTCAAGTCTTTGAAGTGGTTTTCATGGTTTAAGCTCTTCACCACCAGATCATCAACATAACATTTTACCTTTTGATGAATCAACTCATTAAAAATATGAGTCATGGCTCTTGGGTATGTAGCTCCAGTATTTTTCAAGCCAAAGGGCATGACCGTGTAACAATAGATGCCAATATGTTTGAATGATGTATGTTTTTCATCTTCAGGTTCCATCCTGATTTGGTTGTTTCCCGATGATCCGTCCATGAATGAGAATATGTCATAGTTGGAAGTCTTGTCCACTAGTAGTTTTGATATTGGAAGCAAAAAGTCATTTTTTGGGCACACCTTATTTAAGTCTCAGTCAATGTGAGATTTAGCCATTCTTCTTCCTAACGGATAATGTTATATCCAATGCATACTTCTCCTCCCGGATAAAGGCTACTTTGATAAACTTCTTAGTTTCTGTAATTACCTATTTTGCAATCTCCAATCTCATTCGCCTAAGAGCTTGCTTAATAGTCATTGCATCTAGTTTAATAGCTAGTTTATGAACTGTTACATCAGGGGATAAGCCTAACATTTCAAAATATGTCCAGGCAAAGCAATCCCTGAATTCACAAAGGAGTATTTTTAGCTTTTCAACTTTCTCATAAAGTAGAAGCGCACTGACCAAAGTTGGACATGGATCATTTTTAGCTCCTAAGTTGATTCTTTAAGTTCATCCATAGTAACTATTTTTCCAAAATCTTTGAGTTCTTCAGGTGCAGGCTTGGCTTCTACTTCTTCATCATTTTTAAGAAGAATTTCATGTGAATCATCTTCTTCATCTTAGTCTGATCTTGCTTCTATTATATTATAATAAACTCAATTTTGATGAGATTTGTGGATGAACCCCAGACTTTTAGTGATAAACTTATCACTTTTTTGTGATGCTTGAGGACTTCTTTGGCTCCACATCTTATTAAGGATTTGAGTTCTATATTTAGTAGTCCTAATATGAATTCCAAGCTTATGCATCATTCTTTGCAATTTTTATGAATAGTATATTGGTATTCTTGTTGGCATTATCTCATTATAATTTTTATATTGAGTAGGCTGATCAAAGTTGTGAGGCTGAGACTCTTGATTTATAAAATAGAGTTCATGTTTTAATCTCTTGCTCAATGGCACATAGAATGTTATCAATTCTTCAATATTATGAACCTCATGGTGATTTCTTTGAAGCATTCGAGGGATGGGTATAATTTTGAGTGAGTCATCTAACTCTACCAAGTGAGCTATCCTTCTTGATCATTTGAACTCTATTTCCATAAGCGATTCAAAATCATAGTCAATCAATCACTTATTTTATACTGCCTTTCTCGAAAGCTTATAAGTTTCCTTAGGTTTGACAGTAATATATTCTCCTTCTTCTGTCACTTCCCAAATGAGGAACTAATTTTCTTGACTTAGCGAATCAAGTGCTTTAGGGAGAGTCGACATTACCTTCTCTCTCTCTCTCTCTTTATTTCTGCTCTTTTACTTTGTGAAATAGATTTTTAGTTCTTGAAGTGGATGCTACCACTTCAAGAGGCTCTGTTGGCTTATGCTCTTTGAGGACGAAGTACTTTGCATCTTCATAGATATTTGCTTCATTGACTGAGAATGATTGTAGGTTACCAGAAATTTTGAATTCTTCTCCTTCTTTGAGGTACTTTATATATTGATGCATAGTTGATGGGTGTCATACTCATGCACATGGCAGAGAGCTCTAAATGATATATCGACATTGATTACATGAAACTTGGCTTCTATATATAAATCCCTGAACTTGAGTGGGAGAATAAAAGAACCCAGAGTTTTCTTCCCTTTTTCATTGAAACCATGAACCATTAACTTATCTCTCCCAAGATGTTGGATATCAAGTGATAATCCTCTTAATACCTTTAAACTCATAAGATTGATAGAAGAACTCAGATCAATCAATATTCGTTGATTATATCATCACTCTCTAGTAATATAGAGGATGGTTGTGATCTGTCCCCAACATAAGAACTTTCTAAAATGTGATTAGGGAGATCTTGAGTTTGCAATGCTTTATGCATTTTCAAAAAGTAAGCTTCATAACTCTCTGGATCTTTGACTCAAAGTTTCTTGGAGGTCTTTTGACATCAAGAGAGCCTCATACACACTTAATTATGTAGGGATCTTTCTCAGATATGATAGAATATTATAATATATCTTCTCACTCGATTAAGCTTTATTCTAGGATTTTTCAGAATGATATCTTCGTTGACTTTAATTTATTTGACTTTATCTTTATTTGCATTTCCCTTCTTTGATGAAAATGGTAGGACTTTACTGCTTCTCAACTGAACTTGAATTATCTTATCTTGCACAGATTCTTTTGAAGAGGTATTTTCTTCAAAGTCCCTTCTTATTTTGGAGGATTGGCCAAAAGGGCTAGACTCATTTTTCAACTTCATATGTTTCATACGTGATGATATCAATGAGTCTGACTCTTCTCTATCAGGAAAACATAGATCTTCATATGAATTGTTATTGTCTTATTGAGTCATTAAACAAAATTCAGACATTGGCTCCTCAAGCTCTTCTTGCTTTCCTAATAAGAATTGTGATGGGTTGGTGTCACGATTACCTTGTTATTTTGAAGTAATTGATGTTGAAGAACATCGACATCCATGATAATTCAACATGTCTCTACTGGATAAGATTCACCATTAACTTCTTCATCTGATTTAATAATGCGAAGTTTTGGCATGAAGTCTTCAAGCCTAAATGGATGTCTTATCAGCTGGTGATACTCTTTTAAATTGTTAATGATCTTTTGAGTTGTAGTTCTCTTCTTGATCTTCTTTTTCTTAACCAGCTTCTTTGATTTATGAGGCCTGCATTTAGTAGATTGCTTCTCATATTGTGACGAAGTAGCCTTATTAGAATGCCACTGACAAGACCAAATACTTGGTTTAGATATCTCTCTTAAGTCTAATATAGGTTCAATTGGTGATTTTCACTTAACACTAGGGACGTCTTTTAGCTAGTTCAACATTTTCATGCTCCTTTTGGAGACTACTATTTGCCATTCTCTGATTTCTCCTTGTTTATCTTTGATGGATGATACGAAGAGGATGTAATCATCCTTGTAGACTCTCTTTAGGGTTGAGAACACTATCGAATAGTATAAATTCATCTCATCGATACTTCCTTTCTAGCCAATCTTTGAAGACATAACAATCTTCTTGATAGGATGAATGATCATCCATAGAGACATAATTTGGATTGTTGACTTGATCAAGACTAATTTTAATCGTGACCTACTTTGATTTCTTCAAACAATTTAGCCACATCCCTTCTAAAAGAATATGCTTTGTTCATCTTTTCTTAGAGATGGTGGCATTAGTTCTTTATCTCTTGTTGCTTGTTTTTGGACTCCCACCACTTAGAAAAATTTGATTTATCATTACCTCATAATACCAATTTTTGCTGATTAGAATAAATGCTTCTTTCTCTTATCATCATTATACATTGGCTGCCTTTTTTATCCACATTGTATATCACCCACTTTTCGCCATTTAAGCTATATGAGGTGGCTTGAATTTTATTTCTTCTTGAGTCTGAAGGTTTGTTTCTCTTTGCTTTATCATAGACTTCAAACTTAGGCGATTCAACTTTTGAATTTATACCCTATCGAGTAAGTCTGAATGTTTGCAATGACACCAAGCATAAAATAGTGTCATTTTATCATCCATATATTTTCCATTAGCAATTAGATCATGTTCTTCAATTATTGCTCACACTTTATACTTAGGTTACCAATGACTTATGGATTTGTCACTAACTTATCTTTCCTCTTTTCCAGTAAGGCAAGGTCAATGATTATGATTTTCTTGGTTGCACTAACGAGCCTCTTCACAAATATAGTCTTTAATTCAACAAATATTTTAACTGAATCATTTGACAATTCTGCATACCATTTGAAAGAGGCTGAGGTTAGGCAACTGACGAATTGACGAAAAAGTAGTGCATCGCTCTCTCCTATGTTACCACAAGTAGCCTTAAATTGGACTAGATGTTGCTTTAGATTACTAAGCTAAAGTATTAAATTTGCGAAGTAACCTTTTCTACTTGGTCATATTCATTGGGTAAGAGCCACCCTTACTCACCTTTTATTTTTCTCAGGTTATATTTTATCTTTTTGATTATTCTTCTAACTATTACCATTCGTGTGCTAACCGATTTTTTTATTGGAAGGTAGTAGGTTAACTTTATTCCTCGCTTCATGCGTAGCATGTACTGCAGGAGCTTGGGGTATCACAATGGTTTGTATTATTAGTTATCTGTTGATTAGCAGATAAAACATGTGCTGCACTTGATGTGATATTCTTCTGTAACATCTTCATCATGATGTTCATTTGTACCATCATTTATCCATTTTGATTTTAGGCTACAATCTCCTTGACCTCCATTTCGTATTTCTCTGTGCTCTCCAGCTAGCGCCATGACGTCAATCAGTACAGACTCTTCTTCTTCTTCTTCTATTTCTTGTTGAGGCTCTGCTCCTTGGTCATTTTCAGGGGAAGAACTTGATCCATCTCCTTGTGCATCAGAGAGAATTTATTGCTTTGTCTGACGATCTTGATATAAAAGCATGTGGTGATCATTTCCTAGTTCAACCATATAAACAGCTTTGACACCCATGATCTCTTTCTCATTTTGGTTTCTTCTTATTCTTCATCTTTAGTAAAGATCAAAGATCTATCCTCTATTTTCTTCTATGAAGACTCTTCTTCATAAATGTTGAATTCAGGTTCAGGTTCCTTGGATTCATGTTCTTTGTGATGGTGCGGAGTTCACATATATCTCTAACCATATAGACAACTTCCACTTCCATAGTGTCTCTTCATTATTTTCTTCTTGCACAAATTTTCAATCGACGTTTCCGGATCTCGGTTCAATTTGCGAACAAATACTTCTTCATTAAAGGAATGATCAAAGTCAACCTTCTCTTGTGGGGTGAACGATCGATGATGAGATCCCGAGATTCTCCAAGGTGTCGACATCATGTCTTTCATCAATGATATCCCTTCTTTTGGGTATCCACTTATGATGAATTATTTTGAGGTGGATTTATGAGTATATGTCGATGTCACACCTCTTCTATTATCAAATTTTATTATAAAGCCTTGGCCTCCATATCTGTTTACCCTTTAGACCTTTGAGTTCTTGACATGCGGTCCAAGTGTCACTTTGATACTCACCATGTGAAATGTCGGGCTCGATGGCTAGTTATCAGAAGAGATGGCAACCTCATTGGTAGAGCTTCAGTATTTTCCATCACCACAGGCCTCTGAAATCTTCTTTTCATTAAGCCTCTATCCTTTGCTACTTTGAGAACTTCATGTATTATGGCAGACGTTATTTCAGGCTATCTCCTCTGTTGTGGTGGAGCTTGACATGGTTGGTTTCAGAAGGACTGCTTTATTTCTCTAGTATATCTATTCTTCTTTACCCACTTTAGGTCGTCAAAGTTATTGTGGGTAGGAATACTCACTTCAGGCGGTGGTATCGCATTTTCACTAGGTCATTCAAAGGGGATCACAGCCCTTGGCTTATTTCTCCTTCACTCTATCTTGGTTAATTTGCTCTGATGAGGAAGCTTCATGATCATGCTTTTACAAAAGGTTCAATCGGTGCATGGCACTTATGAGGCATTAAAGACACTTCCTTGAGGTTCTTTTCGTCACGGGGCCATCAGATTGACCTAGCCTTTTGAAAATTGAACTTCTTAGTTGGGAGAACTCCTTGATAGTAGTTGGCTGTTTAAATGATTGACGAACATGGCTAGTAGGAGCTTTGAGGCCTTTTAGCATGGCCTGATGAATGTGCCATGGGTGGGTACTTGAGAGTTAAATTCATAAATGAAAAACTCAAGCTACCAAATTGAATTGTAGCTCCAACATCTTCTGTGTTGATGACAATGTTGGCTAGTCAGATGTTCATACCAAGTCGTAGCTGAACAGTGAAATGAGTGCTTGGTAGATCCATTCTGCAAAAGTGAAAGATGGAGATTAGTTATTAACAATTATTATTTCACCCCGTACTTTCAAGATGCAGGCCTACTAACAAAATAATGGTATAATAAAATATACTACATGATTCATTCTACATAGAGCCTCATATTAAATTTATTACACACCATCAACATTTTTTTGTTTTGAATTTTCAAAATTTTATTACTATATCACATATATAACTAGCCAAAGATGAAGAGAATCATATCCCAGTCACCAAAATGTGGGCTCAAATTCACCACCCAATAATTGAATTGAGAGAGTATGATTTCAAGCATCGTGTAATTTTTGGAAGGAGATGGAATAGTAGATAAGACACTTGCAGAAATTTTCCTCATTTAGTGAGGACTTTAGACCCGGTTCAGGTTTCTTATGGCCCCCCAAAGTTAATTACCCCTCCCAATAAGTGAGAGAACTTTTGATTAATTTAGTTGTTAGATATAAATGCATAGTAGTAGCGACATAGTATAAGAATTTAATTATGAAATTCATCACTTTAGCTTAAAGCGGATGGTTGGGAGAATGATGGCGTGCAGATCCCCTGGTTCCGTCATCTGGCATCCGGTCCCTAGTACTTGTTAGAGAGGAGGTTGTCGACTTAACCTGACCGAAGGATCCTTTTCAGCAATACATGGGTTACGTCGTCCAAGATATCCTTATAGACCTGAGGTGAAATTTGTTTAATGAGATAATCTTAAGTTTACCTTAGCTGACAGAAGGTTATTTTCCTATCAAGTATACCTTACAACTCAAACATTGGGGAGCATATGAGCTATGGTCATAATATAATAGAGCTTGGTTGGCCAAACCGCGATTAGAGGACTTTGGTCTTTGCTTCATCACGGAGCCTACTAGCCAAGCCATGTGAGGACACGAGCCATGTCCTTACTAGAGATTGATTGAGTAAACATACGTAATATTTGATTTGACATTAGCTCCTTTGTGAGCTAGAGTTTTCTTAGTTTGTCACCCTCGATAAATAATTATGGAAGGTGAATAGATTGAGTTTGTTTTAAGATTTTAAGGATTGGATTCCATTTAAGCGGTTTTAGATTGCTACTTAATTTGATTTGAAAAATTGATTAATTTGAATATGATTAAGAGCTTTAGATCCTATGAACTCTATTTAGGCTGGAGGATTAGATCTATTGTCTACGAATCAATTTCTCTTTTTTGATTTGAAACTCTTATAGATTTTTTAAGTTTTGTTAACGAACCATCTTATGACTAAAGCGGGAAGCAACCACGCACCATCCAGAGACACTTGAATTTAAGCACTCGGTGTAGTGTGCCCATGTGTATTTTAAGATTTTATATAGTATTTATTTCTTAATTATAAGATTGATTTTTAGATTTTTATTTAATTCAACTTACTTGCATAGCCTTTTAGACATTAAAATTTGAACTTGAAATCTCTATGTCAGCACATGTGTTTATAGCTTAGCTAATTTTATCTAATTAATAAAATCATTGATTTTGAAATCATAATTAGAATAAAATTTCTTAATTTTGATTGAAGGAAACACTATGATTTTGTAGATTTTGATTTAGTATCACCTTGCACTTGTATAAATAATTCTCGGTGGCGTGGAAGACGTTTAGACTTAGATGTAGTTTAAAATATTACTTGCATAGTTTACTTGTTGAGTTTTTTGTAATTCTCCCTACTTGATTATGTTCAATTTAAATCACTTTTAATAAGTTATACTAGTTTCAGTATTTGTTGGTTTAGCCTTACTCATGCTTATTCACTGGCATTGTAATCATCTCTATATTTATATAAAAGTTATTAAACCAAATTTAGATTCATCCTTAACTCCACATCAAATCACATATTTATTTGAAAACTAGACATCAAATTTATTGTAAGTCATATGAGTTTGGCATTTCTCCCAAGTTTCAAGGTTTATTTATTTAATTTTGAGGAATTTGAATAAAAAGAACATTACAATTTCATAGAGAATTGCAATTAGAGTTTGTGAGTTTAATATTAGCCTCTTCAAATTTTACTTGTATTTTAAATGAGTATTTTATTCTTTTCAAAATTTTCTTAAACTGCTCTTCCCTTATTTCTCTTTGATTTAACATTTATCTTCATATTTATCATGTATCCTTTCGTTTGACTTAAGTTTAGATAATTTCCATTTGAATTTGTTTATGTCTTGAATTTTAGTCTAAATTTTTGGTGTCTCGATCATCCCCATGTAGGCGATCGAGTATTTTGGCTTTCTTAGACGCCTCATGAGCTGAGAAGACCTTCAAACTTGAAAGAAGACATACAATACAATATATATTCATTTCCCCCTTTTTTTTCTAAGTCTAGAAATTAAATAAAATTTTAGTAGCATTTTGTCAAGGGGGAGCGACATCTAATGGATGTTGGCTTACTCGGTGCGCCCTCATGAGCATAGTGAGCATTATCTTGTGACATAACAAGTTTTTCATATCTTCGTGCTCTTATGAGCACAATGAGGCCTTCATACCTTCTCTTTTTCGAATGAGCAAGACACAGGAAGAAAATGAAAGCCTTCTCGATTGGGATGAGAGGGAGAAGGGCGGATGAGAGAGCAAATCAATGAAGGGGTTTCAGTTTTTTTTGCTTATGGTTGAGATCCATGGACAAATGAGGGAGAGGGAATGAGTAAGAAACCTGCTTCAGGAGGGAACAATTTCTTTTTCTTCTCTCGTGAGGAGCAACTTCGGGTGAGCTTGTGTGAATGAGGGGCGTGAGGAAGAAAAAGTGTGTGAAAGAGTGCATAAGAAAGAGCGGACTGATGGAGGGGCGGTTACTTGGGTTAGGGTTGGGATTGGTTTAGTAGAGTGGAATTAGGGCATTAAGATTTTTCTTAGAGATTTTAAATTGATTTTTAATTGAGTAATCAACTTTAAATTGAATTTTATACTAACGCGATTATATAATTAGTATATATATATATATATAAATCTAAGGTTATTCTAATATTTCAAACGCAATGGCATAGTTCGTTTCACAATCGGAGGTCATTTGGTTCAAGTCGACATCAAATTAGATCTATTTCAACTTAAATTGCTTTGCTTTTGTTGCTTTCGACATTCAGACTCATCCAAATTAAGTGTGACAATACTACTTGATAGATGATGATTTTTTAAAGCTAATGACTTAATCAATTTCATGAATAGGTCGTTTGTCTTCGTTAGCACCTCATCTTTTATCTGTAGGCACGCGTTGATTCAGCGCGATCTTGATGATCAAGTCATGCAATATTTATATTTTGACCAGTTTTGATGTTCTAAATGCGATGGTGAATTCCGTTTGTCGATCGGAGGCCATTTGAGTTGATTTTGGTGATGTCCTGTGTATTTCACCTCGATTTGTGTGCTACCACTTCTGATTATTTGACATTTGCACAGACTCATTTGAATTAAGCGTGGATAGTCTCATTTGATAGTTTTCAATATTTTGAATCCAACATCATAATCAATTTCATGAATTGTGGTTGTTTGGATATCGTCTCAACTTTTTGACCCCGATATACGCATCGACATATTGATAGCTTGATCGCTTGATCAGTTAATTATTAGATTATGCAATATTTATATCTTGACCAATTTCAATATTTTAAATGTGATGACAAAGTCCATTTATCAATTGGAGGTCATTTTGACTATTTTCGGAGACGTCTAGTATATTTTGAGTCCGATTCCATTCACTTAGAAGTCCGTAATTCAATTTGTAGCTTGAACTTATGACACATGTGGAGGTCAACAACATCTTGATGAGCTCGATCTAATAAGCCTAAGATCTCCTAATTATGACTTCATTTGAGCATTTAAATACTTAAAATACATGAGATGATCAAAGAAAATATTTTGAGCCGTTCGATGGAGTGGTATGGAATTTGCATATATTTATAGAAATGTCATTCATCGAATCTATAAATAGCCCCTCATTCTTCATATGAGAGGGGAAAAAAGTTGAAGAGAAGAGAGAGCTCTGAGGCTTGAAGATCCTCCAAGCATAATCATGTCCGATAGGTCGCGACCACGCTGTAGTCATTGCCGTAGACCACCGCCCGCAGCCATCGGTCATCGCTATCGCGCCACCGGTCATCACCGCTGACCACCGATCTCGCCACCATATAATGAGATGGTTACCTCGACAACCACGTCATCGATCATCGCCGATTATACGGTGCATCTTTGCCGCTGCCGCCACCATCGATCTTGAATCATCAACCGCTTATCGATCACGGCATTCCTGCCGACCATGCGGCTTGGCGGCTCATATCGATCGCCATTGACCACTCGGTCTGATGAGTTGCCACCAGGTATATCATCACTTAACTCATTGTTCACCATCACGCCGCAACAAATGTTATGAGCCCAATAGTTGTTTATTACGATTATGGGATTCCCATTATCGTTTTCTAATAATTCGTAATCCCATTATCGGGAAAACTTAAACTTTGTATTCTGAAGCAGATATATAGTTGAAAATTTTTACTGGGCTAGTCCCCATGGTTTTCCCCCTCTTTCTGGGGTTTTTTCCACGTAAAAATTCAGGAGTTTCTCATTCTCTCTTCAAATATCTATGTGTGTGATAGATTTCTTAACAAGGCTAAGGCGTAAACTTTTATTTTCGTCGGTTTTCTAGCGTAATAGTTTGACGTCGTGGAAACATTTCCTTTACATCTTCAATGGTTGACAATTGATTATGTTGAACAACCACCTATATGGTGAAGAAAATCTTACTCTCGAGGAACACATAAGAAGAATGAAAATTCATCAAACTTCAATCATTTAGCTTTTGTTGGAGACTCAAGGGCAACTCTTAATCTCATTAATCATCCAAATTAATATTTTGGATATATAATTGATTATCAATTCGAGAAGCAAGTCAGTAATACTCATAAAAGGCAAAGATCAAGGAGCAACTTTGGCTACAAATGGATATTTTTGATTTAATCTCATCCACATAGGTTAAATATCATCAAGTAACACTCAACAAATAACCTCAGATATGTCATAACTTTGTATTTACTCTACATGGGTTAATGTCATCAAGTAACACTCTGAAAAATAACCTCGGATAGATCATAACTTTGTACTCCACGTTAATGTCATAGTAATACTGACAGATAATCTCGAAAGAATCAAAATGTTTAACCTCTTCCACAGTTAACGTTACTTGATAAAATGACCTGGATGAGAGTTAAAACTATTGACTTCTTTCACATAAGTTATGTCAGTAAAACTCGACAAACAATATCAAAATTCTTGGATTGATTTGACCTCTTCCATACAAAATAATGTCAAATAATACTTTGACAAACAATCTTGAGCAAGTCAAAAATCTATGGCAGATTTGATTTGATCTCTTCCATACAGATTAATGTAATCAAGTAACACTTTGACAAACAACCTGGTCAAAAAACTTTCATAGATTCGACCTTTTCCATATAGGTTAATGTCATCAAGTAACACTTTAACAAACAACCTTAGATGGGTCAAAAATATTCAACAAATTTGATTCGACCTTCTTCATGCAGGTTAATGTCATCAAGTAATACTTTGACAAACAACCTCGGATGGTAAAAGTTTTCAACAGATTCAATTCGACCCCTTCCATATAGGTTAATGTCATCAAATAACACTTTGAAAATAACCTCGGATAGGTCAAAAATACCTAGCAAATTATATTCATCATCTTCCTTACAGGTTAATGTCATCAAGTGACACTTTGACAAACAACCTCGGATTAGTCAAAAATATATCACAGATTCTGTCAACGTCTTCCATACAAGTCAACGACATCAAGTAACATTATGAAAAATGACACTCAGAAATTATCTGCCAGAATTTCTGAGTTTTTTGAGGAATGATTCCTAATCAATACTTCCCCACCACCTTGACAGTTGTCAACTTGGAACCATCTATTGGAGTTTCAAGAAAATCAATTTTCTATGAACTACGAGCCTTGATTGCCTCCAAATTCGGTCGATCCAACGAGGACAGTTGATGCCTCTTTCGAGGGAAAATTGAAGCCTTGCCATATGAACTACTGTCTTTGATCACCTCCGAACCCATTCAGTTCGATGAGGATAGTTGATGCCTCTTTCGAGGGAAAACCATAGTCTCTTCGTATGAAGTACAAGCCTTGATCACCTCCAAACCCGGTCGATCCGACGAGGACAGTTGATGCCTCTTTCAAGAGAAAATCGGAGCCTCATCATATGAACTACGGGTCTTGATTGCCTCCAAACTCGGTCAGTCAGATGAGAATAGTTAACGCCTCTTTCGAGGGAAAATTGGAGCCTCATCCTATGAACTATGGGTCTTGATCGCGCGGTCAAAAGGCAGTGCCTTTTCGAGGGAAAATTGGAGCCTCGCCGTTGAACTATGAGCCTTGATCGCCTCCAAACTTGGTCAGTCTAATGAAGATAGTTGATGCCTCTTTCGAGAAAAAACTAGAGTCTCACTGTATGAACTATAGGTCTTGATTGTCTCCAAATTCATTGACGAGGACATGCCTCTTTGAGGGAAAATTAGCCTCAGATGAACTACGGGTCTTGATGAACAAAACAAATGACATTCATTTCAGAAGAAGGTCAGAGCTTTGCTGACAAAAGAAAAAAACCCTCTCCTCATTATGGCTGGCGTTTGCGAGTCATTTAATTTTAAAAAAATTTCTCTCCTCATTATGGCTAGCATTTTCCAGCCATTTAATTAAAAAAAAACCCTTCTTCCCATTATGACTAGCATTTGCGAGCCATTTAATTAAAAAAAATTGTTTTCCTCATTATGGCTAGTGTTTTCTAATCATTTAATTAAAAAAATTCTCTCTTCTCATTATGGCTAGTGTTTGCCAGCCATTTAATTAAAAAAAACTCCCTGTTCTCATTATGACTAATGTTTGTTGGCCATTTAATAAAAAAAAAGCCCCATCTGTTCATTATGGTTGGCGTTTGCCAGCCATTTAGTTAAAAAAATCTCTCTCCTCAGTATGACTAGCGTTTGCTAGCCATTTAATTAAAAAAAAACTCCTCTCCTTATTATGGCTGGCATTTGCTAGCCATTTTTTTTTTAAAATTGAAATATCGCTCTGCGGTGCGTCGCGTGCTTATAGTTATTTCGCACCCATGCACCGTACCAAGTTCCAATGCGCCCTCACATTATTTGGCCCGTGCATCGTCGGTGCCGCAGCTCTGGCGGGATCGTGGCATCGCACTGCATGCGCACATACGCGACCACTGCGCGCTTAGTGATTATAGTCTTGTGCACCATGAAGATCTATTCTCTCAAACTATATGTGACACAAATGTTAAAAAACCCGCAAATTTTATTAAATAAGTTGTTATTTTCAATTATTTGACATATATTTTTGGATGATAGAGATAATGTCATCAAAAAATAGGGGGAAACAATATAATATTAAAAATTCTACTAGTCGAAGTACGAATCTTGATGTCGAAAACAATCTGATTCTAAGTCAAGACTAACTCATATTAAGCGCTTATTGAAAACTTTGCAATATCAGTCAGCTCCTAAATTTATAGTGTTTATAATAGTCGAATCGCGTCATGGCAGTCGGATCTAACAAGCAAGATCTCAATCGACTTCATTTGAGCATTTAAATATTTAAAATACATAAGATGATCAAAAGAAATATTTTGAGTCGTCCAGTGGTTTGAATTTTATGCGTGTTGAAACATTCTCTAATATAAATAGCCCCTCATTCTTCATATGAGGGGGAAAAAAGCTGAAGAGAAGAGAAACTTCTGAGGCTTGAAGATTCTCCAAGTATAATCGTATTGTCGGCGGTCGCCGATGTTATGCCGGTCATCGCCGGACCATACCGCCGGTCATCGCGCGAACCAGCCGGTCATCGAACCACCGCCGTTTCGTGCGCCGGCCACCATTTCGATCATCGCCGTCGACCAGCCTCCGGTTACCACCGGTGACCACCGTCCCCGGTCACCCGCCATCATTTGCCGGTTCGGCCACTGTGGCCGAGCCGATATTTATCAATCATTGTCATACATCGATAAGCGTGTGATCACCGCCATTCGAGCCATATTCAAACTTCGCGCCGAATCATCATCATTTGCTCGGTCACCACCCTACCGCCATGGCCGGATCATCATTAACACTGTTCACCATCGTCATTGCCGCAACAAAATATTCTACCAATTCGTATAATTGTTATTACTTGATTCTAGGATTCCTATTATCAGATTTTCTCACATACAATTCTGCAATCTTGTTATCGAGAAAACTTAAACTTTATATTCCAAAGCAGATATATAGTGTAAAAATCCATGAGTTTCTCATTCTCTCTTCAAATGTGTGTGTGTGTTGGATTTCTCAACAAGACTAAGGTGTAAACTTTTATTCTACCACAACTAATTTTTTAGCATGCAATAATAATTATAATTAATTTGAACTACCATTTGATCTTGCCAGTTGATAATGCTATATATATATATATATATATATATATAGAAGATCAAAAATATATATGTCAAAATATTTTTAAGCTCTCCCTCTAGTTAGATGTATGCAGTATAGAAAATTTTTTAATGATTTTGAGAAACTAAAATCTTTTGGCTTTCATATTAATGTGGTCATAATAATAACCATTCCTTTAGTTTATTTATTTTAAGTGATATATGAGATTCACCATTTTCAGATTCAATCCAATCATTGTGATTCAATCATATATATATATATATATGTTAGGATTTGCCCATGCTAACACAATATAGACTAAGCCATGTCAATCTACTAGGACTAGTTATATCAGCTCAATTGAAGGTTATTACTATTAACCTTAATTAATATTAAAATTATATTTATCATGTTAATAAAGGTAAACTTTGCTCAAGATGAATGAATCATTAAAATTTTACATGTAAAATTTTTTGCATGAATATTTCAAGAGGACTAAAAAAATTAATCTTTCATAATATTTCAAAAATATTTTAAATATAGTTATAATATTTTGATAACAAAATTACGATAAAATTAAATTAATTATCATGGCCAGTCATACCATCAAATAAGACTATTTAGGAGTTGTTTAGCTGTAAATAGTATTTAACTTAAGCATGATTTAATACATATATTATAAATTAGGATTTACTAAGTTCTTAGATGATTAAATCTTAAAAATTATTTGGCATCAGAGATGTTTAGTTAAATTTTATGAAATTATTTGATAATTTATTTTGGATTTAAGATTGTTAGTTCAAATATGAATTTAATATTACATATTAATGATGCAATTACTAAGACTACTATAATTTAATTATTATTAATTTTATTTATATTGATCATTGATTAATTATTCACTAAAATAATTAGTTAGTCATTAATAACAATTTTGTTAGACTGATTAGTTACTAGTTAGTAGTTTAATATTCATCAATTAATAATTAATTATTTGTTTAAAAAATGAACCAAATATAATAATTTTTTATTTAGTCAGTTTAAACTATAAATAATATACATTATTTAAGTTATTGATTTTTGATATGTCCCTAAAATTCTCAATTAGAATCTTGAAGCGAATTGTCAAATTGAAGCGGTAGATCGGCCTTAAAATATCATTGGAAACTTTGAGACATATTAAATTTCTAAAAGCTTTCAAATATGGAATGTTTATAGTCAAATCGAGCGTCGACGAGTTCCAACAAGCCAAAGATCTTACAATTTACTTTTAGCATTCAAATAAATATATCATAATCGAGAATCATCGTGAAATCAGATGGAGAGGAGTGGTTTGATTTTGCGTATTCTGAGGGACTCTCTCATAAATATTTTCATTTTATATGAGGAGGCAATGAAGGAGAAGAGCAAGAGAGAGAGAGCTAAAGATCCTCCAAGACTACTATAATTTAATTATTATTAATTTTATTTATATTGATCATTGATTAATTATTCACTAAAATAATTAGTTAGTCATTAATAACAATTTTGTTAGACTGATTAGTTACTAGTTAGTAGTTTAATATTCATCAATTAATAATTAATTATTTGTTTAAAAAATGAACCAAATACAATAATTTTTTATTTAGTCAGTTTAAACTATAAATAATATACATTATTTAAGTTATTGATTTTGATATGTCCCGAAAATTTCTTTAGTGACGAAATCTTGATCGCATTGTCAAATTGGCGTGATCAAGCACTTAAAATATCATCTTGGAAACTTTGAGGCATTAGTTAAATTCCAAAAGCTCTCAAATATGGAATGTTTATATAGTCAAATTGGCGTCTCGACGGTTCCAACAAGCCAAAGATCTTACAATTCACTTTGAGCATTCAAATACACAAAATACATCATATGATCAGGAATCATCATAAGCTCCAGATGGAGAGGAGTGGTTGATTTTGCGTATATTTGAGGCGTTCATCATAAATACTCATTCCCGTATGAGGAGGCCAGTAAGGAGAAGGGAGAAGCAGAGAGAGGAGAGAGAAACAAGATCCTCCCACTACTATAATTTAAATTAATTTTATTTATATTGATCATTGAGTAATTATTCACTAAAATAATTAGTTAGTCATTAATAACAATTTTGTTAGACTGATTAGTTACTAGTTAGTAGTTTAATATTCATCAATTAATTATTAATTATTGTTTAAAAAATGAACCAAATACAATAATTTTTTATTTAGTCAGTTTAAACTTTAAATAATATACATTATTTAAGTTATTGATTTTTGATATGTCCCTGAAAATTCCTCTAATAAACATCTTGATCAGCAAATGAAAAACGTGAGATCAGCACTTAAAATATCATTGGAAACTTTGAGACATTAGTTAAATTTCTAAAAATTTCTCAAATATGGAATGTTTATAGTCAAATCGAAGCGTCTCGACGGGTTCCAACCAACGATCTTACTGATTCACTTTGGGCATTCAAATACACAAAATACATCATATGATCAAGGAATCATAAGCCATCGTGATGGAGAGGAGTGGTTCGGATTTATGTATTTGACGCCTCTTCCATCTATAAATAGCCCTTCTCATACGATGGGGAGTAGTGAAGGAGAAGGAAGCAAGAGAGGAGAGAGCTCTAAAGATCCTCCAAGCACAATCGTCTGCCGCGTCAACGCCGTAGTCGCCATATCATCCCATCACCGTGATCTCGCCGTCGTCGATTGTTCATCATCACCACTATCGTCGGTCATCGTCAACATCGTCGTCACGTTATCATCTTGCTTATTTGTTGTTCATTTCTCATACTGACAGTAATTATGAAGATCTTGTACTCTGAAATAGATACATAGTGGAAGCTTTTTTGCGGTTGGTTTTCTCTTTTGAGATTTTGTAAAATTCTAGAGTTTATTATTCGCTTTAAATCTTTATGTGTATGCTAGACTCACAAAGAAGAGTAATTTTCACTATGGTTTTCTAATGACAATTTTAATCATCTAACATTAATTATTTAAATTAAATAAATTTTTAGTAAGCAACACCCCTTAAATCCGAAATCAATTCCTTTTCGCGTTGCAGTTTAGGGTTATTTTTAATTATAAATACATACGTACTGGACGATTTATTTAAAAAATTCTCCATCTTGTTGAAGGAAATTGGAGTCTTCCTTGGGACTCCTATCCTGAGTTCTCTTTATTATTTGAATGTATTAAATGCATTTCTATTATGGGTGATCCTGACTGGATTTCCTGAGATGGAAATAGATCTCACTCTAACCGTGATTTCAGGAACTCTCTCTTTCAATCTGTACCTAATACAAACTGGTATTCTGAAATTTGGTTTAAAGGGTGCGGGCTTAACTATGCTTTGTACTGCTAGCTGATCTTTTTGGGTGGTTTAAAAACGTAGATGTGCTTGCAAAAAGAGGTATTGGCTCCAACCTCTGGTGCTGTCTATGTCAGGATGCATATGAATCTCACAATCACCACAATCACTTATTATTAGAAGTACTATCCCAAACGGACAATTTTTTCTGTTAAGCTCTACACTGCATCAAATACTGGATAATGTGGAACTGTATAAGCATAAAGCCATAAGGAATCTTAAAAATCTCATTGTGGCGGTGTTAGTATACATCATATGAAAAGAGAGAAACAACAGGATATTCTCTTCCTCCTTCTCTAGCCCCTTGACTCTCACTCACCAAATCAAGAGAAGAGTTAGTTACAAGATCTCTCGGTGGAAAATCAAAGATAAGTGGCCGATCCTGGTGAAAAAGACTCTCAATGATTGGGTGATCAAAGATGCCTTCTAAATAATTTCCTCCTTTCTTCACTATCGGTTCTGTTTTTTTTTTCTTCTCTTGGCTGATGCTCAAATGGTGCTTGCTTGGACTAAATTAATCCCTCCTTTCTTCACTATCGATTCTGTTTCTCTTCTCTTGGCTGATGCTCAAATGGTGCTTGCTTGGACTATGATGACAAACGGGCTGCTTAAATGCTCGATCTATAGAGGTCTGCTTGGATGGCCTTCCCAGCAACCTGGTTCTCAGCTGCCTCTACACTCATTTGAAACCACTGGATGGCCGGGAAGGCAATCGCAGATCTTCTTCAGTTGGTGGAATTCGCTGCAGGGCCAGCTCCTCACCTACGAGAATAGCTGTGCTGTTTATCTGCCGTTTTGTGTCTGAGTCCAGCAATCATAGATCCTTTTTTCTTCTTACAGTTGCTGCGTAAATTTTACTGTTATTCCTTTTGTTCCATCCATAATTTATGGGGTTGGCTTAAAATTGGTCTAATTGTCCTCTTTAGCCAAAGTTTTGTCTAGGTGATTAATTCTGTTTTGTTATTAGTCTTTGTCATTTTTCTTCTTACAGCAATGTAACCGTTACACTTTTGGAATGAATTGGGTCTCTGGCCCTCAATCCTTTTCAAAAAAAAAAATATGTGCTTGCGAGGGATCTGTCCTTACTCCTGGCTTCCTCTGCTGCCGCCTTCTCTTTCTCAGAGCGTATCTGAGTTTCTGGTTTTGCTCACATTTGGAGTCTTCTGTACTGGCGACAGCGCCCGCCCCCCCCCGCGAAAGCTCTCTGTTTTTGGAGCAACTGTGGATTCTGCGGATCCATGTTCAGTTTCTTGGATCCTAAACGGCATAGCTTACTGGATCTGATTCTTATCTTCTGTTTTTGGAGGTATTGTGTTTCTCTGTGAGTGGCGGTGCTTTTCTTTCGTGCTCTTTTGACCGCACGGTGGCTGTTATTTGCATTGTGCTTTTCTTGTGTGGTTACCGTGCCCACAAGGTGTTTGTCTTCGTGACTGAAAAGATGCTTGCGGTATTCTTTCCCTAGCTGGAGGCCTTCTGGAGATATTGGATACTGATATTTTACTTCGTCGGCTTCTTTTGCTGCTCAGCCACAGCCTCGTCGTATATTATTCTTTGAGGCTCTTAGTTGTGCTTTTTCTCCTAGTAGTGGCATTGTCATTAATTCTCCTACTTTTCATGGTAATACTGCTATCTTTTTACTTATGAAGGAGATTGATTTGCACATAAAGCCCTTGGATTTCTCACTTAGCGCATTGTTGATTGCTTCTTCGTGTAAGCTCTGCGAAAATAAGTTATGCTGAGCGAAGTTGAACTGTTGACTTTTTATAGCTTATGATGTATGTTGAGTTGTGCCGTTTGTTTAGTTAAAAGGTTAGTTGATATAAGCTGGAATAGCTGTTTGATGTTTTTTTTTTAATAGTTCTGTCTGAATTTTAGGCTTAACTCGTATGAAGATTATTTTAGCTTATGAAACATTGAAAATTTTCAATAACACCCATCATTGTTGCATGTTACCCTGCTACAAATACAATGAGTGGGTCTTAGCCTCTGGATGAATTCTCTACGGGTGGTTTTATCTCAGGTATGAATAGTTTAGCTTGGGTATTCTCAGCGTTTAAAGTTGCTGACAAGGCATCCTCATGACCTGCAGAATGTTTGATAATTGAGAAGTCCAAGCCATTTCATAATTCACTATTATCGATTATCTCATCAATATTGGAATTCATTAATCACAACTAGCACATTGATGAACCTCTGACTCTTGTCATCATTGGATAATTTCAACAATCATTGCAACGCTTATAAATATGTCAACCCACAAACTCATAAAAGAAAGGTGGAATATTTTATTCTTGTCATCACTCAGTCTTTTCAAGACTTGCCAAGATCTTTTACTATCTAATTAAGGTACTTCTCATTCTTTTCTAAGCTACACCACTATTCTTGTGCTCTTATTGGACATCAGTAATGCACAACAATGGTAGCATCACTATAATGGATAAATATTGTTGAATTGAACACTTAAAATTTCTCTCCTTTCTTATTATGCTATTTTCTAATTTTATAGCTTTGTTTCTTCAGTGAGTTATTTTGGTTATAATGCATTTCTAAATTTTTTGAACCACTATGCAAAACTCAGCTCTATCTCCTTGGATAGAATTCATCTCTACTCCCTTGAAAAGTCTAAGTTTTGATGGTTAAACCATATGAATGTTCCAAGTTGTTCACCATTAAATATGTTTTTGAGTGTCTGAATAGGACCACTAAATATTGATAAATTTCTCAAATTAATGAATACTTGTGCAAGCATGTTGAACGATCGATCTGCTCTTGGTGGATGGCTTCTAAGTACATCATGAACATACCGGCAACTAGGATGTGGTATTTCATACATGAGATGTAATGGAGCATTCTTCATTTCAAATGCAAATAAATTAATAACTATCATAACACCTTCCTCAAGATCTGATAACAATCCATGCAAATTCTCTTCACTGTTTTTAAGGTACTCATCTCAAGTGTTCTAGAAAATAAAATTTGCTATTGTGTGGCGTGATTGTAGTTATGTTTGAAGGAATGCATTTCTATATAAGCACATGAATAAAATCACTATCATAATAGTCTCAACTTTTAATGGCTAAAGTAACAAGTAAATGAAAGTTAGCTTCAACTATTTTTTAACATTCATGCCAACTTATCTTTGTGTTTGAAAACTAGCGTAACAAGAAAACATTTTTTATCTTATTTTTGTGTTTGCATATGTAGATATTATTTGGACCATAATAAATAACATGTATGTCAAATTTACATAGTTTGTCTACAAGAATATGCATAATTATCCATGGAAAGAACATCATATTAAATTTGATTTTCATAATTACTTAATTTGATGGGCATATAGTGTTAAATGATAAGAAAGAATTATTTACTTAACTCAACTTCACATTCATTACTATATTCTTCTTTGTATTAGCATCAAGTTTTCTTCATTATTGTGCTATGGTGTACTTGATTTTTCTTTCTTTTTACTTGATATGAGAATTTTCTATTAAAATCATTAAGAATATTGAAAATTGTGGGCTTCGAAAATTTGCGACCGACCTCTCGATTAAGAGAGTATGATTTAAGTGTGTCGGTGTAATTTTCAGAAGACAGATTGAATAGTAGATAAGACACTACCCAGAGATTTCGCCCTCATTTTGTGAGGACTTTATATCTGGTTCCAGGTTTCCTATGGGCGCAAGCACCTATAGTTAATTAGCCCTCTCATTGTTGAGAGAGAATTAACGATTAAGGCTAGTCTTTAGGTCACTAAATGTGTAGCGTATATTAGCAGCATGTAGAGTTTTGGAGTTTAGAATTTGAAATTTATGGAATTTATCATTATTTTCTTAAAGCATATAGTTGGTGGAATGATGGCGTGCGTCCCCATATCATCCCGATGTCGTGGTCTCTACACTTAGTGAGGAGGTAGTCGACCTTACTCGAAGGTTTTTTTTTATCGGCCATGAGTTACGTTGTCCAAGAAATCCTTGTAGACATGTGGTGATGTTTATTTATGGAGACAATCTTAAGTCCACATTAGTTGCCAAAAGGGCTTTGTGTCTATCAAATATGCCCTATGATTCATAACTCAAAGGGTTGAGCCATTGGTGAACATACGGGCTACGGTCGTGACCATAATATAATAGTGTTATTTGGTGGCCCGTCGGAGGATTCGCCATATAATATGTGAAGTCTTGGAAACCATGGGACATAGGACAGCGTCTTCTTGACATTAGATTATTTGAGTTTGAATATAGTGATTTATTTGACTGACATTAGCTCATTTATTTTTAGAGTTTTCTTAATCATCATCCCTACAAGTGATGGTGGATGGGTGGATGAGTTGTTTGCTTTAAGTATTTAAATGATAAATTTCATTTAGTTCAGATGTTTTCTTAGTTGAAATTTAATTTTAAGAAGAATTAATTTAGAACTCAAATATCTTTTAATGATAATATCTCCTTCGGTTTAAACTTTTAGTCAACGCTTCATCGGGTACACTAACTCTACTTATTTCTGGAGGATTGATTAATGTGAAATTTAAACTCTTTAGAAAATTGATATCATAACAGACCTTGTTGACTCCATTGCAAATATAGAGGATTTGATCTTATGATCTAATGTAATTTAAGTTTATTTAGAAGTTGATCAATTAGTAGATCCTATCAACACTATTTCAAGCATAGAGGATTAGGCTTACCGTGATCATATTCTATCGGGTTGAATATTTATCCTTCATGGACTTGAATTAACATATGAATACATTCATTAAATTACATGCATATAGTCATAAATGGTTGAATTGATTTCATCATTCTTCTATGTTGTTAAATTTTATTATATTCTTGCCTTCATCTATCCCCCTTTTGGAAAAGAGGATAAATGAAAATAAAAATATATATAACACCTTGTTGGGACACCAAGCAGATCCGTAAATGTTCTTATTAGGGTGATCGGGTACGACATTGAAGAGAGGTATACTATCTCGAAAAATAGAAGTCACCACCCTACAATAGACTTAATCACCTCAATAAGGATTCCTAAGGACTATGGGTCTTTAGAATGTATCAGAGATTCTTCTCCTACTTTATATGAAAAAGTAAAGCAAGATTTATTTTAAATCGGATTGTTAAGTTTCCTATAGGGGCAAACCCCCATAGTTGATTATATCATAAGAAATATGATTCCTTAAGAATATTCTCGATTAAGGTAAATGATCGTTGTCTCCAAAGATTTTGAAAGGTAGGACTATCAATCAATTTAATTTATTTTTAGAAAAGTCAAGTGAGATCGATCAAGAGGAGGGAGTTCTTATCGAAGCCAAATGAAGATAAGTAGGGAATGCTTAGGATACTAGGAAGCCTAGTAAGCATCCCAAACTATCCTATGACTGTGTTTTATATATTTGAAATTAAATTAATTTATTTGAGTTGAATTTTTATTAAAAAATTAGGGCGTACAATCCCATGATACAAGGTCATGAAAATGCTGAGATGAGGATTTATGTAGCAAGGGAAGTAGCGACCTAAATCTGCTTTAGCGAGGGGTCAAATACGACCTAAATCTAAGATAAAAATGAGTATTTAGTTTATCTCCATAAGAGAGAATAAACTACCCGACTATTGGACTTACAACCGCTTGGGGGTGGCTGCCAACTAACTTCTACGATTTTAAAACATGTAGGCAAGTCAAATGCTTTCGCAAGATAACTAAGCTGTTATTTATTTTAGAAAGAGACTAAGTCCTTAAACACACTCTCTAAGAGACTAGATTATGTAGGGTATGATTTAATGACTTAAATCTAATGCAAATTTTGTTACATTTTATTTTTATTTTAGGCAATCAATTTGACATAGGCTTTAGGATTCATATGCCTAATGTCATAAGAAATTAGATTATGGGTCAAAATCGGGAAGATAAGGAGGTGTGTTTCAGCCTCTGAAAGGTGTTTCTGGTAAAGGTGGAGATCGTGGAAGTCCAATCAAGAGTGAAATAATGTGCTTTTTATGCATGATGTAAGAAGAGTAATATAACATTCAACTAATAGGTTGCTATTCTTTTATCTTGATTTATAACCTAGGCTTTATGTGAGGTTATGAGTTATTTAATTTTTAGTTTAAGTTGATTAGTTGGATAGAAATTTATTTTCCTATGAGCCTAATCGTCATCTAAGTCATACATCAAAGCAAGGAATAAACTAGGAAAAGATGCCATCTTAATGCACAAGTTAAACAAATATCAATCAATTTATAAAGCTAGCACAAAAGAATAAGAGACCATTTGTGGTTGGGCTCCACCGTACAAACCCGAAAATAAATTGGGTAGTCGAGCTCTACCCTTATACAACTCGGATTACAAATGAATTAAATACATTCAAGAAGGAATTCATTGTTGTGGGGGTTTTCATTCTTCATTCTTTTTTCAATTTTCTTCTTTCTTCTTTCTTCTTTTAGTTGGTTGGAATGTGGTTGCTCCAAAGGCTTCACATGGTACATAAATCATAGTCTTATAACCAATGTTCATCCTAATATTCCATAATAATCATTCCAAAATCCTAATTGCAAAATTACATGAAAATGAGAAAAAAATCTAATTAAAACATGCAAAACAGAGATTAGCCAAACAAGCCATACAATCCTAAGCATGTATATATATAAATTGGATTTAGCACCCTCACACTTGGGTAACAAGTCACCTATTTTTTTGATTATGCTTAGGGGTATAAGCACATACACAGCAAAAGTAATTATATTTTTATTATAACGCCACTTAAGCACAATCTCCTGCAGAAGATAATAGTTAGACTAAGATCGCCATACCATTCAGTCCATGCATATACACTATAACATCCATGCTAATACAAAATATCACAAAATAAAAGTAAACATCAAACCATGCACTGCCCTAACCTAAAACTAGAAATGGTGATTTAGCTTAATGTGCGTGTCATTTAAGGTTTGTGTGGTATGCTTAGTTAGGCTTTAAGATTGAAATTTTCTAAGTATGAAAATATTCAACTTAGAGAGTTTGTTTCATGTAAGTGATTTAGTTGCTTTGGTTGATTTTATTTTGTATTTTGATTTGGTTTGAATGAATCATATAATTAATTACTAAGTTGTAAAGAGAGGAAAAGAGAAAATTTCTCTTTCTTCCATACCTTAAGTAATTTCTAAGATAAATTCATATTTGATTTTTGTTTAGTGAATGTTTTATTATATATTTTAATTAATCCTAAATTTAGATTTTCCCTAAACAAACTTATTCAAAAAGAAAGATATTTTAAGATTAAGTAAAGTGAAATGCTATCACTAAACACACATCACTTTATTTCTTTCCCAACATGTATAATATGCATGTTGATGAATCCTAAGCATATCTATACATACAAATGAAAATATTTTGCACACCTTTATGATGAATGAATGCTAAGAGAGTTACTTAAGATAATTTGGATGCTTCATGATGCATGATTTTGTTAAGTAAAAAAAGAGTGATTCTTTATTTATTTTCATATGCACATTTATAAGTAAAAAGACATGATGACGACGTCATTGTTAACACAGGGGTAAAGACTACTTAAAATCTCGCAACCCTGGGATTGTCCAGACTAATATATCATTTTTCTTAAATACATGTGTATGTACAAAAAGAAATGCATGGAAAGAAAATCATACAAAAAGTTTATGTTTGTTTGATTTTGATTTGATTGTTTAGTTTATATATGTGATGTGAATTCCTTTTTAAGTTATGACATAGGAGTGTATATGAATGAATTTAAGCAAGTGTTATGTCCTTTTTAAATAGACTATACACTTTGCAAATCCTATATAATTTTATGTTAAGAAAGAGATGAAGAATCACATAACACATTTTATACTCACATGTATGCTTATAAATAATTATAAGTAGCATATCTTTTATAATATTTGATTTATAAATTTTGAAAAATAATTTTGGATTTAATAGTGAGAATAACCATTTATATTCTTACTTTATCCAAAGCATGTAATTTGACATAAAAGAAACATTTCATTTTAATTTGATTTTTCAAATGACATTGTTGACCTTCACATATGTGTCAAGTCGAAGTCAAGACAAGTCGACGGACTTTAAGTGACAAGCATAAATCGAGGCTCAAAATGCATTGACGTCAAAAATGAACGATCTTCGATCGAATGAACGGACTTCACCATCGTGATTCAACGTCAAATTGGTCAATATATAAATATTGATAATCTAACGATCAACCAATCGTTTATCGAGCATCAATGTCCGATATATCTGGGAGAAAGCGCGACGATGTCCAAACGACTCTCGTGAAATTGATTTAGTTTCAAATATTGAAACTATCAAATGAGATCCCACGCTTAATTTAAACGTAAATGTCGAATGATTTGAAGTGACAACGCACAAATCGAAGCTGAAGTACACTGAACATCGTCAAAATTAGCTCAAATGATCTCCGATTGATGAACGGACTTACCATCGCATTCATAATATCAAAACTGGTCATAATATAAATATTGCACAACTTGATGAGCAATCATGATCGAAGCCAACACCGCACGTATAGGGAGATGCCGATGCAAGTCAAACAACCTCAGAAATTGATTGTGCCATTACTTCAAATATCAAAATCTATCAAGTAGCTCGCACTCAATTTAGACATGTAAAATCGAAAAAAAAATGGCGACGCAGTATTTTGAGCTAAAATTGACTCAATTTGGCGTCGACTAACCAAATGGTTTTGAAAAATGACTACGCCATGCATTCAAACATCAAAAGCTAAGATTAATATATATATATATATATATATATATATATATATATATATATATATATATATATATATATATATATATATATATATATATATATTGAATGATTTTATCGTAAAAGTTCACATTGGTCGATTAATTAATTTAAAATAAAGTTAAAAAAATCTAAAACTAATCCTAATTAGGACTGTTTCTATTTTCACGTTTCCTTTCCTTGCAGAAAGCCATTTTCCGTTGTATGATCCGTTTCCTCTTTCTTTGATTCTCCATCAAGCTTCCTCTACGAGAACGATTTTCGATCTTATCTTCTTAACGCAAGATGAAACCATTTCGCTTTTTCAGATAAAAATCGAAAACCTTCACCTCATCAACTAAAACCCTTATCTTCTTTCTTTTCCTTTTCATTTATTAAATCAATTTCATCTTCCATTTTCTCTTTTTCCACCAATAAAATCCTCACTTTCCTTATCAATTTTCTTCTTCTTCTTCTACTTCTCCTTCTTCTTTCTTTTATTTCTTCCTCTCTTTCCCTTCTTCCTCTCTTTTCTTTTCGAATATGAAGTTCTACCTTTGAAATTTTGTATTTATCTTTCCAATTTTGCAACTGAGAATAAAACACATTAGTGGTTCTTTTTCTCAGCAGACGCTCTCTTCCATTACCTTTCCAATTGTTTTCCAAGAATCGAGAAAAGCACCATCATTGGGCGGGTTCTTCTCCCGGTTTCCAACTTCGCCTCATCTTCCATTACCTTTCCAATTTGGAACCTAAGAAGAACACCCATTAGAGGGTTTTCTCCCATTTTAGGCATCCTTCTTTCATTACTTTCAATTTCTTCAGAACCAAAGAGGAACATCATCATTAGGTGGGTTCCTCTCTTGATTTTTGGCATATCCAACCTCGTCTCTTTGTCGAGTATTGCAACGCGCAGAAAAATGAGCCATAATATGTGGGATCAATATGTGATGTGGATATATATGCTTGTATTTTTTGCAAGTTTGAATGCATCGTCGGCTCATGTGGTGCGAGATGAAAATCATTATAAGACACCGCTTTACGCCATTTCGCATCGAGATACCAACATCCGTTAGATGTCGCATTGAAATGTTCAAATTTTTATAAAATTCTTACATAGAAAAAAAGAAAAAAAATGTATATATATATATATATATATATATATATATATATATATATATATATATATATATATATATATATATATATATATATATATATATATATATATATATATATATATATATATATATATATATATATATTGCATTGTATTTCTATTTATGCAATTTATGAAAGACTGCTAATGCCCCATTGAAGAAAGAGAAGATGGTGTGCAAAGACTACGCCACTACGCTCATTTGGGAGAAAAGCCAAAATACTGTAGCCTCACGGGATAATGGGAGGTCGCTAAAATTGTGTCAAATTTTTTGATTTAAAAAAAAAGAGAGAACAAAATGAACCTGTTCAGGAATATTAGGCAAGGAAACCTAAAGCTAAATTCAAATTAAAAACAACATATACTAATTCAAAGGAAATGCTTAAAGAAACTTTGAAAGAAATAAAACACTTACTTGGAATGTAATCAGATCCTTCTCCCCTTTCAAACTCCAAAGCACCTTAAGCAAACTATATGAGATGGAAGGCCCTCCATTAGCTTATTTATAGAAATGAAAAGAAGTCACCCATCTTTGTTTAAATTAAATATGATGGTGAGATTAGATGGGTAATTATCACAAGTAAAAATTGTATGAGACAATTCTTTTCCTTGCAAGTATAACTTTCCATGGCATAAATTGAAGCAGAACAAAAAATGTAAATTCCTTGATAAAGTGAGTTCGTAGTATTGTAAATTTCTCGAAGTTAAATAAGCTGTATTTAAAATTTGGGGAGACTAGTCCTAAACTCATAACATATTTGCAATAAAATTAAAGTCTAATTTTCAAATAAACATAGAGCTTGATGTAGAGTTAAGGATGAATCTAAATTGAGTTTAATAACTCTTATATGAATATGGAGATGATTACAATGCTAACTAATAAGCATGAGTAGGGCTAAATCAATACTGAAATTGATATAACTTATTAAGAGTGATTTGAATTTAACATAATCAAGTTAGGAGAATTGAAAAATTCAATAAGTAAACTAGGTGTAAGTAATATTTTAAAACTACAATCTAAATCAAAATATCTTCTACACCACTGAATTCGCAACGCAATGCATAAGCCAATAGAAGATGTTAGTTAAGGAATTCTTAGATACACCCGCATGAGCCCCAACATTACGTTGAATGCTTAAATTCAAGTGTTTGAGGATCTCTGCTACGATTTTGTTTTTTAGATGTCCGGGTTAACAAACCTAAACATATATTATAAAAATTTCAACTTAGTAAAAATATGAGAAGTTTGTCATGTGGCGTATATCTTATTCTCTATTAGAGCTAAATAGAGTTGAAAGATCTAAAGTTCAAATATATTTGATCAATTAACTAAATGATTATGTTGAATGGTGATTTCAATTGAGGGGATATTTCTATCAAAATGTGATTTTATTTTCAAATCAAATTAACTCAAATTAAATATCAATCTAAAACTGTTTAAATGAAATTGTATCATTAAAAGCATAAATCAAAACTCAATCTATCCACCTTGTAATTGTTTGTGTGATAATTAAGAAAACTAAATTTCACAAATAATGTCAAATCAGTGTTATGTTCACCCTCAACCAATCTCATGGCAGTGACGCGGATTGTCCTCCGACGTGTGGCTTGTCGATATGCTCCACAATGATGATACGACCAGTCTTATGATCGGTGGTTTGCAAGTAGGCTCCATTATATTATGATCACCACCATAGTATGCTCAATGGCTCGCCTTTGAGTTGTGAATCATAGGTACACGATAGGAAACAACTCGCCTAATGTAGACTTAAGCCTATCTTTAAGATAAACACCACCGTCTACAAGATTTATTGACATAACCCATGTGTTGTCGAAAGGATCCTTCGGGAACCGACTCCTCAATAAGTAGACTAGGGACCACAGGGATGACGGAACCATGGATCTAGATGCACGCCATCATTCCCCAACCATCCGCTTTAAGCTAAAATGGTGAATTTCATAATCTTAAATTCTAAAACTCCATATGCTGCTACTATACGCTACATATTTAGCGATCTAACGACTAGCCTTAATCAAAAGTTCTCTCTCACTTATTGAGAAGGGGTAATTAACTATAAGGGTTTGCATCTATTGGAAACCTATAACCATATCTAAAGTTATTGCAAAACGAGAGTGAAATCTCTGGGTAGTGCCTTATCTACTATTCCATCTGCCTTCTGAAAATTACACCGACACATTAAACCAAACTCCCTTCAATCAATATTGTCGAGAGATCAGTGGCAAATTTTCGGAGCCCATAGATTTCTGGCGACTCTAATAGGGATATGATTCTCTTTACATCTTTGGCTAGTCATATATGTGTTATAGTAACAATAAAATTTTTTGAAAATTCAAAACAAAAAAGGGTGATTTAAGTGTGTAATAAATTCAATATGAGGCTCTATGTAGTATGAATCTTTCTGTAAAGTATATCTTTATTACACTATTATTTGTTCTGTAGTACCTCTGCATCTTGAAAGTATGAGGTGAAATAAGAATTATTAATTAGTAATACCCATTTTTCACTTTTGCAGAATGGATCTACAAAGCACTTCTTTAACCATTCAGGTAGGGCGTGGTGCGAACATCTGCCTAGCCAACGCCGTCATCAACACATGAGATGTTGGAGCTATAATTCAATTTGGTAGCTTGAGTTTCCTATCGTAAGTAACTGGTACCCACGTGGTACATTCGCCCAAGGCCATCGAAGGCCATCAAGCTCCTTCAGTCCAACCGCCCAGAAGAACCGCAAGGAGTTCTCCTGTGAGAACTTCAATTTTTTAAATGGCTAGGAATTCTGGCGTGATGAAAAGAATCATCAATGGGCAAACTGTGTCTTTAATGCCTCGTGGTACGATTGCTTCACCGATTGAACCTTTCATACCTGAAAAGCATGATCATGAAGCTTCCTCATCAGTAAGCAAATTAACCAGAAGGCAGAGAAGAAGAAGAAATGTTGGTGAGGGCTCAGATTCAAACTACCTGGTAAACAAGCAATACTGCCACCATAATCGAGTATTCCTACCACAATAACTTTGACAATCTAAAGTGGGTAAAAAGGAATAGCTCTACTGCGTAAAAGCTTATGGAACCAACCACGCCAAGCTCCACCAGAGGAGACTTGAAATATTGCCAGAATACAAAGTTCTTAAAGTAGCTAAGGATGAGGCTTAATGAAAGAAGATTTGTGGTGTGGGGAAAATCGCTCCACCAAAGAGGTTGTCATCTCTTATGATAACTAGTCATTGAAACAAGTATGCTTCACATGGTGAGCATCAGAGCATGACACTCGGATCGCGTGTCCAAGAATCCACTGCCGAAAGGTCCCAGCAAAAGTGTAAACAGATATGGAGGCCAAGGCCTTGTGATGAAATCCCAAAGAATGGAAGAGGTGTGACATCTGATACATATACTTAGAAGTTTACCTCAAAAATAACTCATCAGAAGTGGATACCCAAAAGAAGGGATATCACTGATGAAAGACATGACGGTCGACACCGGAGAATCTTTGGGATCCCATCATGATCGATTCACCATCACAAGAGAAAGTTGACTTTGATCTCCTTTAATAAGAAGTGTTTGTTTTGCACACATTGAGCCAGATCCACAAAAACATCGACAAAAAATTCATGTGCAAAAAGAAGGTGATGAAGAAGACACTATGGAAGTAGAAGTCGTCTATATGGTCAGGGATATAGATGAATTGTTTGCTCAGCACCATCAGCAGCAACATGAATCCAGGGAACCTGAACTTGAATTCAAGATTTATGAGGAAGAGTCTTCACAGAAGCAAATAGAAGATGGATCTTCAATCTTTATTGAAGATGATGAACAAGAAGGTCATAATGAGAAAGAGATCATGGGTGTAAGGCCTATATGGTTGAACCGAAATGAGCTGGTACACATTTTATACTCTCGTCGTGACAATACTCTGCAAGTGCACAAGGAGAATGACAGTCAAGTTCTTTCCATGAAAATGAGTAGAGAGCAGAACAACAGCAAGAAATAGAGGAAGAGGAAGAGCCTGTACTTGTTGACGCCGTGGCGCTAGCTAGTGAGCAAAGAGAAATACAACATCAAATGGAAGTCAAAGACAAGGAAATTGCATAGCTTGGTACCAAGATGAATGACATGATGGTATAAATGAATATTATGATGAAGATGTTGCAGAAAAATATCATATCGAATGTAGCACTTGTCTTGTCTGCTAATCAACAGGTAGTTAATAATGCAACTTCCATACCACTAGTCACTTTGGTACCTCAAGCTCCTACAGTACATGCTACACATGAAACAAGGAACAAAGTTAACCAACCTCTCTTCGATAATTCAAAATCACCAAGCATTTGAACAAAAACCGCTAACTAGAAATAATAATCAATGAAAAGATAAAGAGTATAGCCTGAGCTAAAAGTAAGGGTTGCCACCTTGAATATGATCTTATACCCAAAAGATTACTTAATGCCGAAATTTAATATTTTTAGTGGGCTTGGTAATCCAAAGCAACATCTAGCCCAATTTAAGGTTACTTGTGGTAACACATGAGGGAACGATGTCTTTTTTGTCCATTCGACCACCTTGAGTGGTATGAATTTCAAATGATTCTTTAAAACTTTACCGAATTAGAGACAATATTCATGAAGAGGTTCGCTAGTGCAACTGAGAAAATAACAATTATTGACCTTGCCTTGCTTAAAAGGAGAAAAGACGAGTCAATGACAAAATTTATAAGTTGTTGGCGTAACCTAAGCATGAAATGTGAGCAACAAATGGAAGATGAACATGCGATCCAATTGCTAATGTGTAATATAGATGATAAAATGACAAATGACACCATTTCTATGTATGACGTCAATTACAATATTCCAGGACTTGCTCGATAGAGTGACTAAATTCGAAAAGCTGAATCGCCCTAAGTTTGAAATCTATGTAGATAAAGCAAAGAGAAACAAACCTTTAGACTCAAGAAGAAACAATACTCATGCCGCTTCCTATAGCTCAAATGGCAAAAAATGGGTGATATATAATGTGGATAAAGAAAAACAACCAATATATAATAATGATAAGGGAAAGAAGCCTGTCTATTCTAATCCACAACCAAAGTTGGGATTAGGAGGCAATGACAAACCTCAGACTTTTTCAAATGGTGAGGAGCGTCTAAAATAAGTAATAAGAGATGATGAACGAATGCGACCATCTCTTAAAAATGATGAACAAAGATTATTCCTTTGTAAGAGATAGTGCAGCCAAATTATTTCACCATGCAATCAAAGCTAGCCTATAATTACTAGAAATTGAAAGGCCTGAAGAAGCTGATCAAGTCAGTAATTTGAATTACTATCCTTATCATTGGATGATCAGTCATCCTATTGAAGATTGTTATATCTTCAAAGATTGGCTAGAAAGGAAGTATCGACGATGTGAATTTACACTATCTGACAGTGTTCTAGTCAATCCTAGAAGAGAGTCTACAAGGATGATTACGTCCTCTTCCGTATCATCCATCAAAGATAAAAAGAAAGAGAAATCAGTTTAGACTAAAGAATGAGAAATTGTAGTCTCCAAAAAGATTATGAAAATGCTGAAATAGTTGAAAGGTGTCCCTAGTGTTAAGTGGAAATTATCACTTGAATCTATATTGGACTTAAAAGAGATACCTAAATCAAGCATTTGAGCTTCTTAACAGCATTTTGATAAGGCTGCTTCATCACAACATGAGGAGCAGTCTACTAAATGCAGGCCTTATAAATTAAAGAAGTTGGCTAAGAAAAAGAAGATCAAGAAGAGAGCCACAATTCAAAAGATTATTAATAATCTAGAGGAGTATCACCAACCGATAAGACGACCATTTAAGCTTACAAACTTTATACCTAAACTTCGCATTGATGAATCGGATGAAGAAGATAATGGTGAATCTTGTCCAGTAGAGACATGCTGATTCATCTATGTGATATCAGATGTTGTTCAGCATTAGTTACTTCGAAATGATAAGGGCTCGGCCAAATCATCAAAAATTTTATGAGGAAAGTAAGAAGAGCCTGAGGAGTTAACATTGAATTTTGTTTAATGACTCAATAAGATGATAACAATTCATATGAAGATCTATGTTTTCCCGACGGAGAAGAGTCAGACTTATCGATATCATCACGCATGAAATACATGAAGTTGAAAAATGACTAGCCCTTTTGGCTAAACCTCCAAAATAAGAAGGGAATTTGAAGAAACTATGTATTCAGAAGAATCTGAGCAAGATAAGGTGATTCAACTTCAGTTGAGAAGCGATAAAGTCTTACCACCTTGTGGTGAATAAATTCCTATTTGAGAGTTGCCTTTCAAATCTGTGGTGAAAAAAGAAAGATGACACCTTATAAAAATTCATCCTTTTAAGATGTCAATCCAGAATGCTTATTTGTGATGAGATATCATCAAAGAATGTACTATCTCAAGAAATAAAATCACTACTTTTAATGGAACCAATCACCTCAATAAGGACTCCTAAGGATGATGAGTCTGCATATGTACCAGAGATTCTTCCCTTACTTACATGGACAATTAAAATAGGGTTTATTTTAAACTGGGTTTGTTAAGTTCCCTACAGGGGCAAGCCCCTTAGTTAATTACATCATAAGGGACAAGATCTCTTAGGAAAACTCTCGATTAAGGTAAATGATCGTTGTCTTTGAAGATTTCAATAGGGAAGGATTATCAATCGATTGGTTTGTTTTGAAGATCAAATGAGATTGATCAAAAAGAGGGAATTATTATGGAAGCCAAAATGAGAGATAAGTAGGAGATGCCCACGATGCTATGAAACCTAACGAGCATCTCAAATTATCATATAATTGGGCTTTACATTTTAGAAATTGATTTAGTTTGTTTGAGTTGTATTTCTTATTAGAATTTTAGGACTTAAGATTCTTTAACATAAGATTAAGGAAATGCCTAAGGTGAAATTATGCTTATGGCCCACAAAGGGGAGAAACAACCTAAATCTAGGAAGCTTTGAAGACATATTGATCTCATTTTTAGACTGAGCTCTCAACCCCTCCATCTTAGACATAAGACTTCTCTTAGACTTTAAGAGTTTCTTAGTCTTAGGACACATCTAGTGATTAGGTGGATACTCCAACCTAGCCCTAAAAGACTTAGAAATGTTAGCCATAGGAATAGGTCATGTCTTAGGGGTGTTAGGAAAATTTCCTACCTTTAGCTTAAACCATTCCTCACATTCCTTCTTTTTTTTTTAAAGTCAAACTCCAAATCAATTCTATTTGATTTTCTCCAAATTCAAATCAACTCCATATGATTGAAATTCATGATTAAAACCCATGATAAAAAATCAATCAAAAATTCCTAAGTTCAAATTTTTTAAGTCCTTAACCATTTCCTAAGGACTTAGCCAAAATCATGATTCAAACCTATTCAAACCTTTGATATTTTCTAATAATCCATTTATATTCTCATTTATATTCACACATATAAATGAAATATAAATTAAAATCCATCAAATCAAAGTCAAAACTCCAAATCAATTCATGAAATTTTCTTAAGTCCCTTTAATTTTCATTAAAGGACTTAGCCAAAATCAACTCTAAACTTTGATCAAACTTTCAAACCTTGGGATTTTCAAAACTTATTTATATTCTCATATAAATGAAATATAAATATAAATCAATCAAATCAAATTAAATTCCAATTTAAAATCCTTGAAATTCTCTTAAATCCCTTACTTTTTCTTTAATGGATTTAACCAAAACTTTGATCAAACCATTTCAAACTCATGGGATTTTCTTAAAATCAATTTATATTCTCATTTATATTCTCATATATAAATAAAATATAAATATACATCAATCAAATCTAATTCAAAAATTGCTTTAAATCCATTAAATTCCCTTTAATGGATTTAACTTAAATCATGATTAAACCACTTCTAATCTTTGAAATTTTCTCATGATCAATTTATATTCTCATTTATATTCATATATATAAATGAAATATAAATTCAAACAATCAAAACTAACTTCAAAAATCAAACTCAAATCAACTCAAAATCAAATCTAAGCTTTTCAAGTTAAAATCTTGAACTTAGCCAAACCACTTCTAAGTCAAGCCAAATACTTGATTTTCTCTTATGGTTCAATCAACCCTACAATCATGAGCTAACATATAAATCCAAACCTCAATCAAAAATCAAAACCCAAATCAAAAATCAAACTCAAAATCCCTTTATATCCATTCCTTTGAATATGAATTTTTCAAATGGATCAAAACCCATTTGACTTCAAACCACTTGTAAATGGATTTATATTTCAATCATAAGTCCACATAAAGATCAATTAACTTCAAATCAAACTTTGATCAAGCCATTTGACCCACTTAGGCTCACTTGACCCAAAGTGACCTAAAGTATCCTTTTGAGCCAACTTTTGATCCTAATTAAATTAGATTGAACCAAACTCATATATCTCTCATCATGATCAACAATCATCATGGGATGATCAATCAATCAAATTGGTCAAAGTCAAATATAAAAGTCAACATTTAACCTAAAATTAAATTTACATAGCCAAAATCCACCATAGGCCAAATTGATTGAAACCATTGATCTAAGTTTACTCATGACCTATGTTTGAACTTGACCAAGCCAACATTTGAGCCTAAAGCCCAATTGACTACAAGTTGACTCATTTTGACCTAAAGGGTCAAAATATGTCAAAACTTGATCTAAGCCAAATTGATTGAAACTAATGGGTCAAGTGCATCCCAAATCACATGTGAAACTTAACCAAAGCCTCAATTAGCTAACTAGACCCAATCTAGCCTAATTGACCTTAGACCTAACATGACATAAAGTGGTCATGTTGAGCCAAAATTGAACTTAACCCAAATTGATTGGAAACAAAGATATCAATTCACTCCATATTACTAACCTAACCTAAACCTACCTTGATCTGGGTCAAATAGGTCAAATAGGTCAACTTGACCCATTTGACTAATGAAGTCATATGAGCCAAAACCAAATATATACCAAATTAAATCAAACCAAAGCCAAAAATATTTCAAATGGTCATATGAACTTGACCCAACCCTTGGTTTGACCCAATTTGACTAATTGGTCAACTTGAACCAAGTTAACCCATTTTGACCTATATGGGTCAACATGAGTCAAACCCTATCAAATGGATTTCAAATCTAATGAAACTTGACCAAACCTATTTTCTCAACATACCAAACATACCCAAAGTGAAAAAAAAATAGTAAAATGATCATTTTACTCTTAGGTCATAAAACAAATTTTGGCCTAGCCCATGGGTATTTTGGTCATACCCTCCATTTGGCCCATAGATCAAACTCGACTACATAACTTGAAATTGACTTTTCAAATTCTCTCCTAAGCTCAATTTGATGCACATGGGAGGTGGCAATCCACTAAACACCTCAAATCAACCATGTGCAAGGATCTAACAGCCTAAACAATCCTCCCAATCTGGTCAATTGGATCAAAACGACAAGGAATGGTTCGACCGTACGATTGCCATAGTGGGAGATATACTCCCCCTAATTCAATGAAATTTCAATTCAGTCACTGTCGATTGGAGCCTAGGAACCTTTAGTAATCATCAGAGAGCATTCTCAATGTCTTGAGAGAGGATTAGAATTCTTCCTTCTCGGTTTTGCACAATGCAAAAACTGGGGAGGTGGAGTAAATTGCTAGCTTCCTCTACACTTGATTCTATCAAAATTCCTTTTATACACTACTTCTAAGGAACAATCCGAGCTCACTCAAGCGCACATTGGAGTTCCCATAGCAAGGAGAGGATCAATTCAATCAAAGCCGAAGCCCAAGTGAAGTGGTGTTGGTCCACCATTGATCCACTCAATCTCAAGGCCTAGGAATTTCAAGGGCTTCTCCACTTGACGGCTACCTCATCGATCTCGAGCCGGTGATCACCTCACGGGTATGCAATTTTTGACCACTTAGATTAGAGGTGTTTGTCCTTATGAAAGAAATGTTCATGGCATGTGAAATCAACCGTTGGATAGGTAATTGAGATGGTGTTGATTTTTGTATGATTCCATGCTATTGATCTCCCCTTAGATCATGGATGGTCTCTATTGATCCTCGGAAAGAACTTTTCATCTCAGCCCATCCGCATTTTAGATGGACGATCGAGATTAGCGTTTTTAGAATTCATTTACTTTTAAAATCTGGTGAATCCTTAGCCGATCTTTGATCGTCGAGGATAAAGACGCATCCGCCGCCATTTGGGATGTGACGTTTAAGTCACACCCTCATGGCATGATGCATGTGAAGCGCATTGACCGCCGCCACCATGCGTCCCACCTTGAGCTGAGTATTAAGTAGAGATTAATTAATTACCTAATTAATTCCTAATTAATCCATATAACTTCAAAAATTCATAATTCCCTTTAGAAAAATAAAAAAAAATGCTATGAAAAGATAATTTTATCTAGAATATTTTAAAAATGTTTTCAATAGAAATTGAATTACTCTTTTCTCTGAATTTGAGTTTCTTTGGAAATCTTAATTAGCTAATTATCCTTTAATTAGTCATCAATTGATCTCAAATTTTCAGGATTCATTTTAGGGGATGACCTCTGCCTCCCTTAATTTTCTTGAGATTTATTGATGACTCAATTGAAAAAATTGCTATTTCATTTCTTAATTATCCCTTTCATGTAATTAAGGGTAATTAATGTGTGATTAGTGGATTTACCCTATGATTAGTTTGATTAAGGTCAGATCCATTAAGTTGGAGGTTTATAGAATAATTTTGGGTGAATTCCCTCTTAATTAAGGGTTAACTCATTAATCACCACTTTAATCAATTTTCAAAAATTCTAAAAAGTTCATGAACTTAATTAATCTATCTTGGGTAGATGTTTAGGTGTTTAATAGCCTAAGTTTAATTAAGAAAATTAAAACCCAATTCACATGTGTGAAAGGGTGTTTTAAAAGTACTTAAGCTAAAATCCTTAGCTTAATTAATTTTTAATTGTGAGCCAAATTGCATTAAGCCTTTTTATTATTAGGTGCATTACAAATTTAAATTCCTGGTGGATTTTATGTCATCTCATTGACTCATAATTACTTAGTTAATTTTTCTAAGGTGTTGTAGGTAAGAGTTAATTAAGCCATTTAATTCATACCTTAACCTAATCAATGCTTAAAAATAGATTTAATTATCTAAAAATTAAACAAAAAGAAAATACAAAACACATATGGGAATGGGTTAGGAATATCAAACTCATATTTTTGTCACCCTCATTTAACAATTCCCATAATTATTATATGTAGGGATTTTCAAAAATAAAACTAAACAACATTTTCCAAAAGCACAAATGAATATCTTTATTTCAATTCACATTGATGAAGATTTCATTTTCAAAATAATGAACAATCATATTTTCCAAAAATCACAATCATAATCATAAAATTTTCAAAAGCACACATGAATCTTTCTATTTCAATACACTCACACTTATTGAATAGAAAGGTCATTTGTAAATAAAATTAAAATTTTTAAAAAGGCACACATGAACACCTTCATTTAATATACTTAAATTTATTAAATGAAGATTTCATTCTCAACTAAAAATAAAATATCATTTAGGAAATCCCACTTAAACATATCCCACATATGCTTTAAGTTGGAATTCCTCCCTCTCAAAAAAAGCAACAATCACACACAAAAAATTCATATTTCAAAAATAAAATTAATCTCCATTCTACATACCTAAATTTGTTAAATGGAAGTCTCCTTTTCCAAAAAATTAAAATTTTAACAAACATATTTCAAAAAAATTTTAAACATATTTGGAACCTCAATTAACATACCCAAATTTGTTAAGTGAAGTCTCCAAATTCCAAAATTTTATAAAATTTTAAAACACAATTTTGAACTTCATTTAACATACATAAATTTGTTAAGTAAAGTTTCCAAAATCCAAAATCCAAAAATTTTTAAAATTAAAAATACATTTTGAGAATTTCATTTAACATACCCATATTTGTTAAGTAAAGTCTCCAAATTCAAAAAATTTTAAATTTTCAAATCATATTTGGAACTTCATTTAACATACCCAAATTTATTAAGTAAAGTTTCCAAATCCAAAATTCAAAACTTTTCAAAACATATTTTGGAACTTCACCTAGCATACTCAAATTTGCTAAGTAAACTTTCCAAAGTCAAAATAAAAATATTCAAATACCTTTGGAACTTCTTCCCTTAGCATACCAAATTTTCTATGGAGAAGTTTCCATTTTTTAAAACCAAAAAAGAAATCAAAATTTTTGAACATACCATTTGAAATTTCATTTTAGCATACTCGAATTTGCTAAGTGAAATTTTCATTTCACAAAACCAAGTGGGATTTCATATTTAGAATAACAAATTTGCTAAAGTTGAATCTCCACTTTTAATCATTTCAAAAAATAAAACAAAATACTTAGAATCCCCTTAGCATACCAAATTTGTTAAAGATCTCCCCCTTTTTAAAAATCAAAATATTTCAAACAAATGAAACACTCAGGATTTTCTTAGCATACTTAAATTTGTTAAGAATCTTATTTTCGAAAATTAAATAAAATACACTTGGATTCTTCACTTTGCATACCTAAATTTGCTAAGTAAGAATTCCAAAATTTTTCAAAAAATCAAAACAAAACAAAGTTCACAATAAGAAATAAATTCACTTTTACTTTACTTAGCATGTCAAAATTTGTTAAGTAAAAATTTCCAAAATAATCAAACAAAACAAAATCATTTTGACCATTACTTTAACATACCCAACTTTGTTAATGGGATGGATACTCAAAATCACAAAAATTCAAATTCAAAAACATCAATGAACCTATGGAAGCATCTTATTAAAAATTTTGAATCCATATCTCAACATACCTAAATTTGTTGAAGTTTAGATTCATATTCAAATTCCTCTTTCAATCAATCTCTTCAAATATATTTGAACCCTAGTTAACACTTCCAAGTTGTTGGATGTGGGTTCAAATTTTCAAAATTCAAAAATTCAAAATCTATGGAGATAGAAAATTGATACAAGTTCATTTCTCATTGCATCCTTTTCAAGCAAGTACAATTTTTTACTTTAGTCGATTAAATGACGATTCTAGAAATTTATCTTTACTTTCCCTCACGGCATGGATCTAGCCTTAGATCAGGTTGACTTCCCTCGATTAGACCATACCCACTTGATCCATTTCAGTCAGGGATTTGAGGGGGTTAGGATCACTTGTCAGGGCATTCCCTTCACCACAATCAGCAGGAAGAAGGTGGCGCGATCATCATTGGTAGACTTACCTCCGAATATGTATCCTCATTAAGTGGAAAGTCGATCGGCGATCGCTAGTTCCAATTCCAATTGCAGTTCGTCCTAGAGTTGCACATGTTGCCCTGGTAAGAGCTAGCACCTTACCATCTGTACCCTCCAAGGATAAGGTTCCCCTGATTTCAGAGCTTGCCTCCCCGACATTTGAGTATGGGTCTAGCTCGCATTCCTCTCATCCTACTCGCACCCAACGTAGGAACAAGAACCATATGGTCAAACGGTTCCACACTCGGATAGCCAGAGAGCTAGAGGCAACTACCAGATCGGCCATGGATGAGTCTTCCATGAGTACTTCACTATTGGTTACGAAAAACCAGTTTCATCCTCTCTCAGGATAAGATAGAGAGGATGCCAGGAGCATTCTTTTGTTGCCTCCTCCAGTGGTGCACTTAGAGTCGACATTTTCTAGGAGTAGGAGGTCGTATGCCGATCTTCGCTCTGTTCTATGCTAGGTAGGCGGAGAATACAGCTCAGAGTCTGGTACCCAGTTCGATCTTCTATCTATATCCCAGAGTGGGAGGCGATTATCGAGAGGGCTGGCCATACATCACACATTACTAGCAGAGAGCGATAAAGGTTCAGCCATCAGTCAGCCGCTTCTGCTTTGGTTGATTTTCCAGCTCGATGCGCTACCCACGTTGACCATACTGATAGTATTCTCCTCAATGGGACCAGCCACTACATGAGGTCAGTTCCTGTTCATAGAGAGTTGGTGGTGTCTCCACCCCACCGCTCTACCCCACGTCGCCATCTAGTGTAGTTTCTGATCACCCATTCCATAAGGCCATGAGGCTGATCGGGAAAAATGTACCGTGGTGATCCTATTAAGGATCCTACTCCTCCTACACCACCCATTGTGGTAGGGCTGAGCTCTCCTGCTCAACCTTCTTCCCCAATGGTGGTGCGGAAGGAGTGGCGACCCCGGAGCATCGTGGTCGTTCCTTCACCAACTCCACCCATATAGCCAGATGCAAAGATGGTGATAGTTATCACAGATATTCCGATGAGTGTGCGTAGTGGTAGAGGATCATCTAGGATTGTTACCCCTATTACAACCAGTATCAGTCAAGAGTATCATTCTTCTAGTGAGTACAGTCTGCACAGGATTGACTCCCCAACTACAGGTGAGGTCCGGTGCCTCTCAGTGCATGATAACGATCACATCGGTCAGCCCAAGCTATTTGTACTTGTTGAGTTAGATCGATCCTTAGATGAGATAGTTGCACACTATTTTATGGAAAAGAAGAAGATCTTAGGGTATGGATGGCCTGATGAAGAAAGTCAGCTTCGATCCCAACGAAGATGACTTGATGGGGGATTCAGCTGGTGTATGCATGGTCGATACTAGAGGTTCTCTCCTTAGGGAACAATAGGCCATGGAAGGTGATGAGGTTGATCAAGGAGACACCACAGAATTAGCCCATCACCTCTGATAGTAGTTAAGGTAGAAAGATGAGCAGATTGATAGGATGGCACAACAGTTGTTGGACTTGTTAGCAGCAGTGTCAGTGCTTCAGAAACAAGCCCCTCCAATTCATCCTAGTACACGATGTCGTACTGAAAGTGCAATGTCTTAGATCCAAGACTCCACCTCCCATTAAGCAAGGTAGCACTAGTCTGTATAGGAAGGTAGTGGATTGTACCTCCATTCATGAAAAAGATCTGAAATCCATGGTTGAGAAATAGGTGAAGGAAGCTTTGGCTTAAGCCCAAGGAGGATCATCGGTTCTGAAGGGTAGACCCTACCTAGAGGAATTCGATGTCATCCAGTATCCTAAGGGTTTTGTGCTTCCTTCCTTCAAGAGCATGGCAGGGAACAATATAGCTCACTGTGACCGCTTGTTGTATGTGACGCTTTACTCTTTAGACTCTCACAAGAGTAGCGTATCACTTTTGATTGGTATGTTGAACTATCAACAGTTCAAGAAAGACATTTGTTGAGTTAGAAACTCTTCATCAAGAGATTTGGAGCTCAAGAAAAGGTTATTATAGTGATCTTGTAGCCCAACAACACCCCGGTGAGTCACTTGTTGATTATATTCTCCGATGGCACAACCTGAGTATGAAGTGTGAACCACAACTGTCTGAACAACATACCATTGAGATTCTCTTGAAGAATATCCATGGCCCGGTCACCTTCATGCTTAAAGGCTTCATCATAAAGACATTTGAGAAGCTAATCAACAAGGCGGCTAGTCTACAAGGAGAGGCCAAACAGTTGCCTTTTCTATCGCTTCCCAAGCGAAATCCCAAAGGTCTATGAGAAGAATTAGAGAGTAGCGAAGGTTGACAAGGGGAAGCCAAATTAGAGATCAGCAACCACGACCTCAACAGCCTCTCCAACTCCTTTGCCACCAAGGCACCATACCACCTCCAACAAAATACCCTCTGCATACCACCGATGTATGCATATCCTCGCTGTGTAACTATGGTCCGCCTACTCTATTAGATTAGTTAAACAAACCTTATTCTTTTAAGAGGGAGATAATCAGGAAAATCTTTAAGAATCTCTTAAAACTTGATTTTCAGCTACCCGAGCCTAGGAGACCGGAGGAAGTAGACAAAAGTCATGATCCAAACTTTTTCCCTTACCGTATGCTAGGCCACATTTTGGAGGATTGCTTTACATTCAAGGATTGGCTTGATCATAGTTTCAAGACCGGTGTTGTAGTTATCCCAAAGGAATACCTTGTGGAACAACCTTTCAATTTTGTTAGAATAATCCCTGAGGATACAAGTGATCCTACCAAAATCAAAGAAGGTTGAGACATTTTTTTGTCTAAAACCTCTAAGAAAATAATTCAGAAGATCAAGAAGCTATGCTTGCAAGTGCCTGAGTTAGCTCAAACCTCTAACACTAAGGAAGGTTTTTGCTGCCAACTCTAGAAAGTGGAGCTCAAAGCAGAACAAGATGTGTCGCCCCTGATAGCCCTTTAGCATAGCCACAACCTTATCCGACTCCAAACTTGCCTTCCTTCCACATGAATTTACCATTTTAGCTAGCTCTTCTATTTCTTCTACTAGTAGAACTCTTTTATCAGCGGATAAGGGCATCAAATCCCTTACTACACTTACACTACTTGCCTTCTATTTTGTAGCCCCAAAATTGAAGAATAAAGATTTGAATTACATCTGTGTCTCTTGATGAGTTGTCTTCTTATTTCTAATGATAAGTCTAATTAACTATAACAATTTTGATCTCCCTCGATTGAGTTAGACTTTCCAACTCGAACTACTTTCACCTCTTGAGATAGACTTGGAATCATCTAATTAGAGTCCCATAGGAGAAAAGCTGGGTAGCAAGTCTGTAACTTGCCACCTCGAGGGTGCAGAGACCTCCTAGTGAGTTCCTCAAACTCAAGATAGAGGGAAATAAACCATTGGTACTAAAGATCGAGATGATGCCTTTGTCTTATCCAAAGAGATGGAATCACTAATCAAGGCTCTCCTTGATCCTGAAATATGCTTAGCTCAACTGACCGCTATAGGTGAGGGAGCACATTATGTAAAAGAAGCCTAAGGGATTACCTTCACAGACAAAGACCTTCTACTGGGGGACTTAGAGCACAATTGTCCCCTATACATTACAGTCGACATGGATAGGTTCAAACTCGCCAGGGTTCTCATGGATTCATGTGCATAAGTAAAAATTATGAGTTTAAAGACCTTTGCCTATTAGAAGATCGACATCTCTACTTTTCAAGGAGATAGGATGATGTTGAGAGAATTCAATGATCAAGGTAAGTGGGCTTTAGGTTCTATAGTATTACCGTTGGAGATCGGTGACTGGAAGACTGAAGCCAAGTTCTACATCATTGATTTGAATACTTCATTCACTGCTTTGCTTGGTAGGCCTTGGATACATCAGAACAAGATCGTTTCATCCTCCCTTCATCAGTGCATCAAGTTCAGAAAAGATGGAATTGAGTATCATGTCAATGAGGATGAAAAGCTATTTTCAGTTAGAGAGGTTGAGATTTATGAGGATGTGATTTGCTATCTTCCTCAAAGCACCCTTTCTCGTGAATTTGGACAATTCAAATGTAAGTGCAAAACCAAAAGAAAATGAAGCAAAAGAAAATATAAAAGAAAATGAAAAGAAAAAGAAAAGTCCAAGTGAGCAAGAAAGGGGATTGAAGAAGAAGTGAATCCGCATATCACATTCCACCCATAGTTCATTCCATCATATGGACATGTGGGTAGGATGGCTCAACCTCCACCGGAAAGGCGGTAGAAGGAGGAGTTCGAGGTGGGAGACCCCTAGTTGGCCTTCAAAAAGGTCATGTTCAGTTCATAGAGTACCCTTACTATTCACATAGACTTGGAATCCAGCTGAGGATGAGCCAATTTAATGTGATTAGTATACCTCCAACCCCTCTGGTGGGTTCCATTGGAGGTGACTTTTGATCAGCGAGATAAGAAGCCTCCAAGCAAAGCAAAGTATTCAAATCTGGTTTTATGAAACTATTCGAGTTGAGAACCTTAGCTCTTACCTCACTTACATCTCAAAGTTGAAGGTATAGTTAAGAAAGTCCCTAAGTCTTGACATAAAGTAGAAGAGGTTCTTTTGGGTTCATCATCCTCAAGTCTAGAGCTTGATGTAAGACTTAAGGAAGATACTTTTAAAGAATTAATGAAATTACCTTTTGACTTTTACTCACCTTGTGTTCAAAATTTTATATAGAAAGGTTTAGTTCCTTACACATGATCCAAGCACAGGTCATAATATTTTGAAAAGCTATGGAACAATACAGGCAGGAAGTACAATCAAGAGAAGGACTAGGATTCAGTACAGTGGGTCCGGTCGATGACGAAGATTATTGCCTAGTTGTTACCAACCATTTGGAGTCTGATAGGTTCTTCTTACACATCACCAACTCTTATGAGAATGCGTGTTTAGAAATTTTAGAAGACCCATATGATCTCTAAGTCAAAGGGGCACCACCAGAATTTGAAGAGGAGATTCATTCAATAATCGACAAGCTTAAAGAAATCAACCCCGGGACAGAAGAAAATCCTCGCCTGACATACATCAGTTCATTGTTGAATGAAGAAGAAATCAATGACTTAGTTAGGTTATTAATTGGGTTTAAAGACTGCTTTGCATGGAGTTATGAAGAAATGCCTTATTATCTGGTAACAAGCTAGCAATAGATCCTAGCATTACGCATATTAAGCAAGCTCTTAGACGCATGCAATTACAAATTGAACAACAGGTCATTTCTGAAGTCAAGAAATTGATCGATGTTGGTTTATTCAGGGAAGAAAAATATCCTACCTAGTTAGCTAGTGTCATCCCAGTTAAGAAGAAGAATAGCCAAATTCACATTTGCGTTGATTTTAGGGACTTAAACAAGGCATGTCCTAAGGATGAGTTTCCTCTTCTTATACTAGAGTTAATGGGGGACATTGCCTCATCTCATACAGTCTTCTCTTTCATGGATGGGTTATCTTGCTATAACCAAATCAAGATGTCTCCTGAAGATGAAAAAACACTTTTGAACCCGAGAATCTTACATTGTATGTCATGCCTTTCGCCTTAAAATCTGGTGCTACATACGGGCCATGACTCAGATCTTCAATGAACTCATCCATCATCTGGTTGAGTGTTATGTTGATGATCTAGTAGTCAAAAGTTTAGAAAATGAAGACCATCTATTTGACTTGATAGTAGTTTTCGAACTGTTAAGATAATATAACCTCAAGATGAATCCCCTGAAGTGTGCATTCAGAATTGCTTCAGGGAAATTCCTTGGGTTTGTTGTTCGACGCCGTGGAATAGAAATAGATCTAGAAAAGATCAAAGCTATCTTAGAAATGCCACCTCCTAAGAGTTTAACTCAACTCAGACTCTTTCAAGGATGGCTGACGTATCTAAGATGCTTTATTTTAACCCTATCAAGGAGATGAAAATCATTCTCAGCACTTGTTAGAAATGATGCTAAGTTCAACTAGGATGACAAGTGCCACCACACATTCAAAGACATCAAAGAGTACTTGGTGAAGTCACCAGTTCTAGCTGCCCCTATCCCGAGCAGGCCATTCATCCTTTACTCTTTGCATTAGGCGATTCTCGGTGCTCTTTGGCAAACCAATGACAAAGGGAAGGCGCTCTACTACCTCATCATCGTCGATCCTTCAAACTATCCACCTATTGAGAAACATTGCCTAACTTTGATCTTTGCATCTCGAAAGCTACGTCACTATATGCTTTCTCATAAGGTGAAATTAATCTCTCAAACCAATCCACTACAGTACCTCATGACACGATAGCGCTTTTGACGTTTGGCTCATCCATGATACTCTCGTAGTTTGATATCACATTTGTACCCCTGCTATAAAGGTGTACTAGATTTCTTAGCAACACACCCACTTCATGCAGATTCTCCGCTTAGTGATGATCTCCTCGATGAAAAAATCATGAACTTAGGGGGGTTGGCAACTGCCGATGGGAGATATATTTTCATGATGTTACTTATTTTTTTAAAAGTGAAGCACCATGATCTATTCTCCTAGGAAAGGCGAGGGATATACTAACTCAAAGCGTGATGTGATGAGATTCTCATTCATACTATCTTTCCAACCCTGCACCAATAATGGCCGTATGAGGCTTTGATTGCCGGTTTGGAGTTAGCCACTATCGGTGTCAATAGCATCAACATCTTTGGGAATTCTCGGTTGGTCATCAACGATTCGGGTCCTACCGGTCCTCAAACCCAAGCTTCATCATTACTATGAGTATACCATGAAGGTTGGCCCAATTCGAAGTCACCATCTACAAGGTTCCCAGTAGAGAATGAGATGCGGATACCTTGACTAAACTTGCCAAAGAGTTGGCAAGTCTGGAAGATGAGTCCATTTCAATAAGGGTCCAAAATAGACAAGTCTTATCCCTTATTGATTTTGAACTCATCGAGAGACTTTCTCTTGAAGGGGAGGTTGCCATTGCCAAAATGGATAAGGAGCTGGATTGGAGGCAACTGTTCATAGATTACTTGAACACCGGCAAACTACCTCAAGAGAAATCAAAAGCCCATCAGGTGAAACAGAGAGCTCTTTCCTATGCTCTTGTTGATGACACTCTGTGCCGTTGGTCCTTTGACCAAATGTGGTTACATTATTTAGACAAACACGAAGCCATGGCATTGTAATCAAGTCATGTGGGCGCGCAATCGGTCCAAAGATGAAGTGAAGATCAAAGACTTGGATACTACGGCCTTCTATGATCATAAGATTACATGGATGGAGATGCCATCGATGTTAGGTGCGGTGTGGTACTCCATCAACCACCCAACATTCTACACCCTACATTGGCTTCACGGCCATTTGAGTGTTGAGGTACTGACATTGTAGGTCCAATCGATCCTCCTTCCAAAGGACATCGATTCATCTTAGCTGCTATCGATTACTTTTCCAAGTGGGCGGAAGCCATCCCACTTAGAGAGGTCACAACTCACCATGTGCTTCAATTTTTCAAGAACCATATCGTATATAGGTTCAGGGTGCCTTGATAAATTATATTCGATAATGGTACTACATTCAAAAGAATGAAGATCAATAGCTTTGCCAGAATACACGGTATAGATTGAAGATACTCACCATCTACTACCCCATAGCTAATGGTTTAGCAGAAGCATTCAATAAAACTCTCATCCAGATACTGAAGAAGACTCTTGATAACAACAAATGACAATGGAACGAGCAGTTGGTTGAAGCTTTGTGGGCCTACTGCATCACATACCGAACTCCAACTCGGTCTACCCCATTTTCCTCAGTGTATGGGTTTGATGCCGTTCTTCCCTGAGAAGTTCAACTCCCTTCACTAAGGATAACATTGGGTAACAAGATGACTACAGAGAAGAATGCAAAGTTGCGGTTAGAAGAGCTTGAAGGTTTTGAGGAGAGTCACCTACGGGCGTGCTAGAACCTCGAGTTGTACAAGGCCAAAATGATTCGAGTTCACAACAAGCTGGTCCGCCCTAGGTCTTTCCGAGTTGTTAGCCCTAAGGAGACCAATTGTTATCGAAAGATGGGAGACAAGTTTGAACCCAGGAAGACCCTATGTCATAGAGAGGCCTAGGAGGATCTTATTAGCTTATTGAAAGGGGAACACGATGCTTCCAATTAATGGTTCTATCTAAAGAAATATTACCCATGAAACAAATCATGTTTGAAAATAATCATTAATAAAAAGAATAAAATTTGATTCCGTTCATCAAATCTTCTCTTCTTCTGAAGTGTTATTTGCTTGTCTTGCGAATCCACCTTGACGTGTTTAGGGTAGGTATAAGAGTCCCCCAGTGGCTTCCTATCCCTCTTTTACAATACAAACGAAATCTCTCGACGCTTTTAGAAAAGGTGTAAGAGAACCCAAGAGACATCCTGTTTCGATTAACATAATTAAGTTAGGTGTGAGAGAACCAAAGCGGCATCCTTTCTTAGTGGGAATTCTTATTATCACCTGTGGCATCATTTCATAATTCCCCAAGCGTGTGTTGACCTCATTTTTGAATGAGGTTCATTTAGCACTTAAGAGATCCTAATCACAAATAGGATTCTCCTAATCTAATGCTTAGGACATCATACCCAGTGACACAGAGAACTTATCTTAGGTTGGAGATCAACTCAAATTTTCCAAAATTAAAATTAACCAATAAAATTAATCTCCTTAATTAATAAAATTAAAATAACAAAATAAAAAAAATGAAAATGAGGAATAAAAAATAAAAAATATATAATAAAATTAAATTATTATTATCCCATCAAATGATGTTGAGCAAGTGAAGGTGGCCTTCATTTGATGGTCCTTCAAGAGAGGGCTTCTCCAAAATGATATATGATGTTTGCCAAGGAGAAAAAGGCACCATACCCTTCCTCAAGCAAAAAAAAAAACATTCCATCATCTTCTCCACTAAACAAAGTGGAAGCAGCTCCCCACCCTCAAGTGCTCTCAACCATTGGGCAGAAAATTCAATCTAAAGCTTGGGCAGAGATCAACCCACAAGGTGCTCAATTCTTGGGCGGACTTTCCCTTGAAGAAACAAAGCTAGTGGAATTGATTTCAATGTCTAAAGCTCCCCAATCGAGTATGCCATTACCCTCTTTTTATTTAAAGCTTTTGGCCTTAATCGTTTCCAAACAAGGGTTGTTCTCTAGTGAGATCAAGCCATATGGATTGAAAGAGGATCATTCAACGATCATGTACCACTTTAAATCATCCAATTTGGTTGTGTAGATCAAAAGTTATTAGAAAAACAAGTTGGGTGTCCTAAACCCGGTGGAGGAGAAATCGGACGTCGTTTCTTTTAAGAGATGGGCGGTCAGATCTAGGCTATTAATTCTGATTAAATCTCTTTTTAGGGCTGGATGATCGAGACCATCCATCCGCGTCGGGCGGTCTGGATCACGGATCAACGCATTGTGACACGGCTCGATCCACTTATGGATCTATAATTCCTATCTTCAATCGGACGGTCCAAAACTAATCCTGCTTGATTTAGTTAAATCACGTGGGGCCCGTTTACTTAAAAAAATGTTAATTAAGAGTTTAAGGAATTTAAAAAATTTTAGAAAACTTCAAAAATCATAACAAATCAAAATAAAAAAAATATAAAGCTCTAGTTAGTCGATGAGAGGAATCCATAGAAATAAATCCCAAATTTTATTGGGTTATTTTTCCTTTATTTAGGTTTAATTTATTAAATCTTAGTACTCTTAAATTAATAATCTAATTAATTTGAAACTTTGAGGCTGAAGTTGATTAAAATACCTTAGGTAAATTTTTGGCGATTTAATTCTGAAATAAAATGAAATTAAAATTTTATGTGAGTTAACTCTTAAATTAAATAAATTAATTACTCTTTAATAAAATAATTATAAAATTTTAATTTAATAATCTTAAATCAAAATAATGAACATAATAACCAGCTTAATTAAACTAATATAAACCTAATATGAACTTAATTAACTTAATTTGATAATTAAAAGAATTAAATAATTCAATTAAATCACTTGAATTTAATTAAATCATAATAAATTAATCAGTTAACCAAAAATTATGAATAAACCCTTATTGGAAGATATTTTATTGAATAATAAGTTAAAAATAAAATCTCTTAATTAATCTTAATTTAAGTTTTAATTAAAATAATTAAATTATTACACAATTACATATTTAATAAACTTTGGAACATAAAATTAGCATGTAACCCCACTTGCCATAATTATCTCAAATCCAATTGTCTATAAATTTGAAATTCTTGATTTTCCAAATCTCTAGGTCAATCAGATGAAATAATAATTAAAAACCATTAATTCATTGAATTAACAACTAAATTGAAATAATTGGAAATAAATATCGAAATAATTAAGATAATTTATTAAAACTCTCTAAGTCAATCTAATCAAATAACAAAATTGTAAGAAAATCAATGCTTTATGAAATTTAAATATAATCAAATAACTTTAAGTTAAATTTAATAAAACCATTTATCCTTAATGAATTTAAAATAATAGATTTAAAACTTAGGTTAATCAAATAATATTAAATAATTAACCTAACTATTTTAGGTTAAGAATAATTTATAAACAAACCTAAGATATTAATTCATATTAATGAACTTAAAACTTAAGCTTATAAATTCATAATTTAACATCTTAAGTTAAATTGAATGAAATCAAACTTAAATCAACTCTTTAAAATAACATAAATATCAAAGTAAATCCATATAACTTATTCAATATGAAATAAATCAAATAAATTAAATCAAACAAAGTAATTCAAATAAATGATAACATAAATCAAACCCAAACATAAATAAAATCAAAAGGATTAATTAAAACTTAAGTTTTAGTTAGACTTTTTGAAAACCACTTTAGGATTTAGGATGTGGAATAAAGTGAGTTTCACCTAAAATAAAATTCATTCTATTCCTCATTCTTAAAACCTATACAACTTTAACCAAATAAAATGAACATAAAATAAAAATTTAAATCAAACCATTTGAATTGAAACCAACCAACGGTAAAATTTAAACTAATTAAAATTTCAAACATCAAAACTTAAAATTAAAGGCCTAGCAAAGACTCACTACACAAACTCCATTTCTACACACACTAGATTTCTCAGGTCACGGATCCTAGATCTAGGTTAGATCGTTCTGTGATTTTCTTTTAATATTCTATGATATGTTGTGATGTGCTTCACATGTCTGTGTGGTGTATGCTTTAATGGATGCTAGGCTTGTTTGTTAGATTGATGGTAGGCATTCTTTCTAGATTTGACATTGTTTTCTGCATGTGTGTTAAAATTTGTAATAAATAAATCATAAAATTGATGTTTGCTTGCAAGTGCTAAAATCCTTAACATAGTTCATGGGTCAAAAAGAATGTTAAGCAGTATATTTGTGAAATATAAAATGCTTTGTATCTTGTGTATTTCCTAACATCATTTTGCAAGGCTTAGGATTTTCTTTAAATTTTAAATGTAAATTTGAGCTTAGAATTAGGTTAGGATCTAATCTAGGATTAGCGTATTAAGATGGTATATCCCTGGGCAGATGGATGTCCTTGAAGAAGGAGACTTTTCTGAAAGAAGATAGATCTAAACTTGTAGTTCTTGTCAGTAGAGGGTTGTATAAGAACTTCGGTTAATTTTCTCTCTAGGGTGTCTTAGTACCCTGCATTGGCCTTTTTCTTATATAATTTGATTTGGCTTGATTTATTTTGGGTGTGCAATAGAAACATCATATTTTTCTTAGGTTTCTTTCTGTGCTATGTTTATATTGTGATGTATGCCTGGACGTAGGCTCATAGGATAAACTAAATTTTCTACCCAACTAAATCAATTGAAACATAAAAATAAATACAACTCATAATATTCACATAAAACCTAGGTATTAAAACAAGATAAAATATCAACCCCTTATTTGGATGTCATGCATAATCATATTGTTTCACTCTTGATTAATGAAGGAATTCCATCTTTACCAAACGACCTTTGAGAGCCTATGATGGAAGTACACCTTCTTCTATTGATTTGGCCCATAATCTTTCTCTAATTACATGCATTAGGCATAAATTGCATTCTGTAAAATGAACCTTGAGTCAAAATTATAAAATTTAAAATATGCATTATTTATGTACATCTTCATACCCTACATGATCTTAGGGATTAGGGAGTAAGTCCAGGTTCATAGATTTCTTTCCTAAAATGACAACAACCTAGCCATCTTGCATTCAAATGACTTAGCCTCATGGTTTTAAAATGCTTAGGTGGTGTTAATTAATTCTTGAGGCGGTTGTAAGTCCGGAAGAATCGATAGGTTGGTTCCTTCAAGTGAAAGAATGAATGATTCCCAAAAAATAAAACTAGGTGAGTATCGACATTAGAAACTAGACTAGGTTTGCATCCTTTTAGGAAGTCTTCAACCCTAGGCATTTCAGATCGTGTTGCTAGAATTTAAGTCCTAGACTTCTAAAAAATAACTTTAAAATTAAATCCCAAATTTAAAGCCCAATCATAGGATAGATAAAATGGGCATCTGGTATGATAGGTATTTTACTCTTTTCTATTTGACTCTTAAAAATAACTCTCTCCAATAACTCTATGTGGTGTCATTTCTTTTCTCCATTCAGAGAGAAAAAGAAAACCAATATCATATTTTAAGGTAGGTGTAAGAGTCCCCCCAGAGGCGTCCTATTTCTTTTAGCACATACACAATAACAAACATAAATCTTTTGTCTCGAGCTACTTTGATGTGGGAGCAAGCCCCCTGTGGCACTCACTCATTAGCTTCTTTAGGTCGGGTCTACATGCTACCTCACTAGTATGTCACCCAAGTGGTCACTTGTTTGGGAGATGTGAGTCCCCGCGCTTGCTTCCTAATTTGATTATCGCAAACTAATGAGCAACTTTTTAGTGTGGTATGCTTCACTGCCTCGCCAGTAAGCTTCCTCATGTTGACTTCGTTTAAAAAGATGTGAGTCATCGTGCTTTCTTCTTGAATGATCCATCATGTTCTAACTAGGCCGTGTATATTTAAGGTTTAGGATAAGTCCCCCAGAGGTTCCTTTCCTCTTGACTACTTTTGAGTTGATATAAGTCCCCTCAATGGCATTCACTTTAGCCACAGTTGAATAGTACATGTCGAAGAAGACTATCCTGTGATTGGTTCCTATAGAATGAGTCCAGAGCTTTCTTCTAGATTGTTGCAAACCTATGGACACCTTAGGTTGATTGATGTTATCTTTGATAGTGACTCACTAGTAGTACACTCTTAATAAAGTCCATGCTTTCTCCTTGAGTTGGACATGAATAATTGGATTTAGCCATGTCATTTTCTCCAGGGTGTTGGATTAAGCCCTTATCCGCCTCATCTCCTATGGGCACTCTATTTAGATCAAGTCCTTTGCGACCCCATTTATACACTACCTGTGTCACTTTTGGATTAGACAGTCCCCCTTTCCTAGTAGCCACCCCTGTGGTTGGGAAATTTGTTTAGCGGATGCACAAATTTTTTCTTGGTTTAGTAAATCTGAGATAGGTCTAGGTTGATATAAGATCCTTCTTAGTTTGATATATCACAAACTAACACGGTCCATGATAAAACAAATAAATTAAGGCAAAATGAACAAAATTAATTTGCTTGTGGATTAGGATTTAAGTCCCCCAAAGGGCCCCTTCTCCCAAGTAGGCATCCTATCTTTAGGGATGTCGAACTCCCTATAATTACTACGAGTTGAGATAAATCCTCGGGTTGGTACTCACTCCGTAGTCACCCAGGTTGGGTTCAATCTATTTTTCCATAGCAGTAACCGATCATTCGCTTTGGAAGATGTAAGACTATGATGCATTCTTTCTAGCATGATTGTCACAAATCGATGGCCCATGTTGGTTGATTTGTTGCCCAAAGTGTCGATCACCCTGGTCTTTTCTAGTGGAAGATGAGAGTCCCTGAGCTTTCTTCCCTTCAATTGATCATTGCAAACCAAAATGCACTCCTTTGGTTGGATAGCTCTTCCATCGGCTGGGAAGCTACTCCCTTTATTTCAATAAATCAATAATAGGTCTAGGCTTCTATAAGCTCCTTCTCAGTGTGATCCAACACAAACCAGCAGAATCCATCAAAATAGACAAATTAAAAATAAAAATTAATCTTTGACTATCTTTGAGTTGATTTAAGTCCCCCAGTGGCATTCACTCAATAGTCAGCCCTACGTCAGGTTCTATTTGTTGCTCAAAACAACTGATCACCCCAATAGTTCATTATTTCTAGAAGATGTGAGTCCTCATATTTCTTCTTAAGACTTGACTGTTGTGTACCAAAAGGAATTTCTCCTTGGTTGGATAGTCTTACATTGTTGTTGGTAGACTATTTCCTTTGGATTGGTAAATCTGAGTTAGGTCTAGGCTTCCATGGCCCTTACTCAGTGCAATTCATCACAAACCTACAGAATCCATCATAATCAAAACAAACAAACAAACTAAAAAAAAGGAAATCAATCTTTGACTATCCTTGAGCTGATCTAAGTCCCTAAGTGGCATTCTCGTACATAGGTTGGGTTTTAATCTGTTGCCAATAGATTACCAAGGTCCTTACTTTGGAAGATGTAAGTCTACTACACTTTCTTTTTAGTACAGCTGCTGCATATCGAAAGACATCCCTTTGGTTGATTAGTCCTACTATGTCTTTAATAGACTACTCCTATGAATTGGTAAATATGAGCTAGGTCTTACTCCATGGCTCTACCATTTGCATTGCAAACCAATGAGTTCATCTAAAAATTCAAATAAATTAAAACAAATTCAACCCTCTCCCCAATGGAGATCTCTCCTTGATTCAAATAAAATCAAACCTTTCATCTCCTTGTAGATGACTTGAATCTGCTTCCCTAGTGGAAGGTTCATACTTTATCCTTTAGTGGATTTCTTCCCTCTCTCTTATGTCTTGGACATAAGTAGAGCCACACCGCACTAAGCTTTGAATTCTTTCTTTTCCTTGGGTTAATGATAGATTGTTTCTATTAGTTCTTGTGATCTATCGGTGATGTTGATCATTTCGATAACACCAATACGTGAGGTGTTCCTTGTTAGTCATACCACACCTATCGGGCGTCCCTTTGTTGACCTCATTTTTAGAATCTGCTCTCAATCCCTCCATCTTAGACATAGGACTTCTCTTAGACTTTAAGAGTTCCTTAGTCCTAGGACACATCTAGTGATTAGGTGTATACTCCAACCTAGCCTTAGAAGATTTAGAAGTGTTAGCCATAAGAATAAGTCATGCTTTAGGGGTGTTAGGAAAATTTTCTGCCCTTAGCTTAAACCATTTCTCACATTCCTTCTTTCTTTTAAGTCAAACTCCAAATCAATTCTATTTGATTTTCTCCAAATTCAAATCAACTCTATATGATTGAAATCTATGATTGAAATTCTTGATTGAAATTCATGGTAAAAAATTCATAAAAAATTCCTAAGTTCAAATTTTCTAAGTCCTCAACCCTTTCTTAAGGACTTTAGCCAAAATCATGATTCAAACCTACTCAAACCTTTGATATTTTCTCATAATCCGTTTATATTCTCATTTATATTCACATATATAAATAAAATATAAATTCAAAATCAAATCAAATTCAAAATTCAAATCAATTCATGAAATTTTCTTAAGTCCTTTAATTTTTCATTAAAAGACTTAGTCAAAATCAACTCTAAACCTTGATCAAACCTACTCAAATCCTTGGGATTTTCTCAAAACTTATTTATATTCTCATATATAAATGAAATATAAATATAAATCAATCAAATCAAATTAAATTTAAATTTAAAATCCTTGAAATTCCTTAAATCCCTTAATTTTCATTAATGGATTTAACCTAAACTGATCAAACCATTTCAAACTCATGATTTTCTCAAAATCATTTATATTCTCATATTTAAATGAAATATAAATATACATCAATAATTCAAAATTAAATTTCAAATTAAAATTTTTCCTTTAAATTCCTTTAATGGATTTAACTTAAATCATGATTAAACCACTTCAAATCCTTGAAATTTTCTTGATCAATTTATATTCTCATTTATATTCATATATATAAATGAAATATAAATTCAAACAATCAAAACCAACTCCAAAATCAAACTCAAATCAACTCAAATCTAAGCCTTTCAAGTCAAAATCTTGAACTTAGCCAAATCACTTCAAATCAAGCCAAATCTTGATTTTCTCTCATGGTTCAATCAACCTACAATCCTCATATATAAATCCAAACCTCAATCGAACAATCAAAACCCAAATCAAAAATCAAACCCAAAACCCCTTCATATCCATCCTTTGAATATGAAATTTTCAAATTGATTAAAACCCATTTGACTTCAAACCACTTGAAAATGGATTTATATTTCAATCATAAGTCCATATATAAAATCAATCAACTTCAAATCAAGCTTTGATCAAGCCATTCGACCCACTTAGGCTCAATTGACCCAAAGTGTCCTAAAGTACCCTTATGAGCCAACTTTTGATCCTAACCAAATTGGATTGAACCAAACTCATATATCCCTCTCATCATGATAAACAATCATCATGGGATGATCAATCAATCAAATTGGGTCAAACCAAGTCAAACTTAAGAGTTCACCAAGTCAACACTTAACCTAAAATGAAACCTTACATAGCCAAAATCCACCATAGGCCAAATTGATTGAAACCATTGATCTAAGTTCACTCATGACTTATGTTTGAACTTGACCAAGCCAACATTTGAGCCTAACCCCAATTGGCCCACTTTGTTGACCCATTTTGACCTAAGGGTCAAAATGTGTCAAAACTTGATCTAAGCCAAATTGAAACCAATGGGTCAAGTCCATCCCAAATCACTTGGAACTTGACCAAAGCCTCAATTGGCTAGACCAACCTAGCCCAATTGACCTTAGACCCAACATGACTAAAGGGTCATGTTGAGCCAAAATTGAACTTAACCCAAATTGATTGGAAATAAATACCAATCCACTCCATATGACTAACTAACCTAAACTTACCCTTGACCTACCTCAAATAGGTCAAATGGGTCAAATGGGTCAATTGACCCATTTGACCTAAATGAAGTCATATGAGCCAAAAAATATATACCAAATTGAATCAAACCAAAGCCAAACATTTCAAATGGTCATATGAACACTGACCCTTGGTTTGACCCAATTTGATTAATTCAACTTGACCAGTTGACCCATTTTGACCTAAATGGGTCAACATAGGCCAAACAAATTATTCAAATCCAATGAAACTTAACTATTTTCTCAACATACCAAAATACCCAGTAAATAGTAAAATGACCATTTTACCCTAGGCCATAGATAAATTTTGGTAGCCATGGGTATTTTGGTCATACTCTCTTCACAATCACTTGAGGCTTTCCTAAAAGCTCAAGGGACTTAGTGATGAGTGGTGCACCCAACCCAATGGGTTTGGGTCAGCATTTGGCCCATAGACCAAGCACCACATAGCTGAGTTTCAAATTCCCTCTAAGCTCAATTTGATGCACATGGGAGGTTTGGTCCACTCAACACCAAATGACCATGTGCAATCTAGCAACAACCTCCCAATGGTCAATTGGATCAAAATGACAAGGAATGGTTTGGCCATCGATTTGCATAGGGAGGTATACTCTCCCAATTCAATGAAAATTCACTCACTCTCATTGTCAATTGGAGCCTGAATCTTTTCATCAAGAGCATTCCCAAGGTCTTGAGAGGATTATATTCTTCCTTCTCGATTTTGCAGTGCAAAATAGGGAGGTGGATAAATTGCTAACTTCCTCTACACTTGATTCTATCCAAATTCCTTCTATACACTCCTTCTAAGGACCAATCTGAACTCATGCAAGCTCACATTGGAGTTCTCATAGCAAGGAGAGGATTAATTCAATCAAAGACGAAGCCAAGTGAAGTGGTGTTGGTCCACCCATTGATCCACTCAATCTCAAGGCCTAGGAATTTTAACAGGGCTTGTCTCCACTAGGCAGAAGCTCATGATCTCAGCCGGTGATCACCTCGGAGGTATGGATTTTTTGACCACTTCTTAAGGTGTTGGTCCTTTGTGAAAGAAATGTTCATGGCTTGTGAAATCCCATTTGGATAGGTTGGTGTGCTTAGATGGTGTGGGTTGATTTTGTATGATTCCATGCTAGATCGCTCTCTCCCCAGATCATGGTGATCTCCATTGATCCTCGGAAGAACACTCATCTGTTCATCCATCGCATTTTAGATGGGCGGAGATTATTTTACGTTTTTAAATTCATTTACCCTTTTAAAATGTGGGTGAATCCTTAGCCAATCTTTGATCGATGAGATAGCCATAGCCATTTGGATGTGGCGTTTAAGTCACCCTCACGCATGTGATCGGTGACATACATGCAGATGAGTATTAAGTAGGGATTAGTTAATCTCCTAATTAATTTCTAATTAATACATAGAACTTCTAAAATTCATAATTTCCTCTAGAAAAATCTAAAAAATAAAAGGAAAAAATGCTATGGTAAGATAATTTCATCTAGAAAATCTTTAAAATGTTTTCAATGGATTTTGAATTACTCTTTTTTTTTTCTAAATTTCAGTTTCTTTGGGAATCTTAATTAGCTAATTATCATTTAATTAGGTCATCAATTGATCTCAAATTTTTAGGTTCATTTTAGGATGACCTCCTCCCTAATTTTCTTGAGATTTATTGAGCTTGATTGGGAAAATTTACTTTTACCCTTTCATGTAATTAAGTGTGATTAGTGGATTTGCCCTATGATTTGATTTTGTGGGTCAGATCCGGTAGTAGGAGGTTTATGGAATAATTTTGGGGTATTTCCCTAGCTCTAAACCCCTCTTCTCTCCTTAATCCCTCTTAATTAAGGGTTAATTCATTAATTATCCTTTAATCAATTTTCAAAATTCTAAAAGTTCAGAACTTAATTAATCTACCTTGGGTAGATGCTTAGGTGTTTAATAGCCTAAGTTTAATTAAGGAAATTAAAACCCAATTCATAATGTGAAAGGGTGTTTTAAAAAATTACTTAAGCTAAACCCTTAGCTTAATTAACTTTTAATTGTGAGCCAAATTGCATTAGGCCTTTTCATTAGGTGCATTGAATTTAAATTCTTGTGGGTTTTATGTCATCTCATTGGCTCATAATTACTTAGTTAATTTTCTAAGGTGGTGTAGGTAAGGGTTAATTAAGCCACTTAATTCATACCTTAACCTAATCAATGCTTAAAAATGGATTTAATTATCTGAAAATTAAACAAAAATACAAAACACATGTGGGAATGGGTTAGGAACAATAAACTCATCTCACCTTTTTAAAATTAAATCAAACTTCAAACTAAACAAAAATCATTTTGAAATTCACTTTGATTTATTCTAAATTTTCTTATTCTTAAGAATGTCTTTAGGATTTAAGTAAAGTGAGTTTGTTTACATACTTTCATTGCTTTGGATCTTTCCCAACATGTTAAGTTGTATGTCATGTGATTCATGCATTCATAATTTCATGTTTCAAATTTAAAATGAAATTGTTTACTTTATGTCAAATGTGCATGTGTTGGTAAAGTAAAATATGAGTGGCTATTATCACTACTAAATCAAATTATTTTCAAAAATACATAAATCAAATATCAAATCTGAAAGTGTTCTATTATATTTAATTATAAGCTTGCATGTGAAGATTATAAAGGTATATGTATAGTTTCCTTTCTTTCTTATGTTAGCATAGTTTTGAATAGAATTTTGGTGAGATATAAGATTCATTTGAAAAGAACCCTAACACTTACTTAATTTCATATCCTATTCATCCCTATGCTATCATCTAAGAGTTACATACACTTGCATACATAAATTGCATAAACAAAACAAATATTAACAACTTTTGCATCTTCCTTTTCTTTTCATTTCTTTTATATGCATGTTTGTATTTAAGAAAGTGGTATATTAGTCGGACAACCCGAGGCTTTAAGTAGCCCTAAGTAGGTCTTGTACCTTACACCTCTGGTTAACAATGGCGTTGTACTCACTTATGCCTTTCTTACTTTCATGTATGTATGTGAAATTTTGGATAAGGAAAACCTTTTCTACTTAAGAAAAATCATGCATATTCAACTTCTAAATTTTCTTAAATGGATTACTTAGCATGCATCATAAAGTGTGTTAACTACTCTCATTTGCATGTATAGATATGCTTAGGTCCATCCATATGCATGTTATATATGTTGGGAAAGAAATGAAGTAATGTGTGTTATGTGGATTTTGATTCATTTTATTTAATCTTAAAATGTCTTTCTTTTTGAATAGATTTGTTTAGAGTCTATCTAAACTTATGATTAACTAAAATATACAATCAAAACATTCACCTAAATGAAATTAAAATATGAACCTACTTTAGAAAATTACTTAAGATTAGGAAAGGAAAAAAAGTTCTCTTCTCTTTCTCTCTTTTCATAACTTAGTAATTAATTATAGGTTTCACTTAAACCAAATAAAAATAGGAAATAAAAATAACCTAAAACACTTAAACAACTTAAATGAAACCCTCCTCTAAGTTGAACATGTTCTTCACACTTAGAAAATTTGAACCTAAAGTCCTAGCTAAGCATACCACACAAACCTTCAAAGCACACACATTAGCCTAAGTCACCACTTCTAGCTTTAGGTTAGGCGGTGCATGGTTTGATGTTTATTGTTTTGTTTTGTGATATATTTTAGGCTGAATATGCTTAATGAATGGTAGGACGCTTAGTCTAACTATTCTTTTCTGTAGGGATTGTGCTTAAGAGTGCATCATAAATAAAATATAAATGCTTTTTTTGCTTGAAGGTGCTTTATACCCTAAGCATAATCCATAGGTGGACTTAGTCACTCATGTGTGGGGTGATAAGTCCAATATACATGCTTGGGACTTGTGTGGTGTGATTTAACTAATTTTTATTTTGGAAGTGTTAGTTAGATTTCTACTTTTCCTTTGCATGTAAAAATTTGTAAAATTAGGATTTTGGAATGATTTTTTATGGGGATTAGGATGAACATTGGTCATAAGATCCTATCTTATACACCTTGTGAAGCATTGGAGCATCTACCATCCAACCATCCAAAGAAGGAACCAAAGAAGAAAAGAAGAAGAAGAAGAAGAAAGAAGAAGAAGAATAAAGCTTGAAGACCCCATAACAATGAATTCCTTTGCTTAAATTGTAATTTAATTCATTTGTAATCCGGGTTGTATAAGGGTAGATCATACCCATTTTGATATTTTGGGTGCGTGGTGCAACCTTGATTTTATTCTTTTTTTGGCTTTATAAATTGATTGATGATTTGTTTAGCTTTTAAGTGGCATGATTTTTCTAGTTTCTTCCTTGCTTTATGTATGGCTGGATGTGGATTAGGCTCTTTAGGAGAAAAATAAATCTTTTACCCAACTTAACAACTCAAATTAAAATTAAATAACTCATAACCTCACCTAAAGCTTAGGTTTAAAATCAAGATAAAAGTAGCAACCCTAGTTGGATGAGCATTTCTTTATAATATCATGCACAAATGCATCTTATTTCACTCTTGATTGGAGGGCTTCCACCTTTGCGAGAGAACCGGCTTGACCTTTGAGAGCCATGGTGGAAACTCACCTCCTCCTTCTCACTGATTTTGGCCAATAATTTATTTCTCATGCATTAGTCATAAAAATTCTATTAGCTTGAGTCAAAATAATTGTCCAAAATGAAATAAAATGAAATTTGAATGCATTAGATTTAGGTCATTTGAAGCATGTCCTTTACATGATCTAGTCTCTTTAGGAGTGAGTTTAAGGACTTAGTCTCTTTCTAAATAAAAATAGCCTAGCTATCTTGCATAAGCATAAAGACTTGCCTACATGTATTTAAAATCATAGGAGTTAGTTGGCGGCCACCCAGTTGTAAGTCTTGTCGGTGGTTTGTCCTCTCTTGAGGCAAAAACCAATTACCCATTTTACCTTAGATTTAGTGCTTTTTTTGCCAGCTCCCTAGATTTAGGTTAGGTTTCTTCTCCCCTTTGTGGGCCATAAGCATAATTCCTCACCTCTTAGGCATTTCTTAATCTTGTGTTAAGAATCTTAAGTCCTAAAATTTAATGAAAATACAACTAAATCAATTTCTAAAATGTAAAGCCCAATTTTAGGATAGTTTGAGATGTTCGCTAGGTTTCCTAACATCATTGGCATCTCCTACTTATTTCTCATTTTGGCTTCGATAATAATTCCTCTTTTGATTAATCCCACTTATCTTCGAACATAAACCAATCGATTGATAGTCCTTCGAAACCTTCAAAGACAATGATCATTTACCTTAATCGAGAGTTTTCCTAAGGATCTCATCCCTTAGGATGTAATTAACTATGGGGCTTGCCCTATAGAACTTAACAATTTAAAATAAACCTGCTTTACTTTTCCATGTAAAGTAGGGAAGAATCTTTGGTACATGTCATCATCCTTAGGAGTCCTTATTGAGGTGATTGGTTCCATTAAAGGGTAGTGACTTCTCTTTCGAGATAGTACACTATTGATGACGTATCGATCACCGAATAAGTACATTTGGATCTATATGGCATTTTCCAAGATGAATTTTTATATAGGTGTCTCTTTCATTTCTCCCATAGATTTGAAGGACTCCTATAAATTTTTCACCATAGATTTTTGACTCTGGGGATGGTTCTCTCCATCTTTGGTAAATGATCATTGTCTTTGAGTATCAATAGTGGGTTTGTACTTTGGTATGAATCCAAGACTATCCTTCTTTCCATTGGCACTTAGCTCATTTCACTCTTGAGTTGAGTTAGCCAACATCTTTAGGTTTTAGGACTTCATTCTTCGTTGGTCTTAATACCCCCGTTGGTTTCTCCAATGGGTAAAATAAAAAAATATAATATAAAAAGAAACACCTTAAAGACTTCCTCCTTATCATTTTCATGATAAGGAAAGGTTTATCCTAAAATAATAAATCTTCCATAAAGAACTTTGCTTTTCAAAGCACCTTTTCAAAAAATGCACTTAATAAAATATTTTCCACAAAATTTTTACCCTCATTTAACAATTCCATAATTGTTACATGTAGGGATTTTCAAAATAAAACTAAACAATTTTCAAAAGCAGAAATGAATATCTTCTTTCAATTCACTTTGATGAAGATTTCATTTTCAAAATAAAACGAACAATCATATTTTCCAAAAATCAAAATCATAATCATAAAGTTTTCAAAAGCACACAGGAATCTTTCTATTTCAATACACTCACACTTATTGAATAGAAAATTTATTTGTAAACAAAATTAAAATTTTTGAAAAAGTACACATGAACACCTTCATTTAATATACTTAAATTTACTAAATGAAGACTTCATTCCCAACTAAAAAATAAAATATCATTTAGGAAATCCCACTTTAACATATCCCACATATGTTTTAAGTTAGAATTCCTCCCTTTCAAAAAAAGCAACAATCACACACAAAATTTCATATTCAAAAAAATAATCTCCATTCTACATACTTAAATTTGTTGAATGGAGGTCTCTTTTCAAAATTAAAATCAACAAACATATTTGAAAAATTTTCTAAACATATTTGGAACCACACTTAACATATCCAAATTTGTTAAGTAAAGTGTCTAAATCCCAAAATTCAAAAATTTTCAAAACACATTTTTGGAATTTCACTTAGCATAATCAAATTTGCTAAGTGAAGTTTTCAAATCTAAAATTCAAAATCAACAATCATATTTCAAAAAATTTTAAAACACATGTTGGAAAACATACATAAATTTGTTAAGTAAGGTTTACAAAATCCAAAATTCAAAAATTTTTAAAATTCAAAACACATTTTGGGAACTTCAGTTAACATACCCAAATTTGTTAAGTGAAGTCTCCAAATCTAAAAATTTCAAAATTTTCAAACAATATTTGGAACTTCATTTAAGATACCCAAGTTTATTAAGTAAAGTTTCCAAATTCAAAATCTTTCAATAAATTTTAAAGTCAAAAACAAAAAATATTCAAACACTTTTGAAACTTCTTCCCTTAGCATACCAAATTTGCTAAGAAGAAATTTCCATTTTACAAAACCAAAAATGAAATTAAAATTTTTGAACACACCATTTGGAATTTCATTTTAGCATACTCAAATTTGCTAAGTGAAATTTCCATTTCACAAAACAAAGTGGGATATCATCTTTAGCATACCAAATTTACTAAAGTTGAATCTCCACTTTCAATCATTTCAAAAAATAAACAAACACTTAGATCCCTTAGCATACCAAATTTGCTAAGGATCCTATTTCAAAATCATTTTAACAAATGAAACACTTAGGATTTTCTTAGCATACCTAAATTTGCTAAGAATCCTATTTTAAAAAAATAAAAATACAGGATTCTTCACTTTTGCATACCATTTGCTAAGTGAATTCTAAAATTTTCAAAAAAAAATCAAAACAAAACAAAATTCACAAAAGAAATACAATCACTTACTTAGCATACCTAAATTTGTTGTAAGTAAAAATTCAAACAATCAAACAAAAAACAAATCATTTGACCCTTACTTTACATACCCAAATTTGTTAAAGGAAGGGTCCTCAAATCACAAAAAATTCAAATTCAAAACATCAATGAACCTATGGAAGCATCCTATCAAAATTTTGAATCCATATTTCAACATACCTAAATTTGTTGAAGTTTGGATTCATATTCAAATTCCTCTTTCAATCAATCTCTTCAAATCATTTGAACCCCTTAACTTTCACTTCCAAGTTGTTGGATGTGGGTTCAAATTTTCAAAATTCAAAATTCAAAATCTATGGAGATAGAAAATTGATACAAGTTCATTTCTCATTAGATCCTTTTTTTAATGCGGTTTCAATTTAGTTTACTTGATGGTCATGGGTTCCCAAATTTGTCTTTACTTTCCCTCATGGTATGGATCTAGCCAGGTGACTTCTCTCAGACCATACCCACTTGATCCACTTTGGTGGGGATTTGAGGGGTAGATCACTTGTGAGGGCATTCCCTCACCATAGCGAGGAAGTGGCGGGAAGAAGGCGGTCATCGGGGTAGACTTACCCTCGATTGATGTATCCTCTGAAGAGGAAAGCGTGGGTACCATAGACTTGTTATAATGCAGCAGTTAGTTCGGTTGTAGTTCATCTAGAGTTGCACATGTTGCCCGTGCTAGCACCCTACCATCTGCCTCAAGGGTAAGGCTCCCCAGTTTTAGGGCTTGCCTCTCCCCACATTTGAGTACGGGTCTAGCTCACACTCCTCTCATCCTACTTGCATAGAACAAGAATTATGGTCAAGCGGTTCCACACACTTGGATAGCGAGGAGCTAGGTGACCATGGATGAGTCTCCCATGATCACTTCACCGTTATGAGAAAACTAGTTTCATCCTCTCTATCGATAGAGAGGATGCGAGATCATTCATCCTCCTTGTGGTGCACTTACAGTTCTAGGAGTAGGAGGTCATGCCAACCTTTGCTCTATTCTTGCGGGAGCTTACAGCTCGAGTTCGTGCAGTTTGATCTTTGATGTTATCCCCCATAGGGAGGCTGAGAGGGCGTGAGGCCTATACATCACACATTACTAGTAGAGAGTGATAAAGGTTCAGCCGTCAGTCAGTCGCTTATGATTTTGTTGACTTTCGGAGCGCTACCCCGTGCGATAGTATTCTCCTCACGGACCAACCACCGCGGAGGCAGTTCACATTGAGAGAGTGGTGGTGTCTCCACCCCACCCCTACCATCTCATCACCATGTAGGTTTGCATCTCACCCATTCCATCTAAGGCCATGAAGGCGCATCAGAAAAACCGTTGGTGATCCACTATGGCCAAGGGATCCTACTCTATACCACCCATTGTGGAGCTCCCACTTGACCTTACGCTAGTGGTGTGCGAAGGAGTGGCGACCAGCATCGTGGTCTTCACCAACTCCACCCATACCGGATGTAGATGGTGATGTTATCATAGATATTCTAGATGGCAGTTCAATTTGTAGTGGTAGAGGATCATCCTAGATTGTTACCCTATTTACAGTATCATCGAGTATCATTCTTCTAGTGAGTACAATGCACAAAATTGACTCCCAATGAGGTGTGCCTCTCGGTGCATGATAGATCACACCGGTCACCAAACTATTTGTACCTCGAGTTAGATCGATCCTTAGATGAGATAGTTGCACACTATTTTATGGAAGAAGAGATCTTAGGGTATGCTTGAGATGAAAGAAAGTGACGATCTCAATGAAGATGACTTGATGGGGGATTCAGTTGGAGTATGCATGGCTGATACTAGAGGATCTCTTCTTAAGGAACAATAGGCAATGGAAGGTGATGTGGTTGATCAAGAGGACACACCATCAACATCACCTCCACGTTAAGGTAGAAAATGATTGATAGGATGGCACATGGCGACTTGTTAGCAATAGTGTGATGCTTGAAACAAGCCCTCCAGTTCATCCTAGTATAATTGATGTCAGTCAGCTCGAGCTAGTGCATGTTTTAGATCTAGTTAAGACTCTACCCACCGTTGAGCAAGGTAGCACTAGTCTGTATAGGAAGGTAGTGGAAAGTACCTCCATGAAAAGATCATCCATGGTTGAGCAATAGGTGAAGGAAGCTTTGGCTCAAGCCTGGGGAGGATCATCGGTTCCAAAGGGTAGACCCTACCCAGAGGAATTCAATGCTATCCAGTATCCCAAGGGTTTCATGCCTCCTTCAAAAGCTTGATGTGGGAATCGAGGCAACATATAGCTCACTTCAGGCCAATTGTTATTAGCGTGGGTGGCGATGCTTTACTCTTTAGACTCTTTTGTGTAGCCTAGCGGTATCACTTTTGATTGGTATGTCTTTGACCCAACAATTAGACATTTCTTGAGTTAGAGCAACTCTTCATCAAGAGATTTCAGCTCAAAAAGGGTTCTTGTGTGATCTCGTTGTAGCCCAACAACACTCCGGTGAGTCACTTGTTGATTATATTCTCTGATGGCATAACTTGAGTATGAAGTGTGAACCACAAGTATCTGAACAACATGCCATTGAGATTCTCTTGAAGAATATCCATGGCCCGGTCCTTCATGCTTAAGGGCTTCATAAAGACATTTGAGAAGCTAATCAACAAAGGCTAGTCTAAGAGGAGCAGTTGCCTTTTCTAGATCGAAGCAAATCCCAAAAGGTCTATGAGAAGAAACGAGTAGTAGCGGCCGGTTGACAAGGGGAAGTAGCTAGAGATCAGCAGTGACCAGAGCAGCCTCCACCTCCTTTGCACCATGCACCTCCTCCACCTCCTTTGCACCAGAGGCCATCGGCCTCCACCTGCCTCCATGGCCGACATAGCCACGCCTCGACCATACCACCAGCAGTGCATGCATATCCGTGCTATGGTCCACCTACTCTATTAGATAAGTTAAACAAACCTTATTCTTTTAAGAGGTAATCAAGAAAATCTTTAAGAATCTCTTAAAGAAACTTGATTTTTTCGCTACGAGCTAGGAGATAGGAAGTAAAAGTCATGATCCAAACTTTTGCCCTTACCACCGTATGCTAGGCCACATTTTGGAGGATTACATTCAAGGGCTTGGCTTGAACAGTTTCAAGATGGGTGTATAGTTATCCCAAAGGAATACCTTGTGGAACAACCTTCTAGTTCCATTAGGGTAATCCTTGGGGATACAAGTGATCCTATCAAAACCAAAGAAGGTTGGGACATTTCTTTGTCTAAAACCTCTAAAAAAATAATTTAGAAGATCAAGAAGCTTTCCTTGTAGGTGCACGTCTCAAACTCCACAGAAGGTTTGCAAGTTTCAACTCTAGGAAAGTGAGCTTAGTAGCCCGTATGTGACTAGGATAACCCAACCCTTTTGCATGTCAGATCATGTCGACTTTACTGCAACTTCCAGATGACTTCCATTTCTCTCTTGTTTCTTCTAGTAGAACTCTTGTATCGTGGATAAGGGCATCAAATCCCTTACTCACTCTACTTGTACCCCAAATACTTTCAAGAAATTGAAGAATAAAAGTTGAATTACATGTGTCTCTTATGAGTTATCTTCTTATTCCTAGATAACTCTTCAAGTCTAATTAACTATCAATTTTGATCTTCCTCTTTTGATTGAGTTGGACTTTTTAACTTTGAATACTATGGGTTCACCTCTTAAGATAGACTTGGAATCATCGATTTGAGTGTCCCATAGGAGAAGGCTGTAGGTGAGCACAGTGGTAGAACTTGCCACCACCTTGCCTCAAGAGATTGAAGTCAACCTCCTGGTGCAAGGTTCTACCTCTAGGGCAACACCTCAAGATAGAGGGAAACAAGTCATTGGTGAAGATCAGAAGCCCTTCCATAGATGCTCCACCTTGGATATGCTTGTGGAAGACCAGCCGAAGGTGGACTACAATGTCCTTTCTCATCTAAGAAAGTTGTCCATCTAAGCTAAGCATATATGATGTCATTGTCTTATCAAAGAGATAAGAGAATCACTAATCAAGGCCCTCCTTGATCAAATATCTTAGCCCTGCTATAGATGAGAAAGCACATTATAAAAAAGAAGCCAAGGGATTACCTTCACGGACAAAGACCTTATTGGGGACTTGGAGCAGTCCCATACATTACATGACATGACAGTTGACTCACCGGGGTTCTCATGGATTGGTGCATGAAACATTATGTGTCTAAAGACCCTTGCCTTTTTTGAATATGAACATCACTCTCAGGAGATAGGATGATGTTGAGAAGATTCAATGATCGGTGGGGCTTTAGGTTATAGCATTACCATTGGAGATCGATGATTATCAAACTAAAGCCAAGTTCTACATTAATTTGAATACTTTGGCTTTGGACAGATTTGAAGATCGTTTCCTCTCTTCATCGATGCATTGATGGAAAGATTCATCATTGGGGATGTCCATTTTAGTTAGAGTGGTTGAGATTTATGAGGATGCGACCTATTATCTTGTTCAAAACACCCTTTCTCTTGAACTTGGACAAAATTCAAATGCAAGTGCAAAAGAAAAAGAAAATGAAGCAAATTATTTCTATTCCTCGGCGTCGAACAACAAACCCAAGGACTTTCCCTGAAGTGACCCCAAATGCACACTTTAGGGGTTTCATCTTGAGGTTATATTATCTTAACTGATCGAAAACTACTCTCAAGTTAAATATATGGTCTTCTTTTTCTAAATTTTTGACTACTAGATCATCAACATAGCACTCAACCTAATGATGGATGAGTTCATTGAAGATCTGAGTCATGGCCCGTTGGTATGTAAAGCTTTTTAAGAAAGCATGACCCTATAAATAGAAGATTCTGGGGTTCAAAAAGCAATGATTCTTTCATCTTTAGAGACATCTTGATTTGGTTATAGCTGATCCATCCATGAAAGAAAGAAGACATGAGATGAGGTAATGTCCACCATTAACTAGTATAGAGGAAATTCATCCTTAGGACATGCCTTGTTTAAGTCCCTAAAATCGAAAATATGAATTTGGCCATTCTTCTTCTTAACTATGATGACACTAACTAGGTAGATATTTTTCTTCCCGATGAAACCAAAGATTTCTTGACTTGAAAATGACCTTGTTCAATTTGTAATCGCATGCCTATAGGAGTAATGCTATATTGTTAGCTTGTGGACGCTATGTCGGGAGATAATATTTTCTTCATAACCAAGTGACTTTAAACTCAAATAGTCTAAGTCATTGGTTTCTTCTTCAATGAACGATGTATGTCGAAGGATTTTCTTCGTCCAGGTTGATTTCTTTTTGTTGATTATTGAATGAATCTCCTTCTTCAAATTTTGGCGTGCCTCTTTGACTTGAGATCATCCGATCATCAAGTTTCTAAAACACACATTCTCATAAGAGTTGGGGATGTGAGAAGAACCTATCATCCAAATGGTTGGTAACAACTAGGAATCTTCATCATCGACCATATGAATCCTAGTCCCCGCTTCTTGAAGCTTCCCATATTGTTCCATAGTTTTTCAAAATATTCGACCTATGCTTGGACCATGTGAGGAACTAAACCTTAGAGTAAGATTTTGAACACAAGGAAAGTAAAAGTCAAAAGGTAATTCCATTAATTCTTTAAAAGTATCTTCCTCACCTACATCGACTTGAGATGATGAACCCAAAAAGAACCTTTACTGTCAAAGACTTAGGGACTTCCTTAACTAAACCTTCAACTTTCTGAGATGTAAGTGAGGTAAGAGCTAAGGTTCCCAATCACGCCTAATAGTTTCACATAAACCAGATTCAATACTTTGCTTTGCTTGGAGGCTGGTTGTCTCTGTCTGGATCAAAAGTCACCTCCAATGGAACCCACTGAGAGGGGTTGGCTAGTATACTAATCACATTAGACTCATCCTCCGAGCTGGATTCCAAGTCTATGTGAATAGTAGGGGTACTCCTATGAACTGGAACATGACCTCTATTTGCTAAAGGCCAACTAGGGGTCTCCACCTCCTGAACCGCCTCTATTTCTACCTGCCTCTACGGTGGAGGTTGAGCCATCCTACCCACATGTCCATATGATGGAATGAACTGGGTGGAATGTGATATGGATCTTCTTCTTCAATTCCCCTTTTCACTTGGACTTTTCTTTTCTTTTCATTTTCTTTTATCTTTTTTTGCTTCATTTTCTTTTGCTTTTGCATTTGCATTTGAATTTTGTCCAAGTTCAAGGGTGTTTGAGGAAGATAGTAGGTCACATCCTCATAAATCTCAACCTCTAACTAAAATGCTTTTCATCTATTGACACGATTCAATTCCATCTTTTCGAACTTGATGCACGATGAAGGGAGGATGGACCAATCTTGTTCTGATGTGTTCAAGGCCTACCAAGCAAAGTAGTGAATGAAATATTCAAATCAATGATGTAGAACTTGGCTTCAGCCTTCTCCACCAATCTCCAATGGTAACACTATAGAACCTAAAGCCCACCTTTGATCATTGAATCCTCTCAACATCATCCCATCTCCTCAGAGTATGGAGATCTTTCAAATACAAGGGTCTTTATCATATTTACCGATAATCAATCCATGAGAACCTTAGTCTAACCTCCATGTCGAATGTGATGTATAGAGGATGGTTGTGCTCCAAGTCCCTAGAAGGTCTTCATCGTGAAGGTGATCCCTTGGGCTTCTTGCATAATGTGCTTCCTCACCTATATGCCACTAAGCATACAAGATCAAGGGGCCTTGATTAGTGATTCCCTCATCTCTTTGGATAAGACAAGGGCATCATATATGCTTAGCTTAGATGGCAACTTTCTTAGATGAGAAAGGATGTTGTAGTCCACCTTCGATGGTCTTCCATAAAGCATATCCAAGGGTGGAGCATCTTGTGGAAGGGCTGATCTTCACCAAATGACTTGTTTCTATCTTGAGGTGTGCCTAGGAGGTAGAACCTTGCCACCACATGGAGGTTGACTTGGTAATCTGGAGGCAAGGTGTGGCAAGTTCTACCCGCACTCTCACTCACCTATAGCTTCTCCTATGGGACTCTCAATTGGATGATTCCAAGTCTATCTCAAGAGGTGAACCCATAGTATTCAGAGTTGGAAAGTCCAACTCTGAATCAAAAAGAGGAAGATCAAAATTATTATAGTTAATTAGACTTGAAGAGTTATCGTTAGGAATAGAAGAAGATAACTCATCAGAAGAGACACATATGTAATTCAAACTAGCTTTATTCTTCAATTTCTTGGAATTATTTGACAAAGTAGAAGTAGAGTGAGTGGAGTAAGAGATTTGATGCCTTATCCACTGATACAAGAGTTTTATTAGTAGCAAAAATAGAAGCACTAACTAAAATGGTAGAAGTCACCGATGTGGAAGCTACAACCAAGGTCGGAGTTGACATGGTCGAAGGGCTATCCTGGGTCGACATGTAGCTGCCGCTATTGAGCTCCCACTTTCCTAGAGACCGGCAACTTGCAAACCTTCCTTGGTGAGGTTTGACTCGTGCACCTGCAAGGAAAGTTTTTTGATCTTCTAAATTATTTTCTTAGAAGTTTTAGATAAAGAAATGTCCCAACCTTCTTTAGTTTTGGTAAGATCACTTGTATCCCCAAGGATTACCCTAATGGAACTAGAAGGTTGTTCCATAAGGTATTCCTTTGGGATAACTACAACACCAGTCTTGAAACTATGTTCAAGCCAGTCTTTGAATGTGAAGCAATCCTCCAAAATGTGGCCTAATATATGGTAAGGGCAAAAGTTTGATCATGACTTTTGCCTACTTCCTCCATCTCTAGGCTAGAAAAAATTAGGTTTCTTTAAGAGATTCTTAAAGATTTTTCGATTACCTCCCTCTTAAAAGAATAAGGTTTGTTTAACTTATCTAAAAGAGGTGGACCATAGCTACTATAGATATGCATGCCGCTTTTATGGTGGTATCTGAGGTGTGGAGGCTCGCGGTGGAGGCCGGTATGGGCTGCCTGTGGTGGCAAAGGAGGTGGAGGTGAGGTCTGGTCACTCGGAATGATCTCTAGTCCTCTTATCAACGTACTACTCTTTCTTTCTCATAAACCTTTGGGATTTTCCAACGATTTGAAAAGGCAACTGTTGGCCTCTCCTTGTAGACTAGATGCCTTGTTGATTAGCTTCTCAAATGTCTTTATGGTGAAGCCCTTAAGCATGAGCCATGGATATTCTTCAAGAGAATCTCAATGGCATGTTATTCGATAGTATTCACACTTCATACTGTTATGCCATCAAGAATATAATCAACAAGTGACTCAGAGTTTTGCTATAATGAGATCACCTACAGTAACCCTTTGTTGAGCTCCAGCAAATCTCTTGATGAAGAGTTGCTCTAACTCAGAAAATGTCTTTACTGAACCATTGTAGTTCAACATACCAATCAAAAGTGATACCCACTAGGCTACTAACAAAGAGTCTAAAGAGTAAAGCATCGCTGCCACTGTGTTAACCTGGCCTGCTATGAGCTGATTCTCACTTCCCATCAAAGCTTTTTGAAGGAAGGAGGCAAAACCCTTGGGATATTGGATAGCATCAAATTCCTCTAGGTGTCTACCCTTTGGAACTGACGATCCTCCCTGGGCTTGAGCCAATGCATCCTTCACATGTTGCTCAACCATGGATTTTAGATCTTTTTTATGTATGGAGGTACTTTCCACTACCTTCCTATACATACTAGTGCTACCTTGCTCAACGGGAGGTAGAGTCTTAAGGGTCTAAGACATGCACTAGCTAGCGACATCGACTTATAGGATGAACTGAGGGGCTTTTACACACGACACTACTTCTAACAAGTCCTAACTATGCCATCCTATCATTTGCTCATCTTCTTAACTCATGAGGTGATGATTCTGGTGTCTCTTGATCAACCTCATCACCTTCCATTATTCCCTAAGAAGAGAACCTCTAGTCAACCATGCATACCCACTTGAATCCCCATCAAGTCATCTTCATTGGGATCAAGCTAATTTTTCTCTTCATTGGACATACCCTAAGATCTCCTTCTTCTATAAAATAGTGTGCAACTATCTCATCTAAGGATCAATCTAACTGTACAAATAGCTTGGGCTAACCGTGTGATCATATGCATTAAGAGGCACTGACCTGAAATTGGGAGTCAATCATTGTACACCGAAGAATGATACTCACTACCACCGGCCGTAATAGGGTAATAATCCTAGGATAATCCTCTACTACTGCACAAAACTATCTAATATGTGATAATCATCACCATATCCATCTATAGGGGAGTTGGTGAAGGAATGACCACTATGGTCGCCAATTCTTCGCACCACCATTGGGCAAAAAGGTCAAGCAAGACATAATGGGTGTAGGAGGTAGGATCCTTGGCCATAGCCGATCACCAATGGGTATTTTTTCCTGGATGGCCTTCATGGCCTTAGATGGAATGGGAGATGTCAAACACCGGATGAGGACGGTAGAGTGTGGGTGGAGACACCACCGACTCTGTAAGAACCGCCTCCTATGGTGGCTGGTCCAGAGGAGAATATCAATATGGTCGCAGGGGTAGCACCGAATGGAAAATCAACCAAAGATGCACACGGTTGAACCTCCATCGCTCTCTCTCGCTAGTAATGTGATGTATGGGCTCATGCCCCCTCCTTGATGGATCCTCCCATGCTGGGGATAATGAAGATCAACGATGGACTGAGCCCTGATGCTCCACCTACTTGGCATAGAATAGAGAGGCCACTGACCTCCTACTCCTAGAAATATGCGTGCACCACTAGAGGAGGTGATGAACAATCCTCTGGCATCCTCTCTCCCGATTTAGAGAGGATGAACGGTTTTCATAACCGGTGAAGTGATCATGGGAGACTCATCCATGGTCGATTGCAGCCCTCTCTCTGCTATCCAGTGTGGAACCGCTTTGACCATATTCTTGTTCCACACCGGGTAAGTAGATGAGGAGTGAGCAAACTTGTACTCAAATGTGGAGGCAAGCCCTAAAGGGGAGCCTTACCCTTGGAGGGTACAAATGGTAGGGTGCTAGCCTGTACCGGGGCAACATGGGCAACTCTAGGATGAACTGCAGAATGGTGCCTATGCGAACTATAACTAAGTCTGTGGTACCGCCACGCCTTTCCTCTTCTGAGGAGACAATCAAAAGGTCTATCCCGATGACCTGCTCGTCACCTTCTTCCTCATGGTGAGGGAATTCCCTCACAAGTGATGCCCCTCAAATCCTCACCAAAATGGGATCAAGTGGGTATGGTCCAGGGGAAGTCGATCTAAAGCTAGATCCATACTTTGGGGAAAGTAAAGACAAATTTTGAGAACGCCATTGCACAACTATAAAACGAACTAATTGCACTCAAAGAATCTGCAATGAGAAATGAACATTTTCATCTCCATAGATTTTGAATTTTGAAAATTTGAACCCACATCAAACAATTTGGAAGTATTAAGTGGGGTTCAAAATGAATTTAGAAAGATTGATTGAAAGAGGAATTTGAATATGAATCCAAACTTCAACAAATTTAAGTATGTTGAAATATGGATTCAAAATTTTTGATAGGATGCTTTCATAGGTTCATTATTATTTTTGAATTTGAATTTGTGATTTCGAGGACCTTTTCCTTTAACAAATTTGGGTATGTTAAAGTATCAAAAATAATTTTGTTTGTTTGGAATTTACTTAGCAAATTTAGGTATGCTAAAGTAAAGAGTGATTTTTTTTGAATTTTATTTTTGAAAATTTGGAATTCTACTTATTAAAATTTAGTGAAAGAATAAAGTGTTTTGTTTGATTTTGAAAATAGGATTCTTAGCAAATTTAGGTATGCTAAGAAAATCCTAAGTGTTTGATTTGAAATTTTGATTTTTTGAAAAGGGTAGGATCCTTAGCAAATTTGGTATGCTAAGGGAATCCTAAGTATTTTGTTTTGTTTTTGAAATGATTGAAAGTGGAGATTGAACTTTGGAAAATTTGGTATGCTAAAGATGAAGTCCCACTTGGTTTTGTGAAAGTGAAATTTCACTTAGCAAATTTGAGTATGTTAAATGAAATTCTCAAATGGTGTGTATAAAATTTTGATTTCATTTTGGTTTTGAAAATGGAAACTTTAGCAAATTTGGTATGCTAAGGAAGAAGTTCCAAAAGTGTTTGAATATTTTGTTTTGAGTTTGGAAACTTTTTAGCAAATTTGAGTGCTAGTGAGTTCCAAAATATTTGAAAGTTTTGAATTTTGATTTGGAAACTTTACTTAACAAATTTGGTATGTTAAATGAAGTTCCAAATATGTTTAAAATTTTGAAAATTTTTGATTTTGATTTTGATTTGGAAACTTCACTTAGCAAATTTTATCTAATGTTTTCCAAATATGTTTAAAAAAATTTTTGATTTGATTTGAAATTTAACAAATTTGGGTATGTTAAATGAAGTTCCAAAATATGAAAATTTTGAATTTTAGATTTGGAGATTCACTTAATAAATTTGGGTATTCCAAATAGTTTAAAATTTTGAATGATTGGATTTTGAATTTGGAGTAACAAAATTTGAGTTAAAATGAAATTCCAAAATTTGAAAATTTTGATTTTGGGATTTGGAGACTCCACTTAACAAATTTGGGTATGTTAAGTGAGGTTCCAAATGTGTTTAGAAAATTTTGAAATATGATTGTTGATTTTGAATTTTGAATTTGGAAACTTCACTTAGATTTGATTTAAATGAAATTCCAAATGTTTTAAAAAATTTTGAATTTTGAGAAGACTTACTTAACAAATTTGGGTATGTTAAGTGAGGTTCCAAATGTTTTTGAAATTTTGATTTTGAATTTTGAATTTGAAAACTTCACTTAGCAAATTTGAGTATGCTATGTGACAAATGTTTTTGAAATTTTTGAAATATGATTGTTGAATTTAATTTTTTTTTTGAAAGGGGACCCATTCAACAAATTTAGGTATGTAGAATGGAGATCAATCTCATTTTTGAAATATAAAATTTGTGTTGTTTTTTGTGAATTCCAACCGAAAACATATGTGAGATATGTTCAAGTGGGATTTCTAAATGATATTTATTTTGAAATGAAATCTTCATTTTAATAAATTTGAGTATATTAAAATGAAGTATTCATGTTATTTTGAAAAGTTTAATTTTTGTTTAAAATGAACTTCCATTCAATAAGTGTGAGTATATTGAATGGAAAGATTCATGTGCTTTTGATTTTGAAAGATTAGATGATTGTTCATTTTATTTGAAAATGAAATCTTCATCAAAGTGAATTGAAAGAAGATGTTCATTTATGCTTTTGGAAAATTTTATTAGTTTATTTTTGAAAATCCTACATGTAATTATGGAATTGTTAAATGAGGGTGAAAAATTTGTGGAAAATATTTTATTAAGTGCATTTTGAAAAGGTGCTTTTGAAAAGATGGAAGATTTATTTATTTTAGGATGAACCTTTCCTTATCATGAAAATGATAAGGAGGAAGTCTTTAAGATGTTTCTTTTTTATTTAGATCTTTTCATTTTACCCATTGGAGAACTTAGGGGTTTTAAGACCAACAATGTGGTCCTAAAACCTAAAGATGTTATTAACAACTCAAGAATGAAATGAGCTAAGTGCCAATGGAAAGAAGGATAGTCTTGGATTCATACCAAAGTACAAACCCACTATCGATACTCAAAGATGATCATTTACCAAAGATGGAGAGAGGAACCATCCCTGGAGTGTAGAAAAATCTATGGTGAGAAAATTCTATAGAGTCACTTTCAAATCTGGTGAGAAAAAAAAGGACAATATATTCATCTTTTTTAAGATGCCATGGATCCAGATGTACTTATTGGTGATGAATCGTCATCAAGAAATAGTGTACTATCTCAAGAGATAAGTCACTACCTTTAATGGAACCAATCACCTATAAGGACTCAAGGATGATGATTATGCATATGTAGATTCTTCTTACTTTACATGAAAAGTAAAGCGGTTTATTTTAAAGCGGGTTCATTAAGTTCCCTCAGGGGCAAGCCCCATAGTTAGTATTACATCTAAGGAGATCCTTAGGAAAACTCTCGATTAAGGTAAATGATCATTGTCTAAAGATTTCAATAGGAAGGACTATCAATCGATTGGTTTGTTTGAAGATCAAATGGGATTGATCAAAAGAGGAGTTATTATCGAAGCCAAAATGGAAATAAGTAGGAGATGCTGATCTGAAACTAGTGAGCATCTCAAACTATCTATATTTGGGCTTTACATTCTAGAAACTGATTTAGTTTGTTTGAGTTATATTTTTTATTAGAATTTTAGGACATAAGATCCTTAACACAAGATTAAGGAAATGCCTAAGAGGTGAGATATTATGCTTATGGCCCACAAAAGGGAGAAGCAACCTTAGACCCTAAATCTAGGAGCTTTGGAGGGGAAGCAACCTAAATCTAAGGCAAAATGGGTAGTGGTTTGCCTCCACAAGAGGACAAACCACCCGACTTGGACTTACAACCACTGGGGGTCCAACTAACTCCTCTACGATTTTAAATACATGTAGGCAAGTCTTTATATGCTTATATAGCTATTATTTATTTAGAAAGAGACTAAGTCCTTAAACTCACTCCTAAAGAGACTAGATCATGTAAAGGGACATTAATGAATGACCTAAATCTAATGCATTTTAAATTTCATTTTATTTTTATTTTGATAATTATTTTGACTCAGCTAATAGACTATGACTAATGATGAAATCAGAGATTATTGGCCAAAATTAAGAAGGAGGTGAGTTTCCACCATGGCTCTCAAAGGTCAAGCAGTTTTACGGAAGGTGGAAGCCCTCAATCAAGAGTGAAATAAGATGCATTTGTGCATGATATTATAAAGAAATGCTCATCCCTAAGGGTTGCTAATTCTTTTATCTTGATTTTAAACTAAGCTTTAGGTGAGGTTATGAGTTATTTAATTTTAATTTGAATTATTAAGTTGGGTAAAAGATTTATTTTTTTCTAAAGAGCCTGATCTACATCCAGGTCATACATAAAGCAAGAAAGAAACTAGAAAAATTATGCCACTTAATGCAAAAGCTAAACAAATCATCAATCAATTTATAAAGTTAATTGCAAAAATAATAAATGACCATTTGTGGTGCACAAACCCAAAAATATCAAATTGGGTAGCCAAGCTCTACCCTTATACAACTTGGATTACAAATGAATTAAATTACAATTAAGCAAAGGAATTCATTATTATGGGGGTCTTCAAGCTTTATTCTTCTTTCTTCTTTCTTTCTTCTTTTGGTTCCTTCCTTTGGATGGTTGGATGGCAGATGATCCAAAGCTTCACATGGTGCATAATATGGGATCTTATGACCAATGCTCATCCTAATCCCCAGCAAATCATTCCAAAATCCTAATTATACAAATTTACATGAAAGAAAAGTAAATCTAACTAACACAAAATAAAGGTTAGCTAAAAAACACACCACACAAATCCCAAGCATGTATATTGGACTTATCACCCACACATGGGTGACTAAGTCCACTATGGATTATGCTTAGGGTATAAAGCACACAAGCATTTATATTTTTATTTATGATAGCTCTTAAGCACAATCCCCTGAAAAGAATAGTTAGACTAAGAATGTCACCATTCATTCTATGCATACACCTAACATCCAGTCTAAAATATATCACAAAAAAAATAAATATCAAACCATACCGACCTAACCTAAGGCTAGAAGTGGTGACTTAGGCTAATGTGTGTGCTTTGAAGGCTTTATGTGGTATGTAGTTTGGCTTTAGGTTCAAATTTTCTAAGTGTGAAGAACATGTTCAACTTAGAGGAGGTTTCATTTAAGTTGTTTAAGTATTTTGGGTTGATTTTATTTCATGTTTTAATTTGGTTTAAGTGAATCACAATTAATTACTAAGTTATGAGAGGGAGAGAGAGAACTTCTCTTTCCTTCTAACAAGTAATTTCTAAAGTAGGTTCATATTTTAGTTTCATTTAGGTGAATGTTTTGATTACATCTTTTAATTAATCCTAATTTTAGATAAACTCTAAACAAACCTATTCAAAAGAAAGGCATTTTAAGATTAAATAAAATGAATCAAAATTCACATAACACACATTACTTCATTTCTTTCCCAACATATATAACATGCATATGGATGGACCTAAGCATATCTATACATGCAAATGAGAGTAGTTAACACACTTTATGATGCATGCTAAGTAATCCATTTAAGAAAATTTAGAAGTTGAATATGCATGATTTTCTTAAGTAGAAAGGTTTTCCTTATCCAAAATTTTCACATACATACATGAAAGTAAGAAAGGCATAAGTGAGTACAGCCATTGTTAACAGAGGTGTAAGGTACAAGACCTACTTAGGGCTACTTAAAGCCTCTCGGTTGTCTCGGCTAATATACCTTAAATACAAACATATATATAAAAAAAAAAAAACAAAAAAAAAAAATATATATAAAAATATTTATAATTTTAAGTTTTTTGTTTAATGCATTTTATTTTATGCAATTTATGAAGTATAACCCTTCTTAAGTGATAGCATAGGGATGAATAGGGTATGAATTAAGTGTTGGGTTCTTTTCAAATGAACCTACATCTTCAAACTAATTCAACATAAGAAAGAAAGGAAAATATAAGCTTTATAATCTATCACATGCAAGCTTATAATTAAAGTATAAATAACATACTTTTAGATTTGATATTTGATTTATGTATTTGGAAAATACTTTGGATTTAGCAGTGATAATAGCCACTCATATTTTACTTTAGCCAACACATGCACATTTGACATAAAGTAAATAATTTCATTTTAAAATTTGAAACATGAAATTATGAATGCATGAAATCACATGGCATACAACTTAACATGTTGGGAAAGATCCAAAGCAATGAAAGCATGTAAACAAACTCACTTCACTTAAATCCTAAAGACATTCTTATAGAATAAGAAAATTTAGAATAAATCAAAGTGAATTTCAAAATGATTTTTTGTTTAGTTTGAAGTTTGATTTAATTTTGAAAGGTGAGATGAGTTTGTTGTTCTAACCCATTCCACATGTGTATATTTTTGTTTAATTTTTAGATAATTAGATCCATTTTTATATGTTGATTAGGTTAAGGTATGAATTAAGTGACTTAATTAACCCTTACCTACACCACCTTAGAAGAATTAACTAAATAATTATGAGCCAATGAGATAACATAAAACAAAATTTAAATTTGCAATGCACCTAATGAAAAACTAATGCAATTTGGCTCACAATTAAAGTTAATTAAGCTAAGGGGTTTAGCTTAAGTAATTTCAAAATACCCTTTCACACATGTGAATTGATTTCCTTAATTGAACTTAGGCTATTAAAACCTAAGCATCTACCCAAGGTAGATTAATTAAGTTCTAAAACTTTTAGAATTTTTTAGAAATTGATTAAGGGATAATTAATGAATTAACCCTTAATTAAGGAGATTAAGGAGAAAGGGGTTTAGGGAATAGCTTGGGAAATGCCCCAAAATTATTCCATAAAACCTCTTACTTTGGATGACCTTAATCAACCCTAATCATAGGGTAAAACCACTAATCATACCCTAATTATGTTTAATTACATGAGAAGGGTAATTAAGGAAACCATGCAATTACTCTAATCAAGCCTTCAATAAATCTCAAGAAAATTAGAGGGAG
>CM038218.1:122120720-122223413 GCA_021442155.1 Cymbidium sinense
TATGCTATTAAATCACCCAATTAATCATGGAAACTTCCTAAATTCATATCTAAGCCTAGAAAATTAAAAAAATATGAAATAAATTGCATTGGATAGATAATTGAACATAGAATATTCTAAAAATGATACAATGGATTTTGAATAGTGCTTTTCTCTATTTAGTTTTATTGGGAATGTTATTACCACCCTCTAATTATTCCACTCATTAATCCCAAACTTGTGCATAATTAGTGGGATGACCTCCCTAATTTTCTTGGGATTTATTGGTGGTTTAATTAGAGAATTGCTAGTTCATTCCTTAATCACTCTCTTAATGTAATTGCTTAATATAATATAATTAACCCTTGATCAATTTTTTTTCTTAAGTGAATATGAGGTTTAGGGAATAATTTTGGGATACTTTCCTATATTTCCTTAAACCTCTTCTTCCCTTAATCCAATTTAATTAATTCACTAATTACCATTAATTAATTAATTTCATAAAATTTTAAAACTTTCCAGAACTCAATTAATCTATATTGGGTAGATGCTTAGGTGTTCAAGAGCGTATATTAAGAAAATCAAAATTCAACTCACATGTGTGAGAGAGGTGTTATGAAATTACTTAAAATAAACCCCTTAGCAATTAATCATTAATCATGAGCCAATTGCATTAGGTACCTTTCTTCTAGGTGCATTGCTGATTTAAATTCCTTGTGTGTTTTATGTCATATCATTGGCTCATAATTATTTGATTAACTATGCTAAGGTGGTGTAGGTAAGGGGTAATTAACACACTTAATTCATACCTTAACCTAAGCAACATATAAAAATCATCTAATAATTCTAAGAACAAACTAAATCAATAAACATATGTGGGAATGGGTTAGAACAACAAACTCACATTTCAAATCAAAATTAAATCAAATCAAAACAAAAATCAAATTAAATAACTTGATTTCTTTAAGCTTTCTTATTTCATAAGATTGTCTTTAGGAATTAATTAGGGTGAATGAATGTTTACATGCTTTCATCACTTTAGTTCTTTCCTAACATGCTAAATGTGTATGCCATATGAATTTCATGCATTCATGCTTTTCAGAAATCAAATTAAAAATGAAATGTTTTTTATGTCAAATTGCATGTTTTGGCTAAAGTAAAAAATATGAATGGCTATTATCACTATTAAATTCAAAACTATTTTCAAAATCTATAAATCAAACACTCAAAACTGAAAATGTGCTACTTATAATTATTTATAAGCTTGCATGTGATATAAACATGAAGATGTGCATAGTGTAGCTTTCATTTTCTTTTCTTTTAGCATAGTTTTGAATAGGATTTGGCAAAGTGTATAGTTCATTTGAAAAGAACAACACTTGCCTAATCATTCTATTCATTCCTATGTATTACTTAAGAAGGACATCACACTTGTACATATAAATTGCATAAACAAAATAAAAACACAAACTTTTGCATCTTTCTTTTCCATTCATTTCTTTTTATATATGTGTTTATTTAAGGAAAGTGGTATATTAGTCTGGACAACCCGGGGTTGAGGCTTTAAGTACTAAGTAGGTCTTGTACCTTACACCAGTGCTAACAATGGTGTACTCACTTATGCCTTTCATACATACATGTGCATGTGAATAATGGATAAAAGAAACCCCTCTTTTCTACTTAATGAAAATCATGCATCATAAAGCATTTAAAATTTTCTTAAGTAATATTTCTTAGCATTCATCATAAAGTGTGCTAAATTTTTCCATTTGTATGTATAGGTATGCTTAAGATTTATTCATATGCATGTTATACATGTTGGGAAAGAAATAAAGTGATGTGTGTTTTGTGATATTAATTCACTTTACTTAATCTCAAAATGCCTTTCTTTTTAAATAGGTTTGTTTAGGGGAAAAAAATCCAAACTTAGGATTAATTAAAACACATAATAAAAATATTCACTAAACAAATTAAACATGAATCCACTTTAGAAATTACTTAAGGTAGGGAAGGAAGAGAAGTTCTCTTCTCTTTTCCCTCTCTTTACACTTAGTAATTGTAGGATTCATTAAACCAAACAAAAATCAAATAAAATCAACCAAATCAACTAAACACTTAAATGAAACCACCCATCTAAGTTGAACATCTTCACACTTAGAAAATCTAAACTTAAAAACTAAGCATACCACACAAACCTTTCACACATTAGGTTAAGTCACCACTTCTAGCTTTAGGTTAGGGCGTGCATGGCTTGATGTTTGCTTTTATTTTGTGATGTGTTATTTAGTGGATGTTAGGGGAATGTGCATAGAATGAATGGTAGATGATTTAGTCTAATCATTATTTTAGGGATTGTGCTTAAGGTATATAATAAAATATAAATGCTTTTTTGTTGTGCGGTGCTTATACCCTAAGCATAATCCAATAGGCGTGGACTTGGTTACCCATGTGGGTGCTAAGTCCAATATACATGCTTGGGATTTGTATGGTTTGTTTAGCTAATCTCTATTTTGTGTGTTAGTTAGATTTACTTTTCCTTTTCATGTAATTTTATTAGATTTTGGAATGATTATTATGGGGATTAGGATGAGCATTGGTCATAAGATTACATCTTATGTACCATGTGAAGCCTTTTGGAGTAACCACCTCCAACCATCTAAAAGAAGGTACCAAAAGAAGAAAGAAGAAAGAAGAAAGAAGAAGAAGAAAGAAGAAAGAAGAAAAGATGAAGACCCTCATAACATGAATTTCTTACTTGATTGTAAATTAATTCATTTGTAATCGGTTGTATAAGGGTAGAGCTCGGCTACCCAATTTATTTTTGGGTTTGTGCGGTGGTGCCTGACCAAATGGCCTTTTATTCTTTTGTTAGCTTTATAAATGTTTGATGTTTTGTTTAGCTTGTGCATTAAGATGGCATGTTTCTAGTTTCTTCCTTGCTTGATGTATGGCTGGATGATGATTAGGCTCTTAGGAAAAATAAATCTTCTACCAAATTAATCAACTCAAAATTAAAATAAATAACTCATAACCTCTAAAGCTTAGGTTAAAATCAAGATAAAAGAATTAGCAACCCCTTAGGTTGGATGAGTATTTCTTTTATAACATCATGCATAAAACATATTGTTCACTCTTGATTGGAGGGCTTCCACCTTTGCAGAGAACTTGGCTTGACCTTTGAGAGCCATGGTGGAAACACACCTCCCTTCTCCTTTTTGGCCCATAATCTTACTTCTCATGCATTAGGCATATGAATCCTATAAGCCTGAGTCAAATAATTGTCCAAAATGAAATAAAATGTAATATTTCATTAGATCTAGGTCATTTTTTATGCCCTTACATGATCTAGTCTCTTAGGGTGAGTTTAAGGACTTAGTCTCTTTCTAAATAAATATAACTAGCTATCTTGCATAAAGCATATGACTTGTACATGAATTTAAAATCATAGGAGGAGTTAGTTGGCGCCACCCCGGTGGTTGTAAGTCCATCGGGTGGTTTGTCCTCTCTTGTGGAGGCAAACCAAATACCATTTTGCCTTAGATTTAGGTGCTTTTGGCCCTCTCAAAGCTCCCTAGATTTAGGTTAGAGGTTGCTTCTCCCATGGGCCATAAGCATAAATCCTCACCTCTTAGGCATTTCCATAACCTTGTATTGTATAATTATAAGCCCTAAACTTCTAATAAAAATTCAACTCAAATAAATAATTCAATTTCAAAAATGTAAAGCCCAACCATAGGATAGTTTGAGGATCTAGGTTTCTAGATCTTAAGCATCTCCTACTTATCTTCATTTGGCCGATAATAACTCTCTCTCTTGATCGATCCATTTGATCTTAAAATAAACTAATCGATTGATAGTCTACTATTGAAATCTTTGGAATGATCATTTACCTTAATAGAGTATTCTAAATCCTTCTTAGATGTAATTAACTATGGAGCACACTTCATTTAAAATAAACCTACTTTACTTTTCCATGTAAAAGGGGAAGAATCTTTGGTACATGCACCCATTGTCCTTAGGAGTCCTTATTGAGGTGATTAGGTCCATTGTAGGGTGGTGACTTCTATCTTTTGAGATAGTACACCTCTCAATGTTATACGATCACCTCAATAAACATCTGGATCTATGTGGTGTCAAAATGCATAAAAGAGTATATTTCTATCTTTATTTTATCCATAGATTGAAGATGGAAGTATACATCTTAAAAATTATAAAAATTTCACCACAAATTTTTTGGCGACTCCGGGGATGGTTTCTCTCCATCTTTGGTAAATGATCATTTATCTATTATTGATAGTGGGTTTGTACTTTGTATGAATCCAAGACTATCTTTCTTTCATTGGCACTTAGCTTATTTCATCCTTAAGTTAAGCTAGCCAACATCTTTAGGTTTTAGGACCTCACCCGTGTTGGTCTTAAAACCCCGTTGGGTTCCCAATGGGTAAAATAAATTTAATAAAGAATTAATTAAAGACTTCCTCCTTACCATTTTATGTTAAGGAAAGGTTCATTCTAAAATAAAGACAAAATAAATCCTTCATAAAATCTTGCTTTTCAAAAGCACTCTTTCAAAATGCACATAATAAAATATTTTGCACAAAATTTTCTAAATCACCTTCATCTAATCTTCATGATTGTTATATGTAGGATCATCTTTACAAAAAATAAATTCCAACAATTACATTTTTTAAAAGCACAAATGAGTTTCACTCAATTCATTTTGGTGAAGACCTCATTTTCAAAAATAAAATTCAACAATCATGTTTTCAAAAGCATAAAATTTGAAGATGGGCCTTTCCATTCAATACATCAAATGTGTTGAATGGATATTATCTTCAAGCAAAATTACAACTTTGAAATTCCATACATTCCACATGTGTTGGGTTGAAATTTTCATATTTTCAAAAAAAGCACATATGAAATCTCCATTCAATATACCCAAAATTTGGAAAATTTTTTCAAATAAAAACATATTTTTTGAAATGCAACTTAACATATTTCATATTTGATTAGGTTGGGATTTCATTTTCAAAAAGTAATAATCACACACAAAATATACATCTTTGGAAAATGAAACATAATTGATTTCTATCTTACATACCCAAATTTGTTAAATGGAAATCTCCCTTTTCAAAAATCAATAAAAATAAAATGTCTCAAAACATATTTGAAACTTCATTCTAGCATATCCCTTTTGCTAAAATGAAGTCTCCCTTTTCCAAAATCAAAAATTTAAAACACATTTTTCTTTTTTGAATTTCATTTAGCACACTCAAATTTGCTAAGTGAGATCTCAATTCCACAAAAATTTTCAAAACACATTTGGAACTTCATTTTAGCTACCCCATTTGCTAGAATGAAGTCTCCCTTTTCCTAAAACAAATTTGAAACACATTTTTGGAATTTCATTTAGCATTTTGCTAAGTGAAATCTTCACTCCACAAAAATTTTCAAATCACATTTGGAACTTCAATTTACCATACCCCATTTGCTAGAATGAAGTCTCCCTTTTCCAAAAATAAAAATTTGAAACACATTTTTAGAATTTCATTTAGCATACTCAAATTTGCTAAGTAAAATGTCCATTCCACAAAATTTTCAAAAATACTTTTGGAACTTCATTTTAGCATACCATATTTGCTAAAGTAAAGTCTCCATTTTCAATCAAAGTAAAATCAAAATCAAAAGAAACACATTAGGACTCCCTTAGTGTACTTAAATTTGCTAAGGATCCTACTTTTAAAAACCAAATCAAAATCAAAAGAAACACATTAGGACTCCCTTAGCATACTTAAATTTGCTAAGGATCCTACTTTTCAAAATCAAATCAAAATCAAAAGAAACACATTAGGATTTTCTTAGCATACTCAAATTTGCTAAGAATCCTATTTTCAAAAATTTCCAAAAAAACACACTTATTTCCCATTTAGCATACCCAAATTTACTATAAATGACTCCATTTTCAAATCACAAATGATTCACAAAATAAAGCAAACAAAGAAACAAAAAAAAGAAATTATTTTCAAACATCTCATTTAGCATACCGAAATTTGCTAAGTGAGTAAATTCCAAAAATCACAAATCTTAAATCAAAATCAAATTGACCCTTTACTTTAACATATCCAAATTTGTTAAATAAAGGGTCCTCAAAATTAAAATATGAACCTAGGGAAGCATCTCTTCAAAAATATTTGAACCCATTTTCAACATATCCAAATTTGTTGAAAGTTGATTTTACATCAAAATAATTCCTCTTTCCAATCAAATCTTGAAATTTATTCTAAATCATTTGAGCTCGGGTTAACATTTTCAAATATTGAGTAAGGGTTCAAATTCTAAATTATAAATTATAAATTCAAAATCAATAGAAATCTGATTCAAGTTTATTTTCAACATTGAGACTCTCATTCGGTTCAGTTTAGTCTTAGTTCGGTTTTTTGATTGAGAAATGGGCATAGATATGTGTTTCACCTTCATGGGATGGACTTGGCCTTGGATCGAGCCGCCTTCCCCATTATTACACCCACCTCATTCATTTTGGATGAGGTTTTGAGGGGAGGATTACATGTGAGCACTCCCCTCACCACTTAGTAGACCATGGTGGCGGCAGACATTTAGATTGATTTGCCATCGGACTCTGATATTCTCTCAGAAGGTATGGTGGTTCCCTCTGATGCCAACATGTCGTGCTCAGGTTCTATGCCCAGTTGGGGTTAGCACACTCATTAGCACCTTCCAAGGGGAAGGCTCCCCCCTGATCATTGTCTCCCTCTTTTGAGGTCTAGCTCTTACTCGCCGCCCACCAAGACTCAGAGGAGGAACAAAAATCACATGATAAAGCGATACCATACCCGCATCGCCAGAGAGATGGAGGCAGCTACACGGTTAGTTGTTAAGGAGTTGCCCACTTTGACTTCCCCGCTGGTAACACCGAACACATTCCATCCTATCTCTGGGTCTGATAGAGAGGATGCTAGGAGGATCCCTACTTCACCTCCACCAGCGGTTTGATTTCCAACCCGGTCGAGTAGGAGGTCATATCTTTGGCCTGTTGATTCTCTATGCAGTGGTGGAGCCTATGGGTGATCGAGTGAGGGCTCAATTTGATTTGAGATATGTTATTCCCCCACAGCATGGTGAAGCATATTCGATAGGAGTGGGCTAGGGAGGTCCATACTATAGTTTATATCACTAGTCTAGAGAGGCGGAGGTTTAGTCGACGGTCTGACCTCACTTGATTTTCCCGATCATCGATCCATAGACAATTCTTACGGGACTACCCATCAGGAGAGCTCATTCCAAGAGAGTGGTGTCTCCACCACACTCTACCCCCACATCCATCCCGTTCATGTTTCACATCTCCAATTTCGAAGGCCATGATCCAGGGGAGAAGAGGACCCCGTTGGTGATCCATTTGACAAGGGATCTTCCATCTACACCCTACTATGGGTAGGAGCTCTCCCTTGACCTTTTGCCTAGTTGTGGTGTGGAATGACAACCCTAAGCATAGTGGTCATCCCTTCACCACCACCATGGTACAACATAGGATGGTGATTGTAGAGAGAAGAGGTGACAACCCGTTACTAATGATAGATCCTCAGAGTGTCACCATATAGAGTGATGGCAGATGAGTGTATATCTTCTTAGTACAACCTCATGGGTTGATTCTCTCTCCTAGAGTGAGGTGCCTCACGGTACATGATATGTTGATCCCACCCGGTCGACAAAATCATTTATGTCGGTTGATCGTTCTCTCTTGATGACATAGTAGCTCATTATTTCATGGAGAAGGAGATCTAGGATATGATCTAATGAGGAGAAGATCACTTTGATCCCAAAGATGATTTGTTGGGAGACTCAAGGGGTTTGCATGGTAGATACAGGATCCCTCCTCAGAGCATTAGGATGGAAGGTGATGATGAGGAAGACAATCAACAACACCTCTAATATCATAAAATAGAAAGAAAATAGATGGGATGGAAGAGGCTCAAGGACTTGTTAGCATCTGATTACTTCAAAATAAGCCCTAGTTCATCCTACTATGAGACTAGTCGACCAGTTGGTGCATGTCTTGGACCCAAGACTTTACCTCCATTAGAGCAAGGTAGCACCCATGTATAGGAAGGTAGTGGATAGTACCTCCATACAAGAAAAGATATCAAGTCCATGGTTGAACGAGGTGAAGGAAGCATTGGCTCAAGAGGATCATCGGTTCCAAAGTGTACCCCAGGAATTTGATGCAATCCAATATCTAAGGGTTTTCATGCCCTTCCTTCAAGAGTTTTGATGGCGGTGAACCAGCATATTGCACATTTAAGCTAGTTGTTTACAAGCGTTGTGGATGCTTTACTATTCTCTCTTCATTAGTAGCTTAGCGGGATAGCTTTGATTGGTATGTTGAACTTCCCAATAGTTTTAGTGAAGACTTCTTTGAGTTAGCAACTCTTTATCAAGAGGTTTTTAGCTCGAAAGGGTCATTGTTGGTGATCTCATTGTAGCACAACAACACCGGTGAGTCCCTTGTTGTTGACTACATTCTTAGATGGATAATCTAAATATGAAATGAACCTGTATGCGACATGCCATTTAGATTCTTCTAAAGAATATCCATGGCCTGGTCGTCTTCATGCTTAAGGGCTTCACCATCAAAACTGTTGAGAAATTAATCAACAAGATAGCTAGCTTGAGAAGCCAAATAGTTACCTTCTCAGATCTACCAACAAGAAGCCATATGAGAAGTTAGAGATAGTTTTGAGCCTTGACCAGCCACCTCCACCTCTACCACCACCTACCACCAAAGCCTGCTTTGCATCCTCCTTAGCCACATCATCAAGTGTACACATACCCACCGTGGTATGGTCCACCTACTCTTTTGGATAAACTTAACCTTATTCATTTAAGAGGGAAATCAGAAGATCTTTAAGAATCTCTTAAAGAAGCCGATTTTAGCTACAGAACCTAGAGACGGAAGTGGGCAAAAGCCATGATCCTAACTTTTGCCCCTACCACCGTATGCTAGGCTATGTTTTGGAGGATTGCTTCACATTTAAGGACTGGCTTGAACATAGCTTCAAGACCAGTGCCATAGTTATTCTGAAGGAATACCTTGTGGAATAATAATCCGATTCCATTAGGGTAATCCTTAGGGATACTTGTGATCCTTCAAAAACTAAAGAAGGTTGGGATATCTCCTTATCCAAAACCTCTAAAAAAGATTGTTGAAGATCAAAACTTTCCTTTGCGGTGCAGAGTCATCAAACCTCCAACATCAAGGAAGGTTTGCAAGTTTTAGCCAACTCAAGGAAAGGGGGAGCTTCGGAGCGGTTGTAGCATCAACATGTAGCGGGATAGCCAGTAAACAACCAAATTGTCCACCCTCCCCACCACATGCTACCATATCTTAACTAGTTCTTCTTCTTCCAGTAGACATCTTGTATCGATAGATGAGGGCATCAAATCCCTCACCCTTCTTACTTTACTTGATTTCTACTTTGTACCTCCTATTAGATCCAAGAAATTGAAGAATATAGCTAGCTTGAATAACATCTGTGTCACTTCTGATTGGTTGTCTGAATCTATTTTCGATAACTCTTCAAGTCTAAACAACAAATATAATAATTCTGATCTTCCTCTTTCTAATTGAGTTGGACTTTCCTACTCAAGTTTGCCTCTTGAGATAGACTTGGAATCATCCAATTACGAGGGTCCCATAGGAGAAGGCGTAGAGCGATGTGAGTAGAACCTTCCATTACCACACAAGAGATCACTAAAGTCAACCTCCGTGGTGGCAGGTTCTACCTCTAGGCAGCACCTCAAGATAGAGGGAAACAAGTCATTAGCTCAGAGGATCGAGAAGCCCCTCCACAAGATGCTCCACCCTTGGATATGCTTATGGAGGATCAGCCCAAGGTGGACTACAATGTCCTCTCTCATCTAAGAAAGTTTCATAAGCTAAGCATATATGATGCCCTTGTCTTATCCAAAGAGATGAGAATCATTAATCAAAGCTCTCCTTGATCTAGATATGCTTAGCTCAGTAACCATTGGTGAGGCACATTATTCCAGAAGCCAGGATCACTTTTCATATGAAGACCTTCAGACATGGAGCACAACCATCCCCTACATCATAATTGACATGGGCGATTTGGACTTTTCAGTTCTCATCGATCTAGTGCATTGACATTGAGTCTAAAGAACTTGCCTATTTGAGGATCAACATCTCCACACTCAGGAGATTGGATGATGTTGAGATTCAATGAACAAGGCAAGAGGGCTTTAGGTTCCATAGTGTTACCTTTGGAGATAGGTGAGGAAGACTAAGCCAAGTTTTTTACATCATTGATTGAATACTTCATTCATGCTTTGCTCGTAGGCCTTGGATACATGAATAAGATAATTCCATCCTCCCTCCATCGGTGCATCAAGTTCTGGGATGGGATTGAGTCTTGTGTCAAGGAGATGAAAAGCCATTTTCAGTTAGAGGTTGAGATATATGAGGATGCAACTACTATCTTCCTCAAAACACCCTTTCTCATGAACTTGGACAAAATTCAAATTCAAAAGAAAAGAAGAGCAAAAGAAAAGAAAAGAAAATGAAAATCCAAGTGAACAAGAAAGGAAATTGAAGAAATAGAACCATATCACATTCCACCCATAGTTCATTCCATCATATGGACATGTGGGTAATGACTCAACCTCCACCAGGCAAGGTAGAAATAGAAAGGGTTCCAGAGGTGGAAGACCCTTGGTTGGCCATCGACCACATGGGTTATGTTAGTTCATAGAGTACCCTACTATTCACATAGACTTGGAATCGGAGGATGAGTCTAATGTGATTAGTACCAACCAACCCCTCTCTGGGTTTCATTGGAGGTGACACTCGAGCAGATTGATGAGAGGCCTCAGACAAAGCAAAGTATTTAAATCATGTATGTAAAACTATGAGTTGAACCTTAGCTCTAACCTCACTTTCACCCCAAAAGTTGAAGGTTTAAGTTAAGGAAGCCCTAAGTCTTCGATATGAAGCAAGAGATTCTTTTTGGGATCATCATCCTCAAGTCCCAAGTTGATGTAGAACTTGAGGAAATTCATAAAAAAATTAATGGAATTACCATTTGACTTTTACTCACTTGTGTTCATAATCTTATATGAAAGGTTTGGTTCCTCATACATGGTCAAGCACAAGTCGAGTATTTTGAAAGCTATGGAACAATAAAGGGAAGCACAATCAAGTAAGACTAGGATTTGATACATGGGTCCGGTCGATGATGATGATTCTTGTTGTTGTTACCAATCATTTGGAGTCATAGGTTCTTTTCACACAACACCAACTCTTATGAGAATGTGTGTTTAGAAACCTCAGATGATCGGATGATCTCAAATCAAGATGCACCCCAAAATTTGAAGAGATCCATTCAACAATTGACAAGCTTAAAGAAATCAACCTCGAAGAAAATCCATTACATCATTTGTTCTTTGAATGAAGAAACCAAAGACTTAGTTAGGCTATTGATTGAGTTTAAGGACTGATTTGCATGGAGTTATGAAGAGATTCCCAAATTATCTCTTGACATAGAAGTCCACAAGCTAGCAATAGATCCTAGAGCTGACCCTATCAAGCAAGCTCCTAGATGCATGTGATTAAAAATTGAATAACATTTATTTCGAAGTCAAGAAATTGATCGATCTTTGGTTTCATCAGGAAGAAAAATATCTACAGTTAGCGGTGTCATCCAAATTAAGAAGAAGAATGGCCAAATTGCATATGTCGTCAATTTGGGACTTAAATAAGGCATGTCCTAAGGATGAGTTTCCTCTTCCTATACAGAATTAATGGTGGACATCATCTCATGCAATTTTTCTTTCATGGATGGGTCATCAGCTACAACCAAATCAAGATGTCTCCCGAAGATGAAAGCACTTTTTGAACCTCAAAATCTTATTATAGGGTCATGCCTTTTGCCTTAAAATGTTGGTGCTACATACCAATGGCCATGACTGATCTTCAATGAACTCATCCATCATCGGGTTGAGTGCTATGTTGATGATCTAGTAGTGAAACAAAAGAAAGGAAGACCATCTCTTTGACTTGAGAGTAGTTTTCAAGTTAAGATAATATAACCTCAAAATGAATCCCAAAGTGTGCATTGAGTAGCAGAAATTCCTTGGGTTTGTTGTCAACCGGAATAGAAATAGATCTAGAAAAGATTAAAGCTATCTTAGAAATACCACCTCCAGAGTTTAACTCAACTCGATCTTTCCAAGGATGGTTGGTGTATCTAAGATGCTTTATTTCAACTATCGGGGAGATGCAAGCCATTCTAGCACTTGTCAAAAGGATGCCAAGTTCAAGTGGGATGATAAGTGTCGCATGCCTTTGAAGATATCAAATATTTGGTGAAGCCAGTCTAGCATTATCCGCAGCCACTCATCCTCTACACGCATTGGATGACTCTCGACACTTTGTTGGCCCAAGCCAATGAGGAAGGGGAAAATCTCTACTACCTCATTCATCGATTCTGTGAAAGAACTATCCAACTATTGAGAAACATTACCTAGCTTTGATCTTTGCCTCCCAAAAGCTATGACATTATATGATTTCTCATAAGGTGAACTTGATTTCTAGAACCAATCCACTATAGTACCTCATGACATGGATAACTCTATCCAGAAGTTTGGCATGATGGTCCATGATTCTCTCACAGTTTGATATCACATTTGTACCTCTCCATGCCATAAAAGGATAAGCATTAGCAGATTTCTTAGTAGCACACCCACTTCCTGCTGATTCTCCGCTTAGTGATGATCTCCCTGATGAACAAATCATAAAATTAAGGGAGGTTGACAACCGTCGATGGAGATGTATTTTGATGGTACAACTTCTTTTCATAAAGGGAAGCACCAGATCTACTCTTCCGGAAAGGCGGTAGGAATAGTTCTCTAACTCAGACTGATGTGATGAGATTCTCTTACTATCTTTCAACCCACACCAACAACAAAGCAGTATGAGGCTTTGATTGTCGATCTAGAGTTAGCCATCATGTCGGTGTCAAGAGCATCAACATCTTTGGGGATTCTCGGTTGGTCATCAACATGTCGGGTCATTCAAGGTTCTCATTACCCAGTATACCATGAAGAATTGGCCCAAATCCAAGTCACCATCTACAAGGTTCCGAGGTAGAGAGATAGTAGATGCTTTGGCCAAACTTGCCAAAAATTGGCATGTCGGAAGATGAGTCCATTCCAATAAGGGTCAAAATAGACAAGTCTATCCCTTGATGTTGAACTCATCGAGACTTTCTCTTGAAGGGGAGGTTGTCATTGCCTATAAGGACAAGAGTTGGATTGAGGCACCATGGACTATTTGAACAGACAAACTACCTCAAGAAAAGTCACAAGCCCATGTAAACAGAGAGCTCTCTCCTATGCTCGTTGATGGCACCTTATGCTGATCCTTTGACCAAATATGGTTACATTATTTAGATAAATGAAGCCCATGGCATTATAATCGAGGTACATTTAGGTCTATGTGGAGCACATCAATCCAATCTAAAGATGAAGATGAAGATCAAGAGAGACTATAATACTGGCCTTTGATGATTACTTGCATGGATGTAGCTAGGAGTCATCATGTTCAGTGCAGGTGTCCACATCAACCACCCAATCTACACCTTGGCCTCATGGCCATTCAGTGTTGGGACATTGTGGGTCTATCAATCTCCTTCCAAGGGTCATCGGTTCATCTTAGGCGCCAATACTTTTCCAAGTGAGGCAATCCCACTCGAGAGGTCACAACTCGCATGTGCTTCAATTTTTAGGAACCATATGTATAGGTTGGGGTGCCTGAATTATATTTGATAATTGTACTATATTCAAAAGCACCAAGATCAACAGCTTCACTAGAAGACATGGTATAGATTGGAGATACTCCACCATCTACTTCCCAGAGCAAATGGCTTAGAAGAAGCATTCAACAAAACTCTCATACAAATACTAAAGAAGACTCTTGATGATAACAAGCGTGGAATGAGCGGTTGGTTGAAGCCTTGTGGGCTACCACACACATCGAACTCCAACTCAATCTACCCATTTTCTTTGGTGTATGGGTCAAGCCATTCCTTTAGAAGTTCAACTCATCACTAAGGATAGCATTGGGTAAAGATCACTATAGAATGCAAAGTTGTGGTTAGAAGAGCTTGAAGGTTTGGAGAGGTGCCTACAAACATGCTCAAGTTGTATAAAGGCCAAAATGATTCAAGCTCACAAGTTGTCCACAGGTCTTTTGGTAGGAGAACTTGTGTTAGTCGGAGACCAATTGTTGCCCATTGAAAGATGGGAGGCAAGTTTGAACCCACTTGGGAAGGCCCATGTCATAGAAGGCCTACCAAGGAGGATCTTATCAACTTATTGATTGTAAAGGAACACGATGCTTCCAATTAATGGGCTCTATTTGAAGAAATATTACCATAAAATTATGTTTGAAAATAATTCTATCAATCAACAAAAATGATTCCATTTCATCAAAATCTTCTCTTCTTTTGAAGCATTTGTTTGCTTGTCTTAATCTACCACATGTTTAGGGTAGGTGTAAGAGTCCCCAGTGGCATCTATCCCTCTTTCACAACATAAACATAATCAAACACATTTCACTATTAGAATAGGTGTGAAGGCAGGCATCCATCTAGGGAATTCGGTTTAGACATTGGTGCATTTTATCAAAATCCTAGTGTGTTTAAGGTAGGTGTGAGAAGTCCCAAGAGCATATTCCCTTTAACATAAGCACAAAAAAAACACATATCTTTTATCTCGCTTTTGATGTGAGCAAGCCCAGTGACACTCACTCATTAGGTACTGGTCGGTCTACTCTACCTGTAGTATGTCACCCGTGGTCACTTGTTTATAAGATGTGAGTCCCGCTTTCTTCTAACTTGACCATTTGCAAATGCGCCTTATTAGTATGGTAGACTTCACTGCTAAAATAATGTTGATTTTGTTTAAGAAGATGTGAGTCTTGCTTTCTTCTTGAACTAATCAATGATCTAGGTTGGTATATTTGAGGTTTAGGATAAGTCCCAGGCTCCTTTCCTCTTGACTACATTTGAGTTGATAAGTCCTCAGCATTCACTCGGTAGTGCCTAGGTCGGATGCTCGAGTGAACTATCCCAATCGGTTTGCTATAGAAGATGTGAGTCCCAAGCTTTCTTCTAGGCGTTATTGCAAATGAGCACCTTAGGTTGGTTGATGTTCACTATCATGACTCACCGGTGGATACACCACTCTTGATAGATGTGAGTCCCCACACTTTCTCCTTAAGTTGGCCATAAAATACCTATTTGATATATGACTAGCCATGTCATCTTCTCCAGGGTTTTGGATTAATCCCTTACCCCTCTCCCTACGTTGGATCACATCCTTTGAGACCCCATTTATACACTACCCGGGTTACTTTTAGACTGGACATTTCCCCTTTCCAAGTAGCCACCCTGTTGGAGAATTTGTTGGATGCAGATTCTCCCTTGGTTTAAATTGAGATAGGTCATGATATATAAGCCTTCTCTTTGATCCCTCACAAACTACAGGTCCACAATAAAATAAACTAAATAAACAAATAATTAATTCTTGTGGATTAGAATTCAAGCCCCAAAGGGCCCCTTTTCCCAAGACATCTTATCTTTAGGGCTAGTAGAACTCCCTATAGAATTGACTACACGAGTTGAGATAAATCCCAGGTGGTACTCACTCGTAGTGCCTTAGGTTAGGTTCAATCTATTTTCCTCAGCGTTACCATAGTCATTCCACTTTGGAAGATGTAAGACTATGATGCATTCTTTTAGCATGATGCAAATGGCAGGTGGGGTTTAATTTGTTGCCCAAAGCAAAATCCCAGTGGTCTTTGTAGTGGAAGATGTGAGTCTCAGCTTTCTTCCCTTAAATTGATCATTGCAATTAAAGGCACTCCTTTTGGGATAGTTCTCCCATCGAAGCTACTCCCTTTGGTTTAAATAGAGATAGGTCTAGGGCGATATAAGCTCCTTCTCGGTGTAATCCATGCAATGAAATCAAAATAAAACAAATAAAATTAATTTTTGACTATCTTTGAGTGATTTAAGTCCCCGTGACATTCACTCAGTCGACCTAGTCGGGTTCAATTTTGTTGCCCGATGTCATCCCTGTTTTTAGATGAAGATGTGAGTCATGCTTTCTTAAGACTTGACCTGAAGGCATCCCTTTGGTTGGATAGTCCTATGGTTGTAGACTACTCCCTTTGGATTGGTAAGTGTTAGGTCTACAGCCCTCTACTCGGTGTAGTCCATCTAATGGGATCTATCAAAATAAACTAAAATAAATTAATCTTGACTATCTTTGAGTTGATCTAAGTCCTGCATTCACTCAATAATTCCCTAGGTTGGGTTCAATCATTGCCTTGCCAATAGATCACCCACTGGTCCCTACTTTGGAGGATGTAAGTCTACTTTGCTCTTTCTAGTACATGCACAAAGGCATTCCCTTTGGTTGGCTAGTCTACTATGTGTTTAGACTACCCTTTGGATTGGTAAATATGAGTTAGGTCTTACCTCATCCACTCTATATCCATTGACAAATAGGGATCTCAAAATCCAAAATACAAAAATCTTAAATAAATCCAATGAAACAAAAAAAATAAATCAATCAATCCAAATCAAAATATTTTACTTCTCCTCAATGAGATGCAAGTCTTTCTAGTTCCCTAGCAAACTCAAAATTCTAATCCCTCAGTGGATTTCACAACCTTTCCTCTCTTGTGGATGACTTGAACTTTCCTCCCTAGTGAAGAGTTCACTTGTCTATCCCTAGTGGAATCAAAATAAACACAATTAAACAAATAATAATTAAACATTCAACCCTCTTCCCAGTGGACTTAATTAAACAATCAAATTCTTCTCCCACGAGACTCAAATCAAATCAAACCTCTCATCCTATGGATGACTTGAACCTAGTGGAAGGTTCACATACTCTATCTGTGTGGATTCCTCTTCCCTCTCTTATGTCCTTGATAAGTAGAGCACATTACTAAGCTCTTGATTCCTTCTACACCTTGGGTTAGAATTTTTTGTGCTTGTGACCATTGTTGTTGATCATTTGTTTACCATACATGGTGTTCCTTGTCAATCACCCACCTATTCTTGTTGACCTCATTTTTTGGGATGAGCTCTCAACTCCATCTTAGACATAGCTCCTCTTAGACTTTAGAGACCCTTAGTCTTAAGACACATCTAGTGATTAGGTGGACACTCAACCTAGCCTAGACTTAGAAGAGTTAGCCATAGGAATAGGTCATGCCTTGGGGTGTTAGGAAAATTTGCTACCCTAGCTTGAACCACATTCCTCACTTCCTTCCTTCAAGTAAAACTCCAAATAAAATCAACATCAAATTGAAATGGATTCCAACTTAATTGATTTTCTCCAAACTCAAATCAATTCCACATGATTAAAATCCATAATCAATTCCAAATGATTGAAGCCATGATTGAAATCCAAGTTTAAAATATTTCTAAGTCCTTTAATCCCCTCTTAAGGACTTAGCTTAAATCAAACCTAAATCAAATTCAAACCACCTTAAATTCATGAAATTTTCTCACAACCCATTTATATTCTCATTTATATTCACATATATAAATGAAATATAAATTCAAATCAAACTAAATCCAGAATTCAAATCCAAATCATAAAAATCTTTCCTAAGTCCTTTGATTCCCTCTTATGGACTTAGCCTAAATCAATTCAAATCACTTCAAATTCATGAAATTTTCTCATAACCATTTATATTCTCATTTATATTCACATATATAAATGAAATATAAGTTCAAACAATCAAAACCAACTCCAAAAATCAAACTCAAATTCAATCAAAATCCAACCTAAGCCTTTCAAGTCAAAATCTTGAACTTAGCCAAATCAATTTCAAATCAAGCCAAACTCTTGATTTTTTCTTCATGATTCAATCAATCCTTCAATCATGAATCCAAATATAAACACAAACTTCAATCACCAAACCAAAAACTAAATTCAAAATTCAAACCCAACTCAAACTCATGTTCACCCTTTGAACTTGAAATTGTCAAATGAATCAAAACCCATTTGATTTCAAACCACTTGCAAATGGATTTATATTTCAATCATAAGTCCATATGTGAGTTCAATCAAAGTCAAATCAAGCTTTGACCATTTGACCTTAAACTCACTTGACCCAAAGTGACCTAAAGTACCCTTATGAGCCAAATTCTAATCCTAACCAAATTGGATTGAACTAAGCCCACCTAAGCCTCTCATCATGATCAACAATCATCATGAGATGACCAATCACTCAAATTGGGTCAAACCAAGTCAAACCTAAGGGTTGACCAAGTAAACACTTAGCCAAAAATGAAACCTAAACTAGGCAAAATCTACTATAGGCCAAATTGATTGAAACCATTGATCAAAACTCATTCATGATCAATGTTTGAACTCGACCAAGTCAACATTCAAGCCTAAGCTAGCTCAATTGGCTACTTGACCCAAGTTGACCTAACTTGACCTAAAAAGTTAAAATGTGTCAAAACTTGATCTAAGCCAAATTGGTTGAAACCAATGGGTCAAGTTCATTCCAAAATGATTGCTGAACTTGACCAAAGCCTCAATTGGCCCACTAGACCTAACTTAGCCCAATTGTCCATGAACCCAACTTGACCTAAAAGGTCAAATTGAGATAAACTCAAATATAAACTAAATTAATTGGAAAAAAAGATATCAATCCATTTCATATGACCAACCAAACATGAACCAATCTATGGCCTAACCTAAATAGGTCAAATGGGTCAATTTGGTCAACTTGACCCATTTGACCTAAATAAACTCAATTGAATCTAAACCAAATATAAACCAAATTGAATCAAACTAAAGCCACCAAAACATTTCAAATGATCTTATGAACTTGACTCAACCCTTAGTTTGACCCTATTTGACAAATTGGTCAACTTGAGCCAAGTTGACCCATTTTGACCAAAATGGGTAAACATGAGCCAAATCATATCAAACCAGTTGCAAATTCAATGAAACTTGGCTTAAACTATTTTTCAAACATATCAAACTTATTCAAATTGAAACCCAAGCTAAATTACCATTTTACCCCTAGGACATAGGATAAATGTTGACCAAATCCACTTGGAATTTGGTCAAATCCTCTTCATGACCACTTGCACTCTCTTAGTGGACCAAGTGGACACTAGGGAGTGTGGTGCACCTAGCCCAATTGGTTTAGGGAGCCCTAACTAAGGTCAAAAGCGACCTCACTTGAAATTAAGCACATGGAATCCTCCCTCCTCCTTGTTTGAGCATATGGCCATCTCATCCACTCCTCCTCTTGCCAAAACTAAATTCCATGCCACTCTAAACAGCTTAAACAACCAATTGAATATGGTTAATTGGATCAAAATAGCAAGCTCCTTCATAGTTATCTGATCCTTCAAGGGGGAGATATACTCCCCCTAATTCCATTCAATCTACATAGTCTCATACTCGATTGAGCTGAGGGAAGCCAGAGGAGCCATTGCCAAGTGATCTGAAGCTTCATAGAGTGACTTCAACTTCTCCATTTTTAGATTTTCTCAAATCAAAAATAGGAGAGCTCCATTGAAATTCAAACCTACTCCACACTCAACCAAGCCAATTCACTTTGCAAGCTTTAGGAAGCTTGATCAAACTCACCCAGGCCTTCAGACAAGCTCTAAAGGCAAGGGAGGGCTACTCTTGATCAAGACTGATCCTACTTGAAGGGGAGCTTGGCCTCTAGAGGGATCCATCCAATCTGAAGACTTTAAATTCTCAACAAAGCTTCTTCTCCACTAGACAAAGCTTTTCCAAGGTATCGAGTGCTAGTGATCACCTCGGTGAGGTAAACCATTAAACCGAGCTCAATCTAGATGTGGTCTTTTCCTTTGTAGGTAAAGTTCAATCTCATGAGATTCTAGCTGTTAGATGTGATCTCCTTTGCATGTTGATGGTGTGGGTTGAGTTTTAATCTAATCTGAGCTCAATCAAGCTCGGATCTTCCCTTGGAAGATAGACAGTGGCCATCTCCCTGGAAGACTAGAGACGGATCAAGGGCCATCCATCCATGGGTTTTATTGGAATTATTTTTTTGCCAATTACCCTCTAATTACTCCACTGATTAATCCCAAACTTCTTGTGCATAATTAGTGGGATGACTCCTATCTCCCCTAATTTTCTTGGAATTTATTGGCAGTTTAATTAGAGGAATTGCTAGTTCATTCTTTAGTCACTCCCTTAATGTAATTAAGCTTAATTAATGGTATAATTAGTCATATAACCCTCTGATTGAGTCAATTAAATTTTTCTTAAGTAAATATGAGGTTTAGTGAATAATTTTGGGATACTTTCCTTAAGATATTTTTTAATCCCTCTTTCTTCCTTAATCTAACATTAATTAGGGATTAATTCACTAATTACCCCCCTTAATTAATTTCATAAAATTCTAAAACTTTTCATAACTCAATTAATCTGCCTTCGGTAGATTCTTAGGTGTTCAAGAGCCTAAGTGTAATTAAGGAAATCAAAATTAAACTCACATGTGTGAGAGGTGTTATGAAATTACTTAAAATAAACCCTTTAGCTTAATTAATCCTTAACATGAGCCAATTGCATTAGGTACCTTTCTTTCCTAGGTGCATTATTAATTTAAAATTTTTTTGTGGTTTTATGTCATATCATTGGCTCATAATTATTTGATTAACTATGCTAAGGTGGTGTAAGTAAGGGATAATTAACACACTTAATTCATACCTTAACCTAAGCAACATATAAAAATCATCTAATAATCCTAAGAACAAGCTAAATCAACAAACATATGTGGGAATGGGTTAAGACCAGCAAACATTGTTTCACATTTTCTAAATAAAACATAAAACAAATTCAAAACAAAAAAATCACATTAAATAAACTTTGATTCACTTTAAACTTTCTTATTACTTTCATCACTTTAGTTCTTTCCTAACATGCTAAATGTGTATGTCATATGAATTTCATGCATTCATGCTTTTCAAAATCAAATTAAAATGAAAATTTTTTCTATGTCAAATTGCATGTTTTGGCTAAAGTAAAAATATATGAATGGCTATTATCAACTAAATCCAAAACTATTTTCAAAATCTATAAATCAAACACCTAAAATTGAAAGTGTGCTACTTATAATTATTTATAAGCATGTGGATATAAATATGAATGCATAGTGTGGCTTTCCTTCTCTTTTGATATTTTGAATAGATTTGGCAAAGTGTATAGTTCATTTGAAAAGAACACAACACTTGCCTAACCCCATTCCTATTCATTCCTATGATATTACTTAAGAAGGACATCCACACTTGTACATATAAATTGCATAAATAAAATAAACAAATAAATACAAACTTTTTGCATCTTTCTTTTTCATTCATTTCTTTTATACATATGTTTGTATTTAAGGAAAGTGGTATATTAGTCTGGACAACCTCGAGGTTGTGAGGCTTTAAGTATCCCTAAGTAGGTCTTGTACCTTATACCCCTGGTGCTAACAATGGCATTACTCACTTATGCCTTTCATACATATACATGTGCATGTGAATAATGGATAAAAGAAACCCCTCTTTTCTACTTAATGAAAATCATGCATCATAAAGCATTCTAATTTTCTTAAGTAATATTTCTTAGCATTCATCATAAAGTGTGCTAAAAATTTCCATTTGTATGTATAGATATGCTTAGGATTCATTTATATGCATGTTATACATGTTGGGAAAGAAATGAAGCAATGTGTATTTTGTGATATTAGTTCACTTTACTTAATCTTAAAATGCCTTTCTTTTTGAATAGGTTTGTTTAGGGAAAATCTAAACTTAGGATTAATTAAAATATATAATAAAATATTCACTAAACAAAATTAAACATGAATCTACTTTAGAAATTACTTAAGGTAGGGAAGGAAAGAGAAGTTCTCTTCTCTTTTCCTCTCTTTACAACACTTAGGAATTAATTATAAGATTCATTCAAACCTAAAAAAAGCATCAAATAAAATCAACCCAAATCAACTAAACACTTAAATGAAACCATCCATCTAAGTTGAACATCTTCACACTTAGAAAATCCAAACCTTAAAGCCTAGCTAAGCATACCACACAAACCTTAAAAGCACACATTAGCTAAGTCACTTCTAGCTTTAGTTTAGGTGGTGCATGGTTGATGTTTACTTTTTGTTTTGTGATGTATTATTTAGTCTGATGTTAGTGAATGAGGGTAGAATGAATGGTAGTGATTTAGTCTAATCATTATTTGCATGGGATTGTGCTTGTAATAAAAAATATAAATATTGTGGTGCTTATACCTAAGCATAATCCAATATAGTGGACTTGGTTACCCATGTGGGTGCTAAGTCCAATATACATGCTTGGGATTTTGTTTGTTTAGCTAATAATCTGTTTGGTGTGTTAGATATTTTTTCCTTTTCATGTAATTTTGTAATTAGATTTTGGAATGATTGTTATGGGGATTAGGATGAGCATTGGTCATAAGATTACATCTTATGTACCATGTGAAGCCTTTGGAGCAAACCACCTTCCAACCATCCATAACAGAAGGAACCAAAAGAAGAAAGAAGAAAGATGAAATAAGAAGAAGAAGAAGAAGAAAGAAGAAAAGAGAAATGAAGACCCATAACATGAATTTCCTTACTTGATTGTAAATTAATTCATTTTTAATCCGGGTTGTATAAGGGTGGAGTTCAGCTACCTAATTTATTTTTGGGTTTGTGTGGTGGTTCCTGACCACAAATGGCCTTTTATTCTTTTCTGTTAGCTTTATAAAATGTTTGACATTTTGTTTAGCTTGTGCATTAAGATGACATATTTTTCTTAGTTTCTTCCTTGCTTTGATGTATGGCCTGGATGATGACTAGGCTCTTAGAAAAAAAATAAATCTTCTACCAAATTAATCAACTCAAAATTAAAATAAACAACTCATAACCTCACCTAAAGCAAGTTAAAATCAAGATAAAAGAATTAGCAACCCTTAGTGGATGAGTATTTCTTTATAATCATGCATAAATGCATATTATTACACTCTTGATTGGAGGGCTTCCACCTTTACCAGAGAACTTGGCTTGACCTTTGAGAGCCAAGGTGGAAACAAACCTCCCCTTCTCACTGATTTTTGGCCCATAATCTTACTTCTCATGCATTAGGCATATGAATCCTATAAACTTGAGTCAAATGATAATCCAAAAATGAAAGTAAAATGTAATATGTTTTGCATTAGATCTATGTCATTTTTCAAGCCCTTACATGATGTGGTCTCTTAGGGAGAGAGTTTAAGGACTCTTTCTAAATAAATAATAGCCTAGCTATCTTGCATAAAGCATATGACTTGCCTACATGAATTTAAAATTATAGGAGGAGTTAGTTGGCAGCCACCCCCAAGAAGTTGTAAGTCCAAGCAGTCGGATGGTTTGCCCTCTCTTGTGGAGACAAACCAAATACCCATTTTCATCTTAAATTTATGTAGTGCTTTTGAGCCTCGCCAAAGCTCCCTAGATTTAGGTTCTGAGATTGCTTCTTCCTTCTATGGGCCAGAAGCATAAATGCTCACCTCTTAGGCACTTCCATAACTTTATATTATGGAATTATAAGCCCTAAACTTCTAATAAAAATTCAACTTGAATAAATAATTCAATTTTAAAAATATAAATCCCCAATATAATAGGATACTTACCATTTCCTAATATCGATTTCATTTATATCACCTTCTGATTAGAAAAGAGATCAAGACTATAAAAATTTGTCTTTTTGGGATGTCATGTAGATCCGCAGATGTACTTATTAATGTGATTGGGTATGACATTAAGGAGAGGTGTACTATCTCAAAAGATAGAAATCACCACCCTACAATGGATCTAATCACCAAAATAAAGACTTCTAAGGACGTTGGGTCTTCAAAGTGTATTAAAGATTCTTCCCCTATTTTACATAGAAAAGTAAAACAAGGTTTATTTTAAATCATGTCATAAGTTCTCTACTTGGCAAGCCCCTAGTTAATTATATCAAAGAATGATTTCTTAAGAAAACTCTATAAGGTAAATGATTGTAAAGATTTTAATAAAAAGGATTATCAACGATTGGTTTATTTTTGAAGATCAAATGGGATCATCAAAGAGAAATTATCAAATGGAGATAAGTAGAGATGCTCACATGTTAGAAACTTGTGAGCATCTCAAACTATCTATGATTGGGATTTATACTTTAAATTGATTTAATTTGTTTGAGTTGAATTTTTATTAGAATGTTAAGGCTTATGATTCCATAACACAAGGTTATGGAAATGCCTAAGAGATGAGGATTTATGCTTAGGACCCACAAAGAGAAAACCAATCTTAGAACCATAGGGAGCTACCATAAAGCACAACCTAAATCTAAGCAAAAATATTGGTTTGCCTCCATAAGAGAGGACACAAATTGGACTTACAATGTGACCGCCAACTAACTCCTTCAATTATTTTAAATTTATGTAGGCAAGTCATATGCTTAATGCAAGATAGCTTTACTGCTGTTTATTTAAAAATAGACTAAGTCCTTAAACTCACTCCCTAAAGAGACTAGATCATGTGAAAGGCATGTTTCAAATGACCTAAATCTCATGCAATTCAAATTTCATTTTATTTTCATTTTTGGACAATTATTTTTGACTAAGGCTAATAGGATTCATGTGCCTAATGCATAAGAAATAAAGTTATTGGCCAAAATCGGTGACAAGGGAGGAGGTGTGTTTCCATCATGGCTCTCACAGATCAGGCCAAGTTTCTCTGACAAAGGTGAAAGCCCTCCAACCAAGAGTGAAACAAGATGCATTTATGCATGATGTTATAAAAGAAATACTCATCCAGCTAAGCGTTAATAATTTTTTTATCTTGATTTTAAAACTAAGCTTTAGGTGAGATTATGAGTTGTTAAGTTGGAAAAGATTATTTTTCCCTAAGAGCCTAATTCACATCCATGTCATACATAAAGAAAGGAAGAAACTAAAAAAAGCATGCCACTTGATGGAAAAGCTAAAAAAATCATCAATCAATTTATAAAGCTAATCACAAAAAGAATAAAAGATTGTTTATGGCACACCGCACAAACCCCAAAAATTGGTCGTTATGAACACCATAACAAACTAAAAAAAATTGAGCTCACCCTTACATAACCTAGAATACAATGAATTACATTACAATTAAGCAAGGAACTCATTGTTATGTCTTCAAGCTTTCTCTCTTTTTTCTTTTCTTCTTTCACCTTCTTCTTTTCTTTCTTTTGGTTCTATTTTAATGGTTGGATGTCTGGTTTCACATGGTATGTGATAAAGATCTTATAACCAATGTTCATCATAATCCCCATAACAATTATTCAAAAATCTTAATTGTAAAAATTTACATGAAAAGGAAATAATGGAAATCTAACTAACACCTGCAAGAAAAAGGTTAGCAAAAACAAACCACACAAATATCAATCATGTATATTGGACTCATCACCCCACACATGAGTGACTAAGTCCACCTGGTCTATGGATTATGCTTAGAACAAAATTAAATTTATATTTATTATACCTCCCTTAATCACAATTTCTACAAAGGAATAGTTAGACTAAGATCGTCCATATTCATTCTAATGAGCATACACCCTAACATCCATCTAAAACATATATCATAAAACAAAACAAAGCATCAAACCATGATTCCAACTAAAGCTAATGAAATTAGATTAATGCTTTGAAGGTGTGGTATGCTTGCAATGGATTTAGGTTCAAATTTTCAAAGTATGTTCAACTTAGAGGATTTTATTTAAGTTATTTAATTATTTTGATTTAATTTCATGTTTTGATTTGGTTCAAGTGAATCTTAGAATTAATTACTGTTATAAGAGAGGAAAGAGAAGAAGACTTCTTTTCCTTCCTAAGCTAAGTAATTTCTAAAGTAGATTCATATTTTAATTTTATTTAGTGAATGTTTTGATTAAATATTTAATTAATCTTAAGTTTAGATAAACTCTAAACAAATTTATTCAAAAAGAAAGTCATTTTAAAATTAAGTAAAATGAATCAAATTCACATAACACACATTACTTCACTTCTTTCCCAACATGTATAACATGCATTTGAATGAGTCCTAAGCATATCTATACACACAAATGAGAATATTTAACATACTTCATAATGCATGCTAAGTAATCCATTTAGGGAAATTTGGAAGTTTAATATGCATTATTTTATTTAAGTAGAAAAGGATTTCTTTATCCAAATTTTCACATACACACATAAAAGTAAGAAAGGTATAAGTGAGAAAACGAGGTGTAAGGTATAAACCTACTTAGCTACTTAAAGCCTCACAAATGGGTCAGACTAATATACCACTTTCCTAAATACAAACATATGTATAAAAGAAATGAAATGGAAAGAGAGAATGCAAAAGTTGTATTAATTGATTTGTTTTATTTATGCAATTTATGTGAGAAAGCATAGGTTTTCCTTCTTAAGTGATAACATAGGGATGAATAGGTTATGGAATTAGGTAAGTGTTAGGTTCTTTTCAAATGAACCATACATCTTTCCAACTCCTATTCAAAACTATACTAACATAAGAGAGAAAGGAAATATATGCTAAGTACACCTTTATATTCTTTCGCATGCAAGCTTATAATTAAAATATAAGTAGATACTTTGATTCAATTGATTTATATGTTTTGAAAATAATTTGAATTTAATATAATAAATAGCCCATATTTCTACTTTAGCTAACACATGCAAATTTGACATAAAGTAAACAATATCATTTTTGAATTTGATTTTGAAAAATGTGGATGCATGAAGCCACATGACATACCAATTTAACATGTTTCAGAAAGATTTAAAGCACTTAAATCATGAGAAAAATTCACTTTAATTAAATCCTAAAGACATTCTTATGGAATAAGAAAGTTTAAAATAAATCAAAGTGAATTCAATGTGATTATTATTTAGTTTGGAGTTTGGTTTAATTTTGAAAAGGTGAGTTGAGTTTGTTGTTCCTAACCCATTCTGGCATGTCTTTGATATTTTTATTTAATTTTTAGATTATTAGATTCATTTTATGCATTAATTGGTTAAGGTATGAATTTCAAGTTAATTAACTACTTACAAGTAACTTAGCTAACCAAGTAATCATAAATGAGATGACATAAAAACTCACAAGAAATTTGCATAGCACCTAATAAGAAAAAAGGCCTAATGCAATTTGGCTCATGATTAATGGATATAAGCCAAGGGTTTATTTAAGTAATTCAAAACACCCTTTCACATATGAATTTTTTGATTTCAATTGAACTTAGCTATTAAACAAGCATCTATCTAAAGTAGATTAATTAAGTTCTAAAAGTTTTGAGAAAATTAAGGGATAATAAATGAATTAACCCTTAATTAAGAGGAGATTAAGGAAAGAAAAGGGGGTTTAGGGAATAGCTTAGGAAAAATGCCCCAAAATTATTCCCTAAACCTTCTATTTACTGGATCTCAGCAATCAACTCTAATCATGGATTAAAACCACTAATCACACCTCATGCTTTCTTAATTAATGGAGTATTAGGAAACCCATATGCAATTCTCCTACGCTTTATAAATCCCAAAAATTAGAAGTCATCCCCAAAATACCCAAGAAGTTTAGAATTACTGAGGATTGCCAACCTCCCATGTGCATTCAAATGAGTGAAGTTTGAATTTGCTAATTTGACCCATGGGGTGTGGTCTTAAAATTCAGACCTAAACCCATTAGGTTAGTGCACCACTCTTCATTAGGTCCCCTTGAGCTATTAGGAAAGCATCAAGTGGGAATGAAGAGGGTATGACCAAATTACCCATGGATTTGGCCAAAATTTGTTCATGGCCTAGGGGTAAAATTGTCATTTTGCTGATTTTTCAATTTAGATATGTTGGGTATGTGGAGAAACTAGGTTTGGCCAAGTTTCATGAGATTTGGAATTCATTTGATGAGGTTTGGCTCATGTTGACCCATTTAGGTCAAGTTCATATGACCATTTAAAATGTTTTGTTGGTTTTGGTTTGGTTCAATTTGGATTAATTTTGAACTTGGCTCATAAGACTTCATTTAGGTCAAATGGGTCAAGTTGACCTATTTACCATTTGACCTTTGAGGTAGGTCATCGGTTTAGGTTAGTTTAGTCATGAGGATTAGATTTTATTTCCAATCAATTTTGGTTAAGTTCTTGGCTCCAATATGACCCCTAGGTCAAGTTGGATTGGGCTAGGTTAGTTAGTGGATTTTGGTCAAGTTCAACAAGTGATTTGGAATGAACCATTGGTTTGAATCAATTTGGCTTAGATCAAGTTTTGACACATTTGACTTTAGGTCAAGTTGGGTCAACTTAACAATTGGGCTAGGTTAGGCTCAAATGCTTGGTCAAGTTCAAACATACATCATGAAACTTAAATCAATGGTTTCAATCAATTTGGCCTATGGTGGATTTTTTATGTTAGTTTCATTTGGACTATTGACTTGATCAACCCCATTTGAAAATTAATTGATGAATTGATTTAACAATGAGAATATATGATGAGTTTCAATTCCATTAGATTGAGTTTGGCATATGGTACCATAGGTCACTTTTCAAGTGAGCCTAACAAGTCAAATGGTTTGGTCAAGTTTGATTTGAAGTTGATTGAACTTACATGGACTTATGATTGAAATATAAATCCATTTGCAAGTGGTTTGAAGCCAAATGGGTTTTGTCATTTCACAATTTCATATTAAAGGAAGAATATAAAAGGATTTAGGGTTTGATTTTTTGAATTAATTTTTTGATTGGTGATTAAAGAATTTAGATTTGGATTATGAGTAGGGTTGATTGAATAAAATGAAAAATCAAGAGTTTGGCTTGATTTGAAATTGATTTGGCTAAGTTCAAGATTTTGACTAAAGGCTTAGGTTAGGTTTTCAAAGTGATTTGAGTTTAATTTTTGGAATTGGTTTTGATTAATTGAATTTATATTTCATTTATATATGTGAATATAAATGATAATATAAATGGATTATGAGAAAATTTCAAGGATTTTAATTATTTTGATCATGATTTAGGCTAAGTCCATTAAGAAGGATGTAAAGGATTTAAGAAAATTTTGGAGTTTGGAGTTTAAATTTTTGAATTTGTTTGATTGATTTATATTTATATTTCATTCATATATGCGAATAGGAATGAGTTATGAGAAAATCCCATGAGTTTGAATTGATTTGATCATGATAAGCCATTAAAAGAATTTAAAAGGACTTTGGAAAAATTTGACTTGAATTTGAATTTTGAATTTGATTGATTGATTTGAATTTATATTTCATTTATATATGTGAATAAAATGATAATATAAATAATGAGAAAATCTCAAAAATTTGATTTGTTAGATCATGATTTTGGTTTAAGTCCTTAAAAGAAGATTAAAGACTTAGGAAAATTTGAGCTTAGGAATTTTGATGGAGTTTGATCATGGGTTTCAATCATAGATTTCAATCATGAATATCAATCATGGATTTGATTTGAGTTTGGAAAAAATAAAATAAGATTGATTTGGAGTTTTGCTTGGAAAAGGAAGGAGATGGTTCAATCCAATACACAATAGCATGACCCAATCTTATGGCTAACTTTAAGTATCTAGTAGTGATCCACCTATCAGATGTTCAAAGACAAGGAACCCTTAAAGTCTAAGAGGAATCCTATGTCTAAGATGGAGTGATGGTTGAAAATTTTTGATATAGGAATCACCTTTCAAAATCTGTTGGTAGAAAAGAAAGTCAAGCCAATAGAAATTCATCTTTTTAGGATGCCACGCAGATCTGCAGATGTGCTTATTCAAATGATCGAGTATGTCATCAAGAAGTAGTGTGCTATCTCAAAAGATAGAGGTCACTGCTCTTTAATGGACCTAATCACCTCAATAAGGACTCCTAAGGATGTTGGGTCTCAATGTACTGAGATTCTTCCCTACTTTACATGAAAAGTAAAGGTGATTTATTTTAACTGGGTTTGTTGTTCACATGGGCAAGCCTAGTTAATTACATCCTAAGAATGGGATTCCTTAGAAAACTCTTGATTAAGGAAAATGATCATGTTTCAAAGATTTTAATAGAAAGGAATTATCAATCGATTAGTTTGTTTTTGAAGATCAAATGGGATTGATCAAAGAGATTATCAAGCCAAATGGAAATAAAGATGCTCAGATGCTAGAAACCTAGTGAGCATCTCAACTCTATGATTGGGCTTTACATTTTTGAAATTAATTTAGTTTGAGTTGAATTTTATTAGAGCATACAATTATTGAATACAATATTATAGAAATACCTAAGAGGTGAGGATTTATGCTTGGGGCCCACAAAAAAGGGAAAAGCAATCTGAGAACTTAAATCTAGGGAGCTTTAGCGAGGGCCAAAAGCACAAGCTAAATCTAAGACAAAAAATGGGTAATTTGTTTGCCTCCTCAAGAGAGGACAAACCACCTGGCAGCTTGGACTTATAACCGCCTGAGGGTGGCCACCAACTAACTCCTCATATAATTTTAAACACATGTAAGAAAGTCATATGTTTAATGCAAGATAGCTAGGTTGTTGTTATTTAGAAAGACACAAAGTCATTGAACTCACACCCTAAAGAGACTAAATCATGTAAAAGGCATGTTTAAAATGATCTAAATCTAATGCAATTAAAATTTCATTTTATTTTCATTTTGGATAATATTTTGACTCAAGCTAATAGGATTCATATGCCTAATACATGAGAAATAAAGATTATGGGACAAAATTAGTGAGAAGGGAGGAGGTGAGTTTCCACTATAGCTCTCACAGGTCAAGCCAACTTTTTCGGGCAAAGGTGAAAGCCCTTCAATCAGTAGTGAAATAAGATGTTGTTGTGCTTGCAAAAGAAATGCTCATTTGTTAGGTGAGGTTATGAGTTATTTAATTTTTATTTTGAGTTATTAAGTTGGGTAAAAGATTTATTTTTTCCTAAGAGCCTAATCCACATCCAGCCATACATAAAGCAAGGAAGAAACTAGAAAAGCATGCCACTTAATGCACAAGCTAAACAAATCATCAATCAATTTATAAAGCTAAAAAAGAATAAAATGTTGTGGTCACCACGACAAACCCAAAAAATATCAAATTGCAATGAAGCTCTACCCTTATACAACCTAGATTACAAATGAATTACATTGCAAGGGAATTCATTGTTATGGGGGTCTTCAAGCTTTATTTCTTCTTTTCTTTTCTTCTTTCTTCTTCTTTTCTTTCTTCTTTGGTTCTTTCTTGATGGTTGGAAGGTGGATGCTCCAAAGCTTCACATTACATAAGATAGGATCTTATGACCAATGTTTAATCCCCATAACAATCATTCCAAAATCCTAATTGTACAAATTTACATGAAAGGAAAAGGTAAATCTAACTAACACTTGCAAAATAAAGTTAAATAACACACAAATCCCAAGCATGTATATTGGACTTATCACCCCACACATGGGTGACTAAGTCCACCGCCTATGGATTATGCTTAGGGTATAAAGCACATGCAAGCAAAAAAGCATTTTTATTTAAGGATGTCTCTAAGCACACAATCCCCAGTAAAAGAATAAGTTAGACTACATCCCACATTCATTCATTCTGAGCAAGCACACCCTAACATCTAGTAAACATATATCATAAAATAAAATAAAGCATCAAACTATGCATCAGCCTAACTTAAAGCTAGAATTGGTGACTTAAGCTAATGTGTGTGCTTTGGAGGTTTGTGTGGTATGCTTAGCTATAGCTTTAGGTTCAAATTTTCTAAATGTGAAGAACATTTTTAACTTAGAGGAGGGTTTCATTTAAGTTGTATAATTATTTTGGTTTGATTTTATTTCATGTTTTGATTTGGTTTAAGTGGATCCTACAATTAATTACTAAGTTATGAAGAGAGGAAAGAGAAGAGAACTTCTTTCCTTCCCTAACCTAAGTAATAAAGATTCAAATTTTAATTTTATTTAGGTGAATGTTTTGATTAATTTTAATTAATCCTAAGTTTAGATGAACTCTAAACAAACCTATTCAAAAAGAAAGATATTTTAAGATTAAATAAAATGAATCAAAATTCACATAACACGCATAACTTCATTTCTTTCCCAACATGTATAACATGCATATGGATGGGCCCTAAGCATATCTATATATACAAATGAGAGTATTTAACACACTTTATGATGCATGCTAAGTAATCCATTTAAGAAAATTTAGAAGTCGAATATGTATGATTTTCTTAGTTGAAAAGGTTTCTTTATCCAAATTTTCATATACACATGAAAGTAAGAAAGGCATAAGTGAGTACAAGAGCCATTGTTAACCGTGAGGTGTAAGGTATAAAACCTACTTAGGCTACTTAAAGCTCACAACCTCTGGGTTGTCCAGACTAATATACCACTTTCCTTAAATACAAACATATGTGTAAAAAAGAAATGAAATGGAAAGAAGAATGCAAAAGTTACATTAATGGATTCATTTTGTTTATGCAATTTATGTATGTAGGTAACCCTTTTAGATGATAGCATAGAGATGAATAGGATATGGAATTAGGTGAGTGGTCCTTTTCAAATGAACCACATATCTCACCAAATTCTATTCAAAACTATACCAACATAGGAGAGAAAGGAAACCTATGCTAAGCATACCTTTATAATCTTTCACATGCAAGGTTATAATTAAAGTATAAGTAGCATACTTTCATATTTGATATTTTATTTATATGTTTTAAAAATAACTTGAGTTTAGAAGTGATAATAGCCACCTGTATTTCTACTTTAGCCAACACATACAAATAAAGTAAACAATTTCATTTTTAAACTTGAATTTGAAAAATATGAATGCATGAAACCACATGACATACAAATTTAACATGTTGTGGAAAGATTCAAAGCAATGAAAGCATGTAAACAAACTCACTTTAATTAAATCCTAAAGACATTCTTATAAAATAAGAAAGTTTAAAATAAATCAAAGTGAATTCAAAGTGATTTTTGTTTAGTTTGAAGTTTGATTTAATTTTAAAAAGGTGAGATGAGTTTGCTATTCCTAACCCATTCCCACATGTGTTTGATATTTTTGTTTAATTTTTTGGAAATTAGATCCATTTTAAGCATTGATTAGGTTAAGGTATGACTTAAGTAACTTAATTAACCCTTACCTACACCACTTAGAATAATTAGCCAAATAATTATGAGCCAATGAGATGACATAAAATCTCACAAGAAATTTAAATTTGTAATGCACGTAATAAGAAAATGCCTAATGCAATTTGGCTCACAATTAAAAGTTAATTAAATTAAGAGGTTTAGCTTAAGTAAATTCAAAACATCCTTTCATACTTATGAATTGGGTTTTGATTTTCTTAATTGAACTTAGGCTATTAAACACCTAAGCATCTACCCAAAGTAGATTAATTAAGTTCTAGAACTTTTTAAATTTTAGAAATTAATTAAGGGAAATAATTAATGAATTAACCTTAAAGAGATTAAGGAGAGAAAAGGGGTTTAGGGAATAGCTTAAGGGAAATGCCCCAAAATTATACCATAAACCTCCTACTTACTGGATCACACCTTAATCGACCCTAATTATGGGTTAAAACTACTAATCATATCATAATTATCCTTAATTACAAATGGAGGGTAATTAGAAATTCCATATGCAATTCTTCTAATCAAGCCTTCAATAAATCCTAAAAAAAATTAGAGGAGGCAGAGGTCATCCCCTAAGATAGACCCAAGAAATTTGAGATTAATCAGAGGCTTAATTAAAAAGTAATTAGCAAAATGATGTTTCCAAGAAAACCTAAAATCATAAATAATTATAATTCAAAACCCATTTTAATTAATTTTAAAATATTCTACGTTGAATTATCTTGCCATATAATTTTATTTCACATTTTTTAAATTTTCTAGATGGAGTTATGAATTTTAAAAGGTTCCTATATTAATTAGATTAATTAATTTAACTAATCTATATACTGTGGCATGATGGCCGCCGCTTTACGCATCACACCGTGAGGGATTACAAATGTCACCCAAATTGTGCACACACAATTTGATCTCTACCATTCGATCAAAGATTAGACGGCCAAAGATCTCACTGTGGTTTAAAAATAGATAACAGATATCTAAATGTGAGGAATTATCTCGGTCATCCATCCAAAATGCACGGATCGATGGCTGAGATCTCCCAAGTTCTTCCCCTTGATCAACAGAGACTGTTCATGATCAAGGGGAAGATCCAAGCTCGATCTAGCTCAGATTCAAACCAAATCCAAACCACACCATCTAAAGCTAAAGAGCGGCAAATCCAATGGTCAAAAATCCATGGGATTAAAATTTCTTTCACAAAGCTCCACACCACATTGAGTTTAATGGTCAGAAAATCCCACACCTCCGTGAGGTGATCAACCCTGATTCCTTGGAGAAGCTTCATCTGAGACAAAGCTACGAAGAGTATGAGCACTGAGGTTGAGTGGATTGGTGGACCAACTCCTAGCTAGCCTTGATCCAATTGGTTCCTTGCCTTTGGAACTTAAAAGAACTTAGGTGAGCTTGACTTGGTCACCTAAGAGTGCTGCAAAAGGAAATTGAAGGATTGTAGTGGGAAGTTAGTTGGATTGAGCTCCCTATTTTCACTATTCAAAAACCAAGAAATGGGAAAATGGCAAGAGTTCTAGGATGCTAAGGATCACTCTCTGATGGCTCCTAACACTCTCCCTCACTCAATCGAATGTGTGGATGTTCAATTCAAACTGAATTAGGGGGAGTATATCTCACCCTTGAAGGATCAGATGGATGTAAGCTTGTGTACCATTTTGATCCAATGATCATGTTGGTCATTGAAATGTTTTAATTTAAGTGGAGTTTGAATTTTATGTGGGGTTGGGTTTGGTCTGGACCAATGGGCTGACCAAACCCATCGGCACCACTCTTCACTAGTCCCCTTGAGCTTTTAGGAAAGCCTCAAGTGAATGTGAAGAGGGTATGACCAAATTACCCATGGATTAAGCAAAAAATTATTCTATGGCCTAGAGGTAGAATAGTCATTTTGCTGATTTTCTACTTTGGATGTGTTGGGTATGTGGAGAAACTAGGTTTGGCCAAGTTTTAGTGGATTTGGAATCTATTTGATAAGGTTTGGCTCATGTTGACCCTTAAGGTCAAAATGGGTTAACTTCAAGTTGATCAATTGGTCAAATTGAGTCAAACCAAGGGTTGGGTTAAGTTCATATGGCCATTTGAAATATTTTGGTGGCTTTGGTTTGATTCAATTTGGTATAGTTTTGAATTTGGCTCATATGCCTTCATTTAGGTCAAATGGGTCAAGTTGACCTATTTGAGCCATTTGACCTATTTGAGGTAGGTCAAGGGTAGACTTAGGTTAGGTTAGTCATATGGAGTGGATTGGTATCTTTGTTTCCAATCAATTTTATTTATGTTCAAATTTGGCTCAACATGACCCCTTTAGGTCATGTAGGTCTAAGGTCAATTGGGCTAGGCTGGGTCTTAATTTGCGTTCAAGTTCAAATGATTTGGAATGAACTTGACCCATTGGTTTCAATCAATTTGGCTTAGATACATTTTGACCCTTTAGGTCAAAATGGTCAACTTGGGTCAAGTGGCTGGCCAAGTTAGGCTCAAATGTTGGTCAAGTTCAAACATAGGTCATGAGTGAACTTAGACTAATAGTTTCAATTAATTTGGCCTATGGTGAAATTTGGAATTGTTAGATTTCATTTTGGGCTAAATGTTGACTTGGTCAACCCTTAGGTTTGACTTGGTTTGACCTAATTTGATTGATTGATCACCCCATGATGATTGTTGATCATGATGGGAGGCATAAATGAGTTTGGTTTAATCCAATTTAGTTAGGATTAGAATTTGGCTCATAAGGGTACTTTAGGTCACTTTGGGTCAAGTGAGCCTAAGTGGGTCAAATGGCTTGGTGAAAGCTTAATTTGAAGTTGATTGAACTTGTTTATGGACTTAAGATTTAAATAGAAATTTATTTGCAAGTGGTTTGAAGTCAAATGGGTTTTGATCCATTTGATAATTTCATATTCAAAGGAAGAATATGAAGGGATTTTGGCTTTGATTTTTGAATTAGATTTTGATTGTTTGATTAAAGTTTGGATTTATATATGGGTTCATGATTGTAGGGTTGATTCAATCATGAGAGCAAATCAAGATTTTGGCTTGATTTGAAATTAATTTGGCTAAGTTCAAGATTTTGATTTGAAAGGCTTAGATTGGATTTGATTTTTGGAGTTGGTTTTGATTGTTTGAATCTATATTTTATTTATATATATGTGAACATAAATGAGAATATAAATGGATTATGAGAAAATTTCAAGGATTTGAAGTGGTCTAATCATGATTTAAGCTAAATCCATGAAAAGGGAATTTAAAGGATTTAAGGAAAATTTTAAATTGGAATTTAATTTTTGGATTTGATTTGATTGATTTATATTTATATTTCATTTATATATGAGAAGATAAATGTGAATATAAATAAGTTTTGAGAAAATTCCATGAATTTGAATAGGTTTTATCTTGATTTGTGTTAAATCCATTAAAGGGAATTTAAAGGATTTAAGGAAATTTTTTAAATTGGAATTTAATTTTTTGATTTGATTTGATTGATTTATATTTATATTATATGAGAATATAAATGTGAATATAAATGATTTTTGAGAAAATTGCATGAGTTTGAATAGGTTTGATTTGGTTTTGATTAAGATTTAGGTTAAATCCATTAATGGAAAATTAAAGGACTTAAGGAAATTTCTTAAATTGAGTTTAATTGATTTGAATTTATATTTCATTTATATATGTGAATATAAATGAGAATATAAATGTATCATGAGATAATTTCAAAGATTTGATTTGATTTATATCATGTTTTTGGTTTAAGTCCTTAAAGGAAGATTAAGGACTTAGGAAAATTTGAGCTTAAGAATTTTTGATGGATTTTGATCATGGGTTTCAATCAAAAGTTTCAATCATGGAATTTCAATCATATGGAGTTGATTTGGATTTGGAGAAAATCAATTAAGATTGATTTGGAGTTTTCCTTGAAGGAAGGAAGGTGAGGAGTGGTTCAAGCTAAGGGTAGGCAAATTTCCTAACACCCCTAAGGCATGACTTAATCCTGTGGCTAACCCTTCTAAGTCTCTAGGGCTAGGTTGAGTGTCCACCTAATCACTAGATGTGTCTTAAGATTAAGGAACTTTTAAAGTCTAAGAGGAATCCTATGTCTAAGATCAAGGTGTTGAGAGCTCATTCTAAAAATGAGGTCAACAAAGGGTGCCCAATAGGTGTAGTGTGAATGACCAAGTACACCGCACATATTGGTGTTGATCAAAATTATCAACAACACTGAAAGATCACAAGCATTAAAAGAAAAAATTTATCCTTAACCCAAGGAATAGAAAGAATCCAGAGCCTAATGTAATGTGGCTTTACTTATGTCCAACACATAAGAGAGAGAGAAGAATCCACTAAGGGACAGAGTGTGAACCTTCCACTAGGAAAGTAGGTTCAAGTTATCCACAAGGGGATGAGAGGTTTGATTTGAGTTCCACTAGGGAAGAGGGTTGAATTCATTTTAGTTTGTTATTTGATGAATTTATTTTGTTTGTTGTTTAGACTCCACGAGGGATAGAAAGATGAACTCTTCACTAGGGAAGCAAGTTCAGGTCATCCACAAGGGAGGGGTTGTGAAATCCACTGAGGGATTAGAATCCTAGATCTGCTAGGGGACTATAAGGATTTGCATCTCATAGAGGAGAAGAAAAAGGTTGATTTAGATTGGTTGTTTGTTTCTTTGTTTCATCGTATTTATTTGTTTCATTTCTTTTTTAGATTTTGGATTTTGAGATGGATCCTGTTGGTTTGCGATGGATCGCACTGAGTAGGAGCCACGAAGGCCTAGCCTAACTCAGATTTACCAATCCAAAGGGGTAGTCTACTAGACACATAGTAGGACTAGCCAACCAAAGGGATGCCTTTCGGTATACAGCAGCTATACTAGGAAGAAAGTGAAGTAGACTTACATCCTCCAAAGTAGAGACCAGATGCTGGGGTGATCCATTGGCAAGGAAACGGATTGGACCCAACCTAAGGTTGACTATTGAGTGAATGCCACTGGGGGACTTAAATTAGCTCAAAGATAGTCAATATATATTTTATTTTTGGATTGTTTTGATTATGATGGATTTCTATTAGTTTGCGATGGACTACACTGAGTAGGGGCCTTGGAGGCCTAGACCTAACTCAGATTTACCAATCCAAAGGGAGTAGTCTACCAACTATAAGGTAGGACTATCCAACCAAAAGATATGCCTTTTAGTTTGCAATAGTCAAGTCTCAAGAAGAAAGCACGGGGACTCACATCTTCTAGAAACAAGGAACCACTAGGGTGATCGGTTGGCAAAGCAGCAAATCAAACCTAACCTAGGGCTGATTATTGAGTGAATGTCACTAGAGAACTTAAATCAACTCAAGGATAGTCAAAGGTAAATTGTATTTTAGAATTTTATTTATTTTGATTATGATGGATTCCATTAGTTTATGAACGCATTGATAAAGGCCTAAACCTAACTCAGATTTACCAATCCAAAGGGAGTAGTCTACCAATGCCAAGGTAAGACTTTCCAACCAAAGGAGTGCCTTTCAGTATACAATGGTCAAGTCTTAAGAAGAAAGTGTGAGAACTCACATCTTATAGAAATAAGGAATCACTGGGGTGATCGATTACTTTGGGCAACAAATCGAACCCGACCTAGGGCTGACTATTGAGTGAATGCCGTTGGGGGACTTAAATAAGCTCAAGGATAGTCAAAGGTTAATTTCATTTTTTTTAATTTATTTATTTATGATGAATCCTATTGGTTTGGGATGGATCAAACAGAGAAGGAGCTTATATCATCCTAGACCTATCTCAGATTTACTGAACCAAAGGGAGTAGCTTCATGGCCAATGGGAGAGCTATCCAACCAAAGGAGTGTCTTTCGATTTGCAATGATCAATTGAAGGGAAGAAAGCTTTGGGGCTCACATCTTCCACTACAAAAAATCACTTGGGTGATCTATTTCTTTGGGCAACAAATCGAACTCGACCTAGGGCTTCCCGTCAGTTTGTGACAGTCATGCCAGAAAGAATGCGTCAGAGTCTTATATCTTCCAAAGTGGAATAACTACCGGGGTAACCTATTTATGGCAAAGCAACTTGAACCTGACCTAAGGGCGACTACGGAGTGAGTAACGACCTGGAAATTTATCTCAACTCAGGTAGTCAAGTAATTCTTATAGGGAGTTCTGTTAACACTACCCTAAAGATAGGATGCCTGCTTAGGAAAAGGGGCCCTTTGGGGTTTGAATTCCTAATCCACAAGCAAATTAATTTTTGTTTATTTTGTTTTAGTTTTAACATGGACCCTATTAGTTTATGAGGAATCAAACTGAGAAGGAGCTTATATCAGCCTAGACCTATCTCATATTTACTGAACCAAGGGAGAATTTGCATATCCATTGAATGAATTCTCCAATGTGATGAAAATATTCCCGCCCTCATCTATCCTTTTGGAGAGGATAAATGAAAATAGAAATATGCATCTTTTGATTTGGACACCATGTAGATCTGCAGATGTTCTTATTAGGGTGATCAGGTATGCCATTGAGGAGAGGTGTATTATCTCGAAAGATAGAAGTCACCACCCTATAATGGACCTAATCACCTCAATAAGAACTCCCAAAAAGACAATGTCCATATGTGAGATTTTCCCATACTTTATATGAAAAAGTAAAGTAGGGTTTATTTTAAATTGAGTTCATTAAGTTTCCTATAGAGGCAAGCCCCAATAGTTAATTACATCCTAAGAAATAAGGATTCTATAGGAAAACTCTTGATTAAGGTAAATGATTATTGTCTCAAAATATTTCAATAGGTAGGACTATCAATCGATTAGTTTATTTTTGGCAAATCAAGTGGGATCGATCAAGAGGAGGGAGTTTTTATCAAAGCCAAATGAAGGTGTGAGGGGATGTTTAGGATACTAGAAGAGTAAACATCCCAAACTATCCTATGGTTGGGCTTTACATTTTGAAATGAGGGGAATTATTTGTTTGAGTTGAATTTTTATTAGAAGTTTAGGGCTTATAATTCCACAATACAAGATTATAAAAATGCCTAAGATGTGAGGATTTATGCTTATGGCCCATAGAAGGGAGAAGCAACCTTGAAACCTAAATCTAGGGAGCTTTGGCGAGAGCCAAAAGCACGACCTAAATCTAAGGCAAAAAAATAGGTATTCGGTTTGCCTCCACAAGAGAGGACAAATCACCTGACTACTTGGACTTACAACCGTTTGGGGGTGGCTGCCAACTAACTCCTATGATTTTAAATACATGTAGGCAAGTCTTATGCTTATGCAAGATACTTAGGTTATTATTTATTTAGAAAGTGACTAAGTCCTTAAACTTACTCCCTAAAGAGACTAGGTCATGTAAGGGCATGCTTCAAATGAACTAAATCTAATGTAAATCATATTACATGTTATTTTTATATTTGGACAATCATTTGACTCAGGCTATAGGATGTCTTATTCCTAATGCATGAGAAATTAGATTATGGGACAAAATCAGCAGGATGGGAGGTGTGTTTTCACCATGGTTCTTATAGGTCAAGCCAAGTTCTCTGGCATGGGTGGAAGCCCTCCAAATCAAGAGTGAAGCAATATGCTATTATGCATGATGTTGTAAAAGAAATACTCATCCAGCTAAGGGGTTGCTAATTCTTTTATCTTGATTTTTAGCTTAGACTTTAAATGAGGTTATGAGTTATTTATTTTTAATTTTGAGTTAATTAATTTGGTAGAAGATTTATTTTTCCCTAAGAGCCTAATCCTTATCCAGGCCATACATCAAAGCAAGGAAGAAACTAGAAAAAGGGTGTCATTTCTAAAGCACAAGCTAAACAAAATATCAAATATTTTATAAAGTTAATGCAAAAGAATAAGGTCATATTGGGTAACACACCGACAAACCGAAAATAAATTTAATATACATTTAAATTAATAGAATTTATACTAATCCCTCATAATAATCATTCTAAAATCCAATGAAAAGTACATGAAAGGAAAAGTAAATCTAATTAACACCTACAAAATAGAGATTAGCTAAACAAATCTTATAAAGGCATGATATGGACTTATACTCACACATGAGTAACCAAGTCCACTGCCTATTGGATTATGCTTATGGGTATAAGCACTTACACAGTAAAAGCATTTATTTTTTATCTATTACAGCACCCCTTAAGCACAATCACCTGCAAAAAATAATGATTAGACCAAATTGCCCTACCATTCATTCTACACACATACACACTAACATCTAAACTAAAATATCACATTATAAAATAAAAGAAAATATCAAACCATGCACCGCCCTAACAAAAGATTAGAAGTTGTGACTTAATCTAATGTGTGTGCCATGTAAGGTTTGTGTGTATGAAGCTTTTTGTTAGGATTTTCTAAGTATGGTTCAACTTAGAATGGTGGTCTCATTTAAGTTATTTAATTGATTTGGGTTGATTTTATTTGATGATTTGATTTGGTTTGAATGAACCTACTATTAATTACTAAGTGTTGTAAAGAGAGGGAAATGAGAAGAGAACTTCTCTTTCCTTCCCTATCTTAAGTAATTTCTAAAGTAGATTCATATTTAGTTTTATTTAGTGAATATTTTATTATGTGTTTTAATTAATCTTGAGTTTAAATTTTCTTTAAATAAATCTATCCAAAAAGAAAAGTATTTTAAGATTAAGTAAAGTGAATTACTATCACAAAATACACAATATTTTATTTCTTTCTCACATGTGTATCATGCACATGAATGAATCCTAAGCATATCTATACATGTGATGCAAGTATTTAGCACACCTTAATGTTGAATGCTAAGAGAGGTTGCTTAAGAAAACTTGGAATGTTTCATGTATGCATGATTTTGTTAAATAGGAGAGAGTGACTCTTTAGTCCATCTTTCATAAGCACATTTACAAGTATAAAAGACATAAGTGAGTACGACGCCATTGTTAACCATGGGTGTAAGGTACAAGACCTACTTAGGGCTACTTAAAGTCTCGTAACCCCGGGATTGTCCAGACTAATATACCACTTTTCTTAAATACATGTGCATGGATAAAAAGAAATACATGGAAAGAGAATGCTAAGTGAGCTACTTAAGAAAATTTGAATGCTTTATGATGCATGATTTTCATTAAGTAGAAAAGACATTTTCTTTAGCCACTAAAGCCTTAAAATGAAAAGTGAGTTGAAATGAACCTTTTTCCACCTTTTGTTTAAAATTTTGGCTCCAAACTCATGTCACTTGGCTAGGAATGAAAGAGAATCATCTTAGTTTCTTTATATTGGCATGGAAAGTGGCTACCATGAAGGACAAGTGGGTGTCCTAGCTACAGGTGAGTGTCCTTCATGTTGGTGTTCCAATTGGGAGGTGAGGTATTTCACCTCCCCATGAGTCATGGGTACCCCAACCACTTTTGGGTTGGTGTTGTCCTTGCAGAATGAAAGAGTACCAAGTGGCCAAAGAGGAGAAATGACCACTTGGGAAAGTGCCTTTTCTCATAGAATGCCCTTGACCCAAAGGCAAAGTGGTCATTTAACCTTGGATTTTATTTGGACAGATTTGAAATGAGTCAATAGTAAGTTCGACAAAATTTCATGTCATTTGAAGTTCATTTGGTTTAATTTAGGTTAATTTGACCCATTTTAAATGGGTTAGGTTGACCAATTGGTCAAATTGGGTCAAACAAAGAGTTAGTTCAAGTTCAAATGACTATTTGGAGCATATTAGTTCAATTTGTTTCAATTAATTTGGTTTAATTTAGATTTAATTTGGGTTTTTTGGCCAATTTGATCCTTTAGGCCAATTTGGGCTAAGTTGACCAATTTGACCCAATCGACCAAATTGGCTTGAATTATGGTTTGGTTTCGGTTTGGTTGACCATTTGAAATGGATTGGTATCTTTGTTTCTAATCAATTTGGTTTATATTTTATTTTGGCTCGATTTGACCTTGTAGGCCAGGTTAGGTTCATGGTCAATTAGGCTAGGTTGGGTCTAGTTGGCCAATCGGTCAAATTGGGTTTAATTGAGATTTTGTTCAAGTTCAATAATCAATTTTGAATGAACTTGAGCCATTAGTTGCAATCAATTTGGTTTAGGTTACAATTTGGCTAGTTTGGGTTCATGTGGGTTAAAGTGTTGACTTGGGTCAATAGGCTTGGTTGACTTGGTTTGACCCAATTCATGATAATTGAATAACCCAGGTAGTGTCAAAATGGGGATGGAAAGGACTTGATCCAAATAGAATGCCCACAGGGGATGGGGTTGCTTAAGGGCTTAATCCAACACCCTGGAGAAGATGACATGGCTAGTCATATATACAATAGGTATTCGGTGTCCAACTCAAGGAGAAAGTACGGGGTCTCACATCTGTCGAGAGTGGTGTACTCACCGTGTGAGTTACTTTCAGCATAGCGAACATCAACCAACCTATGGTGCCCATCGATTTGCAACAATCAGCCTAGGAAAAAAGCTCGGGGACTCACATCCATCTATAGCAAAACTGATTGATGGGATAGTCTATCTTCGGCTCGACAAGTGCTATCTGACCTAGGGCGACTGCTGAGTGAATGTCACTAGAGGAATTATATCGACTCAAATGTTGTCAAGAGGAAAGGAGCCTCTGAGTGACTTACCCTAAACCTCAAATATTCTCAACCTAGTTAGTGCATGATGGTTAGTTCAAGAAGAAAGCATGGGGACTCACATCTTCTTAAGCAAAGTCAACATGAGCTAGCTAATTGGCTAGGAAGTGAAGCGTACCATACTAACAAGGCACTCATTAGTTTGCAATGATCAAATTAGGAAGAAAGCATGGGGACTCACATCTTCTAGCAAATGATCACTGGGGTGACATACTAGCAAGGTAGCATGTAGACCCAACATAGAGTAGCTAATGAGTGAGTGCCACAGGGGGCTTGCTCCCACATCAAAATAGCCTGAGATAAAAGATTTATGTTTATTTCATGCATGTGTTAACAGGAATAGGATGCCTCTTGGGTTCTCTCACACCTATCCTAAACATATTAGGGAGTTTAATGAAATGATGCCACGGATGGCAATCAGAAATTCCCATTAAGAAAGGATGTTGCTGGGTTCTCTTACACCTAACTTAGTTGTGCTAATCGAAATAGGATGCCTCTTGGGTTCTCTTACACCTTTTCTAATAGCACTGGGAGGTTGTATTTGTGATGTGAAAGAGGGATAGCATGCCACTGTGGGACTCTTACACCTACCCTAAAACACGTCTTGGTGGATTCACAAGACAAGCAAACAATGCTTCAACAGAAGAGAAGATTTGATGAATGGAATCAAATTTTTGTTCTTTTTATTAATGATTATTTTCAAATATGATTTATTTCATGGGTTATATTTTTTTTTTGATAGAGCTCATTAATTAGAAGCATCGGGTGTTCCCCTTTACAGTCAATAAGCCGATAAGATCATCCTTAGTAGGCCTTCTCTATGACATAAGGGCCTTCCCAAGTGGGTTCAAAGTTGCCTCCCATCTTTCGATGGGCAATAATTGGTCTTCTTAGGACTAACACAAGTTCTCCTACTTAGAAAGACTCGGGTCAGACCAGCTTATTATGAGCTTGAATCATTTTGGCTTTGTACAACTTGAGGTTTTGGCACGCCCATAGGTGACTACCCTCCAAACCTTCGAGCACTTCTAACCGCAACTTTGCATTATGCTCTGAAGTGATCTTATTATCCAATGCTATCCTTAGTGATGGGAGCTCAACTTCTAAAGGTAGAATGGCTTCAGACCCATACACTAAGGAAAATGGGGTTGACTGAGTCAAAGTCAAGTATGTGGTATGGTAGGCCCACAAGGCTTCAACCAACTGCTCATGTTACTGTCGCTTGTTGTCATCAAGATTTTTCTTCAAAATTTGGATGAGAGTTTTGTTGAAAGCTTCTACTAAGCCATTTGCTCTTGGGTAGTAGATGGTGGGGTATCTCCAATCTATCTCGTGTGTTCTGGCGAAGCTGTTGATCTTTGTGCTTTTGAATGCAATACCATTATCAGATATAATTCATCGAGATACCCCGAACCTATATACGATATGGTTCCTGAAAAACTAAAGCACATGCCAAGCTATGACCTCTCTGAGTGGCATGACTTTTGCCCACTTGGAAAAGTAGTCGGTGGCAGTTAGAATGAATCGGTGACCCTTGGAAGAAGGAGGATCAATCAGACCCATAATGTCGGTACCCCAACACTCAAATGGCCACGAGGCCAATGTAGGGTGTAGAATGTTGGGTGGTTGGTGGAGGACCACACCATGCACCTGACACTAATGGAATCTTCTAGCTACATCCATACAGTCTATGATCATCAAAGGCCAGTAGTATCCTAGTCTCTTGATCTTCATCTTCATCTGAGAAGAACTCCTGATAGATGTACCTTACAACACGCTTCATGTTTGTCTAAACAACATAACCATATTTGGTCAAAGGACTGAAGGTATAGGGTGCCATCAACGAGAGCATAGGAGAGAGCTTTCTATTTCACCTGATGGGCTTGTGATTTCTCTTGAGGTAGTTTGTCAGTGTTCAAGTCATCTATGAATGGTTACCTTTAATCCAGCTCCTCGTCCTTTTTGGCAATGACAATCTCCCCTTCAAGAGAAAGTATCTAGATGAGTTCAACATCAATAAGGGACATGACTTATCTATTTTGGAACCTTATTGGAATGGACTCATCTTCCGGACATGCCAATTCTTTGGCAAGTTTGGCCAAAGCATCTGCTACTATGTTCTCTACTCGAGGAACCTTGTAGATAGTGACTTCAGGAATTTGTGCCAACAATTTCATGGTGTACTCATGGTAGTGACGAAACTTTGATTTGAGAACCTTATAGGACCCGACGATATGGTTGATAATCAACTGAGAAACCCCAAAGATATTGATGCTTTTAACATTGATAATGATGACTAACTCCAGATCGGAAATCAAAGCCTCATACTGAGCTTCATTGTTGATGCAGGAGTTGGAAAGATAGTATGAGAATCTCATCACATCACGGTATGGAGTTAGAAGAACTATTCCCCCTCTTTCCTGGGAGAATAGATCGGTGCTTCACCTTTAAGAAAAGATCCACCATCAAAATACATCTCCCATCGGATTTTCTGCCTCCCTAAGTTTATGATTTGTTCATCGTGAGATCGTCACTGCAGATAATCACCGAAGTGGGTGTGCTGCTAAGAAATCCGCTAGTGCCTATCCTTTTACCGTACGGGGGGTATGAAAGTGATATCAAACTGTGAGTATCATGGACCAGTGTGCTAAACGTCCAGATAATATTGACCGTGTCATGAGATACTGCAGTGGATTTGTCCTGGAGATCAAGCTCACTATATGAGAAAGCATGTAGTGTTGTAGCTTTTGGGAGGCAAAGATTAAATCTAAGCAATGTTTCTCAATAGGTGGATAGTTTGCAACTAGAGATCGATGATGAGGTAGAGGGCACTCTCCTTACTTCATCGCTTTTGGGCCAACAGAGCCGAGAGTCATCCAATGCAAGAAGTAAGGAGTGGCCTCGAGATAGGGCCGCAAGAACTGGGTTCATCTCTCGCTGATGTCTTCGAATGCATGATGACACTTGTCTTCCTACTTAAACTTAGCATCCTTTTTGACAAGTGTTGAGAAAGGCTTGCATCTCCCCGATAGGTTGGAGATAAAGCGTGTTAGATATGCCAGCTATGCTTGAAAGGATCTGAGTTGATTTAAACTCTTAGGAGGTGGCATTTCTAAGATAGCTTTAATCTTTTCAGGATTTATTTCTATTCCCCAATGTCAAACAACAAACCCGTGAATTTCTCCTGCTACTCAATGAACACTTTAGGGATACATTTTATATTATCTTAATGCTCAAAAAACTACTCTTTAGTCAAAGAGGTGGTCTTCCTTTTCTTTGCTTTTGATTACTAGATCATCAACATAGCACTCAACTTGATGATGGATGAGTTCATTGTAGATCTGAGTCATGGCCCTTTAGTATATAGCACCAGTATTTTTAAGGCTGAAAGGCATGACCCTATAACAGAAGATTCTAATCGGGGTTCAGAAAGCAGTGTTTCTTTCATCTTTAGGAGACATCTTGATTTAGTTATAGCCAAATGATCAATCCATGAAAAAAAAGACTGTATGAGATGAGGTGATGTCCACCATTATTATGGTATAGGAAGAAGAAACTCGTCCTTAGGACATGCCTTATTTAATCCCTAAAATTAATGTAAATGCAAATTTGGAAATTCTTCTTCTTAATTGGGATGACACTGGCTAACCAAGTAGGATATTTTTCTTCCTTGATGAAACCAACATTAATCAGTTTCTTGACTTCAGAAATGACCTGTTGTTCAATTTCTAATCACATGCATATAGGAGCTTGCATAATAGGGGTAATGTTAGGATCTATTACTAGCTTGTGGACTACTACATCAGGAGATAATCTAGACATTTCTTCATAACTCCATGTAAAATAGTCTTTAAACTCAGTCAAAAGCCTAACTAAGTCATTAGTTTCTTCTTCATTCAATAATGAATTGATGTACATTAGACGTGGATTTTCTTCTATCCCGAGGTTGATTTCTTTAAGCTTGTCTATTATTGAATGGATTTCTTCTTCAAATTCTAGTGGTGCATCCTTGACTTGAAGATTATTTGGATCATCCGAGATTTTTAAACACACATTCTCATAAGAGTTGGGGTTGTGTGAGAAGAACCTATCAGACTCTAAATGGTTAGTAACAACCAAACAGTAATCATCATCATCGACTGGACCCACTATACCGAATCCTAGTCCTACTTTTGATTGTGCTTCCTTGCCTGAGTTATTCCAAAGCTTTTCAAAGTACTCTAACCTGTGCTTGGACCATGTATGAGGAACTAAACCTTTCTGTATAATATTTTGAACTAAACCTTTCCTAGTATGAGGAACAAAGTACACAAGGCTAGTAAAAATCAAGTGGTAATTCCATTAATTCTTTAAAAGTATCCTCCTCAAGTTCTACATCCACTTCAGGACTTAAAGAGGATGATCCCAAAAAGAACCTCTTCTGCTTCATGTCACTAGAAGACTTAGAGACTTCTTTAACTACTAAATCTTCAACTTTCTGAGATGTAAGTGAGGTTAGAGCTAGGGTTCCCAACTACTGCCTAATAGTTTTACATAAACCAGATTCAAATACTTTGCTTTGCTCAGAGGCTTGGTCTTTATCACTGTCTGGAATGAAAGTCACCTCCAATGGAACCCGCTGAGAGGGGTTGGCTGGTATACTAATCACATTAAACTCATCCTCCAAGCTATATTCCAAGTCTATGTGAATAGTAAGGGTACTCCTGCAGACTGAAACATGACCTCTATTGGCTGAAGGCCAACTAGGGGGTCTCCCACCTCTGGAACTACCTCTATTTCTACCTCTGCCTCTGCCTAGTGGAGGTTAAGACATTCTACCCACAAGTCCATATGAGAATGAATGGGTGGAATGTGATGCGCTCTATTTCTTTTCTCATTTCTTTTTGTGGACTTGGACTTCTTTATTTTTTCATTTTGTTTTATCTTTTCTTTTTCCTTATTTTCTTTTTCTTTTGATTTTGCATTTTAATTTTTCCCAAGTTCGCAAGAAAGGGAATGTTGAGGAAGATAGTAGGTCACATTCTCATAAACCTCAACTTCTCTAACTGAATATAATGTTTCATCACAGTTGAATCAATATTCAATTCCATCTTTTCTGAACTTGATACACTTATGAAGGGAGGATGGAACGATCTTATTCTGATATATCCAAGGCCTACCGAGCAAAGCAGTGAACGAAGTATTTGAATAAATGATGTAAAATTTGGCTTCAGTCTTCTAGTCATCAATCTCTAATGGTAACACTATAGAATCTAAAGCCCGCTCACCTTGATCATTGAATCCTCTCAACATCATCTGATCTCCTCGGAGTGTGGGGATGTCGATCCTTAAATAGGAAAGAGTCTTTGGACTCATAATGTTCATCGATGCACCTGTGTCCACGAGAACCCTAGCAAGTCCAACTGTCCATGTCAACGTGGATGTAGGGATATGCTCCAAGTCCCCAGCAAAAGGTCTTCATCTGAAGGTGATCCCTTGGGCTTCTTTTGTAATGTGCTTCTCACCCATAGTCAGCTAAAGCATATTTCTGGATCAAGGAGAGCCTTGATTATTGATTCCCTCATCTCTTTGGATAACACAAGGGCATCATATATGCTTAGCTTAGATGACAACTTTCTTAAATGAGAAAGGATGTTGTAGTCCACCTTCGGCTGGTCTTCCACAAGCATATCCAAGGGTGGAGCATCCTGTGGAAGGGCTTCTCGATCTTTAGTACCAATGACTTATTTCTCTTTATCTTAAAGTGTTTCCCTAAAAGGTAGAACCTTGCCACTGCGGAGGTTGACTTAGGTGATCGCTTGAGGCAAGGTGGTGGAAGGTTCTACCTGCACTTCAGGCTCACCTACAGCTACTCCTATGGGACCCTCAAAATCAGATGATTCCAAGTCTATCTCAAGAGGTGAACCCGTAGTATTTAGAGTTGGAAAGTCCAACTCTGAATCAGAAAGAGGAAGATTGGAATGGTTATAGTTATTTAGGCTTGAAGAGTTATCATTAGGAATAGAAGAAGATAACCCATAAAAAGTGACACAGATATAATTCAAGCTAGCTTTATTCTTTAATTTCTTGAAATTATTTAGAGGTACAAAATAGAAGTCAAGTAAAGTGAGTGGAGTAAGGGATTTGGTGCCCTTATCCGCTAATATAAGAGTTATACTGATTGAAGAAATATAAGAGATAGCTGAAATGGAAGAAGTCTCGTGTGGAAGCAACAAGGTTGGAGGTGGACACTCTGGCTAGCTAAAGGGCTATCTCGACACATGTCAGCCGCCGCTACTACTATTGAGCTCCCACTTTCCTAGAGCACTGAAACTTGCAAACCTTCCTTGGTGGAGGTTTTGACTGCACCTACAAGGAAAGCTTCTGATCTTCTAGACTATCTTCTTAGAGGTGAAAGGAGATATCCCAACCTTCTTTGGTTTTGGTAGGATCACATGTAAGGATTACCCTAATGGAACTAAGGTTGTTCCACAAGGTATTCCTTTGGATAACTAACACCGCCTTGAAATTGTGTCGCCGCCCCTAAATGTGAAGCAATCCTCCAAAATGTGGCCAGCATTCGATGGTAAGGGGAAAAGTTGATCTGACTTTTGCTTACTTCCTCCCCTCCTAGTTCGAAAAAAATTTCTTTAAGAGATTCTTAAAGATTTTCTGATAACCTACCTCTTAAAAGAATAAGGTTAGTTTAACTTATCTAAAAGAGTAAGTGGAATAGTGGTATATGCATGTCGCTATCAGGTATGTATGGTTGTGGAGGCTGCAGGGCTACCGATGGTGGAAAAGGAGGTGGAGGTCACTGAGGTCATGGTCTCTCATCTCTAGTCGGCCGCTTCCCTTGTCAATCGCACCGCCGTTTCTTCTCATAGACCTTTTGAGGCTTCTACTTAGGCAACTGTTCTTGAAAAGGCAACTGTCTGACCTCTCCTTGTAGACTAGCTATGTTGTTAATTCACTTATGAAATGTCTTGATAGTGAAGCCCTTAAGCATGAAGGCGATCAGGCCATGGATATTCTTCAAGAGAATTTTAATGGCATTTGTTCATACGATTCACACACTCGTGTTATGCCATCAAAGAATATAATCAATGACTCAGATGTCTTGCTAACGAGATCACCTACAGTAACCCTTTACTGAGCTCCAGCAAAATTCTTGATAAAGAGTTGATCCAACTCAGCAAATGACTTTAATGAATCATTGGGCAGCTTAGTATACCAATCGAAAGCAATCCTTGCTAGGCTACTAACGAAAAGGCGGAAGAGTAAAGCATCATTGCCACCTGCATTATAATAACTAGCACTGAAGTGTGCTATATGTTTCCTTGGATTTCCACTGCCATCAAAGCTTTTGAAGAAAGGAGGCATGAAACTTTTAGATATTGGATAGCATCGAATTCCTCTAGGTAGGGTCTACCCTTTGGAACCGATGATCCACCCCGGGCTTGAGCCAAAGCTTCCTTCACCTGCTGCTCAACAATGAATTTTATATCTTTTTCTTATATTGAGGTACTTTCCACTACCTTCCTATACAAGCTAGTGCTACCTTGCTCAATGGGAGGTAGAGTCTTGGTTGGGTCCAAGACATGCACTAACTCAGTATGATGTATAGTAGAATGAATTAAAGGGGTGGCGGTGTTTGCTAACTAAAGTCATAAGCGATGTAATCCCATCTATCAATCTACTTATCTTTTTGCCTCATTAATGTCGTGTTGATGATTCTGCGGTGTCTTCACAACCTCATCACCTTCCATAGCTTGTTGTTCCACGGAATCTCTAGTGTCAACCATGTAGACTCTTGAGTCCCCCAATAAGTCATCTTTGTTGGGATCAAGTCGACTCTCTCCTCATCTAATAAATTGTACCCAAAAATCTCCTTCTTTTTCATGAAATAATGAGCCACTATCTCATCTAAAGAATGATCAATCTATGTGGGTATAAATATCTCGGCTGACCAGTGTGATCAATATCATGTAATGAGAGGCACTAGACCTTGCCTCAGACTGGGAAGTCAATTCTATGTAGACTGTACTCACTAGATGAATGACACACTCTGCTGGTTATAAGAGGGGTAACAATCCTAGATGTTCCACTACCAGGTGTTTGGACCACATCCAAATAATCACCATCTCCACATCCATATGGGCGTGAGTTGGTGAAGGGACACCATGATGCTTCGTCCACTCTTCCGCACTACCACTAGAAGGTCAAGTAGAGAGTCAACCCTACCACAATAGGTGTAGGAGTAGGATCCTCCATAGCCGAAGCACCAATGGGGTGCACTTTTCCCAGGATGTGACCTTCATGGTCTTAGATGGAATGGGAGATGCTATAACCGAAATTGGCAATGGTGGATGAGGGGTAGAGCAGTGGGGTGGAGACACCACTAACTCTCTAGGAGCTATCCTCCTATGATGGCTAGTACTAGTAAGAAGGATACTATCAGATGTGCACGGTAGAAAATCAATCAAAACAAAAGCGGCTAACCGATGGTCAACCTCTCCATGTTTGTAATATGTTGTATGGGCCTCTGCCCTCTCTGAATCTGCTCACACTATGGGGAATGATGGATCGAAGATCAAACTAAGTACCAGACTCTAAGCGTCCATATGCTTTGCCTACTTGGCGTACCAAGAGGTCGGCACGACCTCCCCGCCTGAAACCCGCTCATAATGCACCACTGGAGGGGGTGATGAGAAGATCCTCCTAACATCCTCCTTGTCTGACCCAGTGAGAGGATCGAACTATTTTCCTATAACTAGTGGTGAAGTAACAACGAAAAACTCATCAATGGCTGAGTGAGCTGCTGCCTCTATCTCCTTCATGATCCTGGTGTGATACTGCTTGATCATGCAATTTTTGTTCCTACACTTTGTACGTAGGATGGGAGGAGTGCGAGCTAGACCCATACTCAAATGTAGGGGAGGCAAACCCTGAGACTAGGGGAGCCTTACCCTTGGAGGGTACATATGATATGGTGCTAGCCCTCACTGGGGCAACATGAGAAACCTGCACTACAATGAGTTGGCACCGGTCACCGCTATATAAGGACTGCCACGCTTTCCTCTTCGAGGAGACAGAATCAAAGGGTGAGTCAATCCTGATGACCGCCGCCACCATGGTCTTTAATGTAGTGAGGGGAATGCCCTCACAAGTAATCCTAGCTCCCTGAAATCCCTGACCAAACTGTATGGTCCAAATGGGGGAAGTCAACTTGATCTAAAGCCAGATCCATACCATGGGGGAAGGAAAAAATAAACTTCTGAGAACTGGCCATTTCAACAACCATAATGGCGAATACTACATGACACCGTAAGAATCTACAATGAGAAATGAGATTGTACATTTTATATATTTTTGAATTTTGAATTTGAAAATTTGAACCACATCAACAACTTGGAAGTGTTAAGTGGGTTCAAATAGATTTGAGAAGATTGATTGAAAGAGGAATTTGAATATGAACCCAACTTCAAAAAATTTAGGTATGTTGAAATATGGATACAAAATTTTTAAAAAGGATGCTTCCAAAGGTTCATGTTTTTTTGAATTTGATTTTTCTTTTTTTGATTTGGGTACCATTTTTTTTAACAAATTTCGGTATGTTAAGGCAAGGGTCAAATTGATTTTGTTTTTGTTTAATTGTTTTTGGAATTTCACTTACTTAGTAAATTTAAGTATGCCAAGTGAAGTGTTTGAGAATGATTGTTTCTTTTTTGTGAATTTTTGTTTCAATTTTGGAAAATTTTAGAATTCTTACTTAGCAAATTTAGGTATGCTAAGTGAAGAACCCAAGTGTGCTTTGTTTGATTTTTTTTTAAAAAAAAATAGGATTTTAAGCAAATTTAAATATGCTAAGGAAATCCTAAGGTGTTTTAGTTTTGTTTTGATGTTTTGATTTTTGAGAAGGTAGGATCCTTAGCAAATTTGGGTATGCTAAGGGAATCCTAAGTGTTTCATTTTTGTTTTGATGTTTTGATTTTTGGTGATAAGTATGCTAAATCCTAGTTTCATTTTTTTTTTTTTATTTGATTGAAAGTGGTGACTTTCTTTTAGAAAATTTGGTATGATATAGATGAAGTCCCACTTAGTTTTGTGAAATGGAAATTTTACTTAGCAAATTCAAGTATGCTAAATGAAATTCCAAAAGATGTGTTCAAAATTTTGTTGTGTTTTCATTTTGAAAATAGAAACTTTTCCTTAGCAAATTTGGTATGCTAAAGGACAAAGTTCCAAAGGTGCTTGAAAAAAATTTTGATTTTCAGTTTAGAAACTTCACTTAGCAAATTTGAGTATGCTAAATGAGTTCCAAATGTGTTTAGAAAAATTTTTTACTTTTGGATTTGGAGACTTCACTTAGCAAATTTGAGTATGCTAAATGAGGTTCCAAAATATGTTTTGGAAATTTTGATTTTGAATTTGGAGACTTCACTTAACAAATTTGGGTATGTTAAATGAAGTTCTAAAGTTTTTTGAAAATTTTTGAATTTGGGTTTGGAAACTTCACTTAACAAATTTGAGTATGCTAAATGAAGTTCCAAATGTGTTTACAAACATTTTTTGGATTTTGAATTTGGAAACTTCACTTAGGAAATTTGGATATGTTAAGTGAAGTTCCAAATGTGTTTTGAAAATTTTGAAATATGATTGTTGATTTTTAATTTTGGATTTTGGAAACTTCACTTAGCAAATTTTATTATGCTAAATGAAGTTCCAAATGTATTGAATATTTTGATTTTGAATGATTTGAGACTTCACTTAGCAAATTTGGGTATACTAAATGAGGTTCCAAAATGTGTTTGAAAAATTTTGATTTAGGAATTGGAGACTTTACTTAGCAAATTTTAATATGCTAAATGAAGTTCCAAATACATTTTGAAATTTTTTGAAATTTTTTTATTTTGAGTTTGGAACCTTAGCAAATTTGAGTATGCTAAATGAGGTTCCAAATTATGCCTTGAAAATTTTTTAGATTTTGCATTTAGAGACTTCACTCAAATTTGGGTATATTAAGTGAAGTTCAAAAATGCGTTTTGAAAATTTTTGGATTTTGAATTTGGGGACTTCACTTAACAAATTTGGGTATGTTAAATGAAATTCCAAATGTGTTTTTGAAAGTTTTTTTTTTTTTGAAAATATGATTGTTAGGTTTTGATTTTTTGAAAAAGAGGTCCTCCATTTCACAAATTTGGGTATGTAAATGGAAGTTAATCAATTTTTGAAATGAGATTTTATTTTTTGTGTGTGATTATTGCATTTTTTTTGAAGAGGATTTTAACTTAATCACATGTGGGATATGTTTAAGTTGGATTTCCAAATGATTTTATTTTTATTTTAGAATGAAATTGTCATTCAATAAATTTGGGTATATTGAATGAGGATGTTCATATGTGCTTTTGATAAATTTAGTTTTGTTTTGAAAATGAAACCTCCATTCAATAGATGTGAATGTATTGAATGGAAAGATTCATGTGTTCTTTTTGAAAATTTAATTTTTGATTTTGATTTTGATTTTGATTTTTGGAAAGATGATCATTCGTTTCATTTTGAAAATGAAATCTTCATCAAAGTGAATTGATGAAAGATGTTCATTTGTGCTTTTGGAAAGTTTAATGTTGTTTGGAAATGAAACTTCCATTCAATAGGTGTGGGTGTATTGAATGGAAAGGTTCATGTGTTTTTGAAAATTTTTCATTTTGATTTTAGAAAGATGATTGTTCATTTTATTTTTTGAAAATGAAATTTTCATCAAAGTAAATTGATGGAAAGATGTTCATTTGTGCTTTTGGAAAAGATTGTTATTTTTAGAAGATTCCTACATGTAACAATTACAATAATTGTTAAATGAGGGTGATTTAAGAAAATTTTTGTGAAAAATTTTATTATGTGCATTTTTGAAAGAGTGCTTTTATGAAAAGCAACATTTTTATGAAAAATTGATTGTCTTTATTATTTTAGAATGAACCTTTCTTATCATAAAATGATAAAGAGGAAGTCTTTAATATTTTTTTTTATTTAGATTTTCATTTTTACACCATTGGAGAACCCAACGGGGGGGTTTTAAGACCAACAGGAATGGGGTCCTTCTAAAGATGTTGGCTAACTCAACTCAAGAATGAAATAAAGCTAAGTGCCAATGAAAGAAGGATAGTCTTGGGTTTATAAAAGTACAAACCCACTATTGATACTCAGAGACAATGATCATTTACCAAAGATGGAGAGAGAACCATCCCAGAGTCGCAAAAAAATCGATGGTTGAAAATTTTATAGGGAGTCGCTTTCAAATCGGGAGAAAAGAAAGACAAGCCTATAAAAATTTATCATTTTGGGATGCCATGCAGATTCACAGATGTGCTTATTCAGGTGATTGAGTATGTCATCAAGGAATAGTGTACTATCTCAAAAGATAGAGGTCACTACCCTTTAATGGAGCTAATCACCTCAATAAGGACTCCTGAGAACGTTGGGTCTTCGAAATGTACCAGAGATTCTTCCCCTACTTTACATGAAAAAGTAAAGGAGGGTTTATTTTAAATCAAGTTCATTCCCTATGGGCAATCTCCCCATAGTTAATTACATCCTAATGGGGATTCCTTAGAAAACTCGATTAAGGTAAATGATCATTGTCTCTAAAGATTTCAATAAGAAAGGACTATCAATCGATTGGTTTATTTTTGAAGATCAAATGGGATTGATCAAAGAGAGATTTATCAAGCCAAATGAGATATAGGAGATACTCATGATGCTAGGAAACCTAAGCATCTCAAACTATCCTATTATGCTTTATATTTTGAAATTGATTTAATTTATTTGAGTTGATTTTTTATTAAAAGCATTTATAATTTATAATAAGATTAAGAAATGCCTAAGAGGTGAGGATTTATGCTTGGAGCCATAAAAGGGAAAAGCAACCTTAGAACCTAAATCTAGGGAGCTTTGACAAGGGCCAAAAACACAACCTAAATCTAAGGTGAAAATGGGTAATTCATTTTCCATCACAAGAGAGGACAAACCACCCGACCACGTGGACTTACAACCGCCTAGGGGTGGCTGCCAACTAACTTCTCTTATGATTTTAAACACATGTAGGCAAGTTATATGCTTAATGCAAGATAGCTAGGCTATTGTTATTTATAAAGAGACTCTATCCTTGAACTCACTCTCTAAAGAGACTAGATCTTGTAAAAGGCATGCTTCAAATGACCTAAATCTAATGCAATTTAAATTTCATTTTATTTTCATTTTGGACAATCATTTTAACTCGAGCTAATAGGATTCATATGCCTAATGCATGAGAAATAAAGATTATGGGCCAAAATCAGTGAGAATGGAGGAGGCAGGTTTCCACCATGGCTCTCACAAGTCAAGCCAAGTTTCTCTAGCAAAGGTGGAGCCCTCCAATCAAGAGTGAAATAAGATGCTGTTGTGCATGATATTATAAAAGAAATGCTCATCAAGTTAAGTTTGTTAAGTTGTTTAATTCTTTTATCTTGATTTTAAACCAAAGCTTTAGGTGAGGTTATGAGTTATTTAATTTTAATTTTGACTTGTTAAGTTGAGTAAAAGATTTATTTTTCCCTAAGAGCCTAATCCACATCCAGCCATACATAAAGCAAGGAAGAAACTAGAAAAGATGCCATTTAATGCAAAAGCTAAACAAATCATCAATCAATTTATAAAGCTCGAAAAAAATAAAAGGTCATTGTGGTCGCACCATCACACAAACCAAAATATCAAATTGTGAAGCTCTACCCCTTATACAACCAATTACAAATGAATTACATTATAATTAAGCAAGAACTCATTATTATGGGGGTCTTCAAGCTTTATTTCTTCTTTCTTCTTTTCTTCTTTCTTCTTTTCTTCTTTCTTCTTTAGTTCTTTCTTTTGGATGGTTGGAAGGTGGATGCTCCAAGGCTTCACATGGTATATAAGATAGGATCTTATGACCAATGTTCATCCTAATCTCCATAATAATCACTCCAAAATACTAATTGCACAAATTTACATGAAAAGAAAAAAGGTAAATCTAGCTAACACCTGCAAAAAAAAAAGGTTAGCTAAAACAATCCACACAAATCCCAAGCATGAATATTGGACTTATCACCACACACATGGGTGACTAAGTCCACCTAGCCTATGGATTATGCTTATGGGTATAAAGCACCTACAAGCAAAAGCATTTATATTTTTATTTATGATAGCTCCCCTTAAGCACAATCCCCTGCAGAAAAAAATAGTTAGAATAAGAGCATCCTACTATTCATTCTACGAGCATACACCCTAACATCTAGTCTAAAACATATATTACAAAATAAACAAAGCAACAAACCATACACTGACCTAACTTAAAGCTAGAAGTGGTGACTTAGGCTAAGGTGTATGCAGGTTTGTCGGGTATGCTTAGCTATGGCTTTATGTTCAAATTTTCTAAGTGTGAAGAACATGTTCAACTTAGAGGAGGGTTTCATTTAAGTTTTTTAATTATTTGGGTTGATTTTATTTCATGTTTTGATTTGATTTAAGTGGATCCTACAATTAATTACTAAATTATGAAGAGAGGAAAAGAGAAGAGAACTTCTCTTTCCTTCTCTAACCTATGTAATTTGAAAAGTAGGTTCACATTTTAGTTTTATTTAGGTGAATGTTTTGATTAAATATTTTAATTAATCCTAAGTTTAGATGAACTCTAAACAAACCTATTCAAAAAGAAAGATATTTTAAGATTAAATAAAATGAATCAAAATTCACATAACACATTACTTCATTTCTTTCCCAACATGTATAACATGCATATGGATGGACCCTAAGCATATCTATATACAAATGAGAGTATTTAACACACTTATGATGCATGCTAAGTAATCCATTTAAGAAAATTTAGAAGTTGAATATGCATGATTTTATCTTAAGTAGAAAAGGTTTCTTTATCCAAATTTTCATACACACATGAAAGTAAGAAAGGCATAAGTGAGTAGTTATTGTTAATGAGGTGTAAGGTATAAACCTACTTAGGGATACTTAAAGCCTCACAACCTTGGGGTTGTCCAGACTAATATACCACTTTCCTTAAATACAAACATATGTATAAAAGAAATGAAATGGAGAAGAAGAATGCAAAAGTTGCATTAACGGATTCATTTTGCTTATGCAATTTATGTATGCAATTGTAGGTAACCCTTCTTAGATGATAGCATAGAGATGAATAGGATATGAAATTAGGTGAGTGTTAGGTCCTTTTCAAATGGACCATATATCTTACTAAATTCCTATTCAAAACTATACCAACATAAGAGAGAAAGGAAACCTATGCTAAGAAACCTTTATAATCTTCACATGCAAGCTTATAATTGTATAAGTAGCATACTTTCAGATTTGATATTTGATTTATATGTTTTCAAAATAATGTGAGTTTAGTAGTGATAATAGCCACTCATATTTCTACTTTAGTCAACACATGCAAATTTGACATAAAGTAAACAATTTTATTTTTAAACTTGAATTTGAAAAATATGAATGCATGAAAAAACATGACATACAAATTTAACATTTTGGGAAAAGATTGAAATTGATGAAAGGATGTAAACAAACTCACTTTAATTAAATCCTAAAGACATTCTTATAGAATAAGAAAGTTTAAAATAAATCAAAGTGAATTCAATGTGATTTTTGTTTAGTTTGAGTTTGATTTAATTTTGGTGAGATGAGTTTGCTATTCCTAACCCATTCCCACATGTGTTTGATATTTTGTTTAATTTTTAGGTAATTAGATCCATTTTAAGCATTGATTTGGTTAAGGTATGAATTAAGTAACCTAATTAACCTTACCTACACCACCTTAGAATAATAACCAAATAATTATGAGCCAATGAGATGACATAAAAGCTCACAAGAAATTTAAATTTGTAATGCACCTAATAAGAAAAAGGCCTAATGCAATTTGGCTCACAATTGAAAGTTCATCAAGGCCTTTTAATTGATTTCCTCTTAATTGATTTCCTTAATTGAACTTAGGCTATTAAACACCTAAGCATCTATCCAAAGTAAATTAATTAAGTTCTAGAACTTTTTTAGAATTTTTAGAAATTAACTAAGGGAATAATTAATGAATTAGCCTTTAATTAAGAGGGGATTAAGGAGAGAAATGGGGGACTTAGGGAATAGCTTAGGGGAAATGCCCCAAAATTATTCTATAAATCACCTACTTACTAGATCTGACCTTAATCAACCCTAATCATGGGTTAAAACCACTAATCATATCCTAATTATCCTTAATTACATAAGGAGGGTAATTAGCAAAACAACATGCAATTCTTCTAATCAAGCTTACAATAAATCCCAAGAAAATTAGGGGAGGTAGATTTCGTCCTATAAGACATACCCAAGAAATTTGAGATTAATCAGAGGCTATATTAAAATATAATAAGGAAAATAAATTTTCTAAGAAAACCCAAATTAGAGAAAATTATAATTCAAAACCCATTGAAATTAATTTTAAAATATTCTAAGTTGAATTATCTTTCAATAGGATTTTATTTCACCTTTTTGTAAATTTTTTAGAGGGAGTTATAAATTTTAGAAGGTCCCTTTAGAAGGTCCCTAGATTAATTAGGATTAATGAAAATAATTTTAACTAATCCCCAGCTCACTGGATGTGGCGGTGCGCTTTACATGCTTCCATGAGGGATTACTTAAATGTCAAATCCCAAACGGTGGCGCGCGGTTTGATCTCGCGATCAAAGATCGCCGAGATCTTCCCCGTTTAAAAAATATATAATAGATATCTAAATGTGGAATTATCACCATCCATCCAAAATGTGTGTGGATGGATGGTTGAGATCTCAAGTTCTTCCCCTTGATCAAAGATCATCATGATCAAGGGAAGATCCAAGATCTTCAATTTAAACCAAATTCAACCCACACCATTTAAAGCTAAAGAGTGGTAAATCCAACTGTCAAAAATCCATGGGATTAAAATTTCTTTCACAAAGCTCCACAACACATTGAGCTTAATGGTCGAAAAATCACATACCTCACCGAAGGTGATCATCGGTGCTCGATTCCCTTGGAGAAGCTTCGTCTGGTTGAGACGAAACTATGTTGAGGGTATGAGCGCTTGAGGTTGAGTGAATTGATGTATGGGCCAATTCCTCCTTAACTAGCTTATGGCCTTGATCCAATTAGGCCCCCCTTGCTTTTAGAGCTTGGGAAAGAACTTAGGTGAGCTCAACTTGGTCACCTAAGAGTGCTTGCAAAAGGAATTGCAATGGATTGTAGTGTGGAAGAAGTTGACAAAATGGAGGCTCCCTATTTTCACTATTCAAAATCAAGAAATGGGAAATGGCAAGAGTTCTAGGAGGCTGGGATCACTCTTTGATGGGCCAACACACCTTACTCAATCAATGTGTGAAGTTCAAAACTAAATTAGGGGAGTATATCTCCCCTTGAAGAATCGCTACAAGGTGTTGTCATTTTGATCCAATTGATCATATTGGAGAGTTTGTTTTGGCTATTTGAGTGTGCACATGGTCAGTTTGAGCCAAGGAGTGGATTGCCAACCTCCCATGTTCTTGAATTTGAGTGGGAGAGGGAGTTTGAATTTGGAGTTTTGACCTATGGGGTCAGGTTTGGTCTAGGGACCAATAGGTGACCCAAACCCATTGGGTTGGCACCACTCTTCACTAGGTCCCCTTGAGCATTTAGTAAAGCCTCAAGTGAATGTGAAGAGGGTATGACCAAATCACCCAAGGATTAAGCCAAAATTTGTTCTATGGCCTAGGGGTAGAATAGTCATTTTTCTAATTTTCCACTTTGGATATGTTCAGTATGTAGAGAAACTAGGTTTGGCCAAGTTTCATTGGATTTGGAATCCATTTGACAGGGTTTGGCTCATGTTGACCCATTTAGGTCAAAATGGATCAACTTGGGTCAAGTTGACCAATTGGTCAAATTTGGGTCAAACCAAGGGTTGGGTCAAGTTCATATGACTATCTAAAATGTTTTGGTGGCTTTGGTTTGATTAAATTTGGTATAGTTTTGAATTTGGCTCATATGACTTCATTTAGGTCAAATGGGTCAAGTTGACCTATTTGAGGTATGTAGGGGTTTAGTTAGGTTAGCCATATGGAGTGGATTGGTATCTTTATTTCCAATCAATTTGGTTATGTTCAAATTTGGCTCAACATGACCCCTTTAGGTCTTGTTGATCTAAAGTCAATTGCTCTAGTTGGCTTTGAGGCTTTGGTCAAGTTCAACAAGTGATTTGGAATGAACTTGACCCATTGGTTTGAATCAATTTGGCTTAGATCAAGTTTTGACACATTTTGACCCTTTAGGTCAAATGGTCAACTTGGGTCAAGTGGCCAATAGGTTAGGCTCAAATGTTGGCTTGGTCAAGTTCAAATATAGGTCATGAGTGAACTTAGATCAATGGTTTCAATCAATTTGGCCTATGGTGGAATTTGGCTATGTTAGATTTCATTTTAGGCTAAGTGTTGACTTGGTCAACCCTTAGGTTTGACTTGGTTTGACCCAATTTGATTGATTGATCATCCCAGGATGATTATTGATCATGATGAGAGGCATAAATAAGTTTGGTTCAATCCAAATTGGTTAGGATTAGAATTTGACATATAAGGGTACTTTAGGTCACTTTGGGTCAAGTGAGCTTAAGTGGGTCAAGTGGCTTGGTCAAAGCTTGATTTGAAGTTGATTGAAATTGTTTATGGACTTATGGTTGAAATATATATCCATTTGCAAGTGGTTTGAAGTCAAATGGGTTTTGATCCATTTGACATCATTCAAAGGAGAATATGAAGGGATTTTGGCTTTGATTTTGAATTAGATTTTGATTGTTTGAAGTTTGGATTTATATATGGGTTCATGATTGTAGGGTTGATTGAATCATGAGAGAAAATCAAGAGTTTGGCTTGATTTGAAATTGATTTGGCTAAGTTCAAGATTTTGACTTGAAAGGCTTAGATTGGATTTGATTTTTGGAGTTGGTTTTGATTATTTAAAATTATATTTCATTTATATATGTGAATATAAATGAGAATATAAATGGATCATTAGAAAATTTCAATGATTTGAAGTGGTTTAATAATGATTTAAGCTAAATCCATTAAAAGGGAATTTAAAGGATTCAAGGAAATTTTTAAATTGGAATTTAATTTTTGGATTTGATTTGATTGATTTATATATATATATTTCATTTATATATGAGAATATAAATGTGAATATAAATAATTTTTGAGAAAATTCCATGAATTTGAATAGGTTTGATCATGATTTGGGTTAAATCCATTAAAGGGAATTTAAAGGATTTAAGGAAATTTTAAATTGGAATTTAATTTTTGGATTTGATTTGATTGATTTATATTTATATTTCATTTATATATGAGAATATAAATGTGAATATAAATGAGTTTTGAGAAAATTCCATGAGTTTGAATAGGTTTGATTTGGTTTTGATTAAGATTTAAGTTAAATCCATTAATGGAAAATTAAAGGACTTAAGAAAATTTAATGAATTGAGTTTGGAATTTTGATTTTAGTTTAATTGATTTGAATTTATATTTCATTTATATATGTGAATATAAATGAGAATATAAATGTATCATGAAATAATCTCAAATATTTGATTTTATTTAGATCATGGTTTTGGTTAAGTCCTTAAGGGAAGATTAAAGACTTAAGAAAATTTGAACTTAGGAATTTTTGATGGATTTTGATCATGGGTTTTAATCAAAAGTTTCAATCATAGATTTCAATCATGGAATTTCAATCATATGGAGTTGATTTGGATTTGGAGAAAATCAATTAAGATTGATTTGGAGTTTGACTTGAAGGAAGGAAGGTGAGGAGTGGTTTAAGCTAAGGGTAGGCAAATTTCCTAACACCCCTAAGGCATGACTTAATCCTATGGCTAACCCTTTTAAGTCTTTTAGGGCTAGGTTGAGTGCCCACCTAATCACTAGATGTGTCTTAAGACTAAAGAACTCTTAACATCTAAGAGAAATCCTATGTCTAAAATCGAGGTGTTGAGAGCTCATTCTAAAAATGAGGTCAACATGGAGGTGTTGAGAACTCATCTAATGAGGTCAAGAAAAATAGGTGTGGTGTGAAATTCATTACATATTGGTGTTGACCAAATGATCAACCCACCAAAAGATCACAAGCATTAGAAACAATCTATTCTTAACCAAAGAGAGAAAGAATCGAGCCTAATATAAATGTGGCTCACTTATGTCAATACATAAGAGAGGAAAATCCACTAAGGGATAGAGTGTGAACCTTCCACAAAGGAAGCAGGTTCAAGTCATCTACAAAAGATGAGAGGTTGGATTTGAATTTCGCTGAGGGAGAGGGTTGGATTTATTTTAATTTGTTGTTTATTTAATTTTGTTTGTTTTGACTCCACGGGGGATGGAAAAGTGAATTCTCCACTAGGGAAGCAAGTTCATGTCATTCACAAGGGAGGGGGTTGTGAAATCCACTAAGGGATTAGAATTTTAAATCCAGTGGACTAGAAAGATTTGCATCCCACTGAGGAGAAGCAAAAGGTTTGATTTAGATTTTGATTGTTTGTTTTGTTTCTTTCTTTCATTACTTCATTAGATTTGTTTATTTCAAATTTTTAGATTTTGGATTTTGAGATGGACCATGTTGGTTTGTGATGGATCGCACTAAGTAGAAGCCATGAAGGCCTAGACCTAACTCAGATTTACCAATCCAAAGGGGTAGTCTACTAATCACATAGTAGGACTAGCCAATCAAAGGGACTTTTGTACAAATACCATACTAGGAAGAAAGCATAGTAGATTTACATCCTCCAAAGGGACTAGGTAATCATTCAAGGCAAGATTGAACCCAACCTAAGGCTAACTATTGAGTGAATGCCGCCGAGGGACTTAAATCAACTCAAAGATAGTCAAAGATAGAATTCATTTTTAGATTATTTTGAGTATGATGGATATGGTTTGGATGATCAATGAAAAGGGCCATGGAGGCGACCTAACTCATTTACCGATCCAAAGGGAGTAGTCTACCAACCATAAGGTAGGACTATCCAACCAAAGGGGTGCCTTTCAGTTTGCAATGTTCAAGTTTTAAGAAGAAAGCACTGGGACTCACATCTTCTAAAAATAAGGAACCACTGAGGTGATTAGTTGGCAAAGAAATGGATCAAACCTGGCTTAGGGTTGACTATTTGAGTGAATGTCTCTGGGGGACTTAAATCAACTCAAGGATAGCCAAAGATAGATTTCATTTTTTAGATTTATTTTAATTTGATTGATCCTATTGGTTTGTGATGAACTGCACTAAGTAGGGGCCACAGAGGCCTAGACCTAACTCAGATTTACCAATCCAAAGGTAGTAGTCTACGAACCATAAGGTAGGACTATTCAACCAAAGGGGTGCCTTTCAATTTGTAATGGTCAAATTTTAAGAAGAAAGTATGGGGACTCACATCTTCTAAAAATAAGGAAGCAATGGGATGATCGGTTGCTTTGGGAAACTAATAGAACCTAACCTAGGGCTGACTATTTGAGTGAATGCTGCTGGGGGACTTTAAGTCAACTCAAAAGAGTCAAAGGTAGATTTCATTTTTAGATTTATTTTGATTGATCATATTGGTTTGCGATGAACCGCACTGAGTAGGGGCCGTGGAGGCCTAGACCTAACTCAAATTTACCAATCCAAAGGGAGTAGTCTACCAACCATAAGGTAGGACTATCCGACTAAAAGGGTGCTTTTTGGTTTACAATGGTCAAGTCTTAAGAAGAAAGCATGGGGACTCGCACCCTCTAGAAACAGGGAACCACTTGGATGATCGATTGGCAAAGCAATAGATCAAACCCAACCTAGGGCTAATTGTTTGAGTGAATATCATTGGTGGACTTAAATCAACTTAAGGATAGCCAAAGATAGATTTCATTTTTTTTATATTTGTTTTGATTTGATTGATCCTATTAGTTTGTGATGAACTGTATCAAGTAGGAGGCCTGGGACCTAACTCATTTACCAATAAAGCGTTCTACCAACCATAGGACAATCCAACCAAAGGGGTGCCTTTCGGTTTGCAATGGTCAAATTTTAAGAAGAAAGTGCGGGACTCACATCTTCTAGAAACAAGAAATCGCTGGGGTGATCGATTTCTTTAGGCAATAAATTGAACCCGACCTAGGGCTAACTATTTGAGTGAATATCGCTGGGGGACATTAAGTCAACTCAAAAGAGTCAAAGGTATATTTCATTTTCTTTATTTATTCTAATGAATTATGTTGGTTTGCGATGGATCAAATTGAGGAGCTAATGTTAGCCTGAACCTAACTCAGATTTACCAATCCAAAGGGAGTAGCTTCCCGATCGATATGAGAGCTATCCAACCAAAAGAGTGCCTTTCAATTTGCAATGATCAATCTGAGGGAAGAAAAGTCAGGGACTCACATCTTCCACTACAAAAGACCATTGGGGTGATCGATTACTTTGGGCAACAAATTAAACCCAACCTAGTGGTCGATTTACCTAAGGTCATGTTAGAAAAGAAGGCAATTCCTATAGCTCACGACACCCTAAAGATAGATGCCCGCTTGGGAGGGGCCCTTTGGGGGCTTGAATTCCTAATCCACAAGAGAATTAATTTTGTTTATTTTATTTTAATTTATTTTAATGTGGACCCTATTGATTTGCGAGGGATCAAACTGAGAAGGAGCTTATATCAACCTAGACCTATCTCAGATTTACTGAACCAAAGAAGAATCTATATATCTATTGAATAAATTCTTCAATCACAGGGGTGGCTACTAGGAAAGGGGGACCGTCTAATCCAAAAGTAACCCGGGTAGTGTCTAAATGGGGTCGCAAAGGACATGATCCAAATAGAGTGCCCAAAAAGGATGGGGCCTTTAAAGGCTTAATCCAACACCTGAGAAGATGACATGGCTACCATATATCCAATAGTATTTGGTGTCCAACTCAAGGAGAAAGCATGGGACTCATATCTCAAGAGTGGTGTACTCATCGGGTGAGTCACAAGATAGAAACATCAACCAACCTATGTCCATCGGTTTGCAATAATCGCCTAAGAAAGCTGGGGACTCACATCCTCCCATAACGATGCTGGGTTGTCTTCGAACAGTGTGTCAACCTAGGCTACTGAGTGAATGCCACTGGGGACTTATATCAACTCAAACATAGTCAAGAGAAAAGGAGCCTCTGGGGGACTTACCCTAAACCTCAAATATACTCAACCTAGTTAGTGCATGATGGCTAGTTCAAGAAGAAAGCACAGGGACTCACATCTTCTTAAGCAAAGTCAACATGAGGTAGCTTACTGGATGGGAAGCGAAGCCTACCATATTAACAAGTGCTCATTCATTTGTAATGATCAGGAAGAAAGCAGGACTCACATCTTCCAACAAAATGACTAGGGTACATACAGCAAGCATGTAGACGAGACCTAGAGCAGTTAATGAGTGAGTGTCACAAGGGGCTTGCTCCCACATCAAAGTAGCCTGAGATAAAAGATTTGTGTTTATTTTGTGCTTGTGTTAAAAATAATAGGATTCCTTTTGGGTTCTCTCACACCTATCCTAAACATATTGGGGAGTTTGATGAAGTGGTGCCACGAATGACAACCAGGAATTCCCACTAAGAAAGAATGCCAATGGGGGACTCTTACACATAACTTCATTGTGCTAATTGAAATAAGATGCATCTTGGGTTCTCTCACACCTATTCTAATAGTGCTGGGAGATTATGTTTGTGTTGTGAAAGAGGGATAGGATGCCCGGGACTCTACACCTACCCTAAAACACATCATGGATTCAAGACAAGCAAATAACGCTCAAAGAAGAGAGATTTGATGAATGGAATCGATTTTTATTTTATTAATAATTATTTTCAAACATGATTTATTTCATGGGTAATATTTTTTAGATAGAGCCCAATTAATCGCAGGGTGTTCCCTTTTACAATCAATAAATTGATAAGATCCTCCTTGGTAGGTCTTCTCTATGACATAAGGGCCTTCCCAAGTGGGTTCAAACTTGCCTCGCATCTTTAAATGGGCAATAATTGGTCTTCTTAGGACTAACACAAGTTCTCCTACTTGGAAAGACCTAGGATGGACCAGCTTGATGTGAGCTTGAATCATTTTGGCTTTATACAACTCGAGGTTTTAGCATGCTCATAGGCGACTTTTCTCCAAATCTTTGAGCTCTTCTAACCATAACTTTGCATTCTATTATGTAGTGATCTTGTTACCCAATGCTATCATTAGTGATGGGAGTTAAACTTTTAAGGGTAGAATGGCTTCAGACCCATACACTAAGGAAAATGGAGGGAGTAGTCCGATGTGTGTGGTTGCACAAGGCTTCAACCAACGCTCATGCTATCGCTTGTTGTCATCAAGAGTTTTCTTCAATATCTGATGAGAGTTTTGTTGAATGCTTACTAAGCCATTTGCTCGAGTAGTAAATGGTAGAGTATCTCTCTATTATGTCTTCTGCAAAGCTATTGATCTTCATGCTTTTGAATGCGATCATTATCAATATAATTCATCGAGGCACCCAACCTATATATGATATGGTTCCTAAAAAAATAAAAGCACTTGAGTGACCTCTCGAGTGGGATGGCTTCCGCCACTTGGAAAAAAGTAGTGGTGGCGCCTAAAATGAATCGATGACCCTTGAAGAAGGAGGATCGATCGACCCATAAATACCCCAACACTCAAATGGCCATGAGGCCAATGTAGGGTGTAGAATGTTGGGTGGTTGGTGGAGGACCACATGTACCTGACACTAATGGCATCTTCTAGCTACATCCATGCAAGATCATCAAGAATATTCAAGTCTCTTGATCTTCATCTTCATTTTGGACCCATTGATGAGCTGATAGACTCGCATGTACCTTATTACAATGCCATGGGCTTCATGTTTGTCTAACATAAACATTTGTCAAAGGACCAATGGTAGGTGCCATCAACGAGAGAGAGCTCTCTTACCGATGGGCTTGTGACTTTTCGAGGTAGTTTGCAGTTCAAATAGTCTATGAACGTTGCCTCCAATCCAGCCTCCTCATCCTTTTTTGGCAATGGAAACCTCCCTTCAAGAGAAAGTCTCGATGAGTTCAACATCAATAAGGGATAGGAGACTGACCATTTTGGACCCCACTGAATGGACTCATTCTTCCTGACATGCCAACTCTTTTGGCCAAAGCATTTGTCTACTCTCTTCTACTGGGAACCTTGTAGATGGTGACTTGGGAATTTGGGCCAACAACTTCATGGTATACCATGATGATGAAGCTTGGGTTTGGAACCCGGGACTGTGATTGATGACCAATGAGAATCCCCAAAGATGTTGATGCTTTGACACCGATAGTGATGACTAACTCTACAACAATCAAAGCCTCATACTCGCCTTTGTTGGTGGGTTGGAAAGATAGTATGAGAATCTCATCACATCTGGAGTTAGAAGAACTATTCCTACCACCTTTCGGAGAATAGATCGTGGTGCTTCACCTTTAAAAGAAGCAAAGCACCATCAAAATACATCTCCCATCGGTTGCCTCCCCTAAGTTCATGATTTGTTCATCGGAGATCATCACTAAGCGAGAATCAAAGTGGGTGTGCTAAGAAATAGTCCTTTTACGCACGAGGGTATAATGTGATATCAAACATGAGAATCATGGACCAACATGCCAAACATCTGGATAGCATTGGCTATGTCATGAGATACTACAGTGGATTTGTTCTGGAGATCAAGTTCACCTTATGAGAAAGCATATAATGTCATAGCTTTTGGGAAGAAAAGATCAAAGCTAGGCAATATTTCAATAGGTGGATAGTTTGCTTCAGAGGGATCGACGATTAGAGTAGTAGAGTGCTCCTTCCTTCATCATCATTGGGCCAACAGAGTGCCGAGAGAGTCATCCAATGCAATAGTGTAAAGGATGAGTGGCTCCCGGATGGGGCTACTAGAACTGCCTTCACTACTTGATGTCTTCAATGCATGCGACACTTATCATCCCACTTGAACTTGCATCCTTTTGACAAGTGTCGAGAATGGCTTGCATCTCCTGATAGGTTGGAGATAAAGCATCTTAGATATGCCACCATCCTTGAAAGGATCTCGAGTTGAGTTAAACTCTTAGAGGTGGCATTTCTAAGATAGCTTTAATCTTTTAGATCTATTTCTATTCCCTGTCAACAACAAACCCAAGGAATTTCTGAAGCTACTCAATGCACACTTGGATTCATTTTGAGGTTATATTATCTTAACCGCTCAAAACTACTCAAGTCAAAGAGGTGGTCTTCCTTTCTTTTTTTGACTACTAGATCATCAACGTAGCACAACCCGATGATGGATGAGTTCATTGAAGATCGAGTCATGGCCCATGGTATGTAGCACCAGCATTTTAAGGCCGAAAGGCATGACCCTATAAGAAGATTTTGATCGGGGTTCAAAAGTAGTGTTTTCATCTTCAGACATCTTGATTTGGTTATAGATGACCCATCCATGAAAGAGAAGACCATGAGATGAGGCAATGTCCACCATTAACTATAGGAAGAGGAAACTCATCCTTAGGACATGCCTTGTTTAAGTCCCTAAAATTGATGCAAAATGCAATTTGGCCATTCTTCTTCTTAACTGGGATGACACTAGCTAACCGTGGTAGGATATTTTTCTTCCTGAAAACCAAAGATCAATCAATTTCTTGACTTCAAAAATGACCTTGTTCAATTTCTAATCATGCATCTAGGAGCTTGCTTAATGTGGGTAACATTAGATCTATTGCTAGCTTGTGGACTCAATGTCGAGATAATCGCATTTCTTCATAACTCCATGTGAAGCAATCTTTAAACTTCAATCCTAACTAAGTCATTGGTTTCTTCTTCATTCAAGAATGAACGATGTAGGTGGATTTTCTTCATCCCGAGGTTGATTTCTTTAGCTTGTCTATTATTGAATGGATTTCTCTTCAAATTCTAGAGGTGCATCTTTGACTTGAGATCATCTGATCATCTTTTCTAAACACACATTCTCATAAGAGTTGGGGTGTGTGAGAAGAACCTATCGACTCCAAATGGTTGGTAAACTAACAAATAATCATCGACACTATGTCAATCCTAGTCCTCTGATTGTGCTTCCCGCCTATATTGTCCATAGCTTTCAAAGTACTCACGATTTGGACCATGTGAGGAACTAAACCTTTTATAAGATTTTGAACACAAGGAGAGTAAAAGTCAAGGTATAATTCCATTAATTCTTTAAAAGTATCCTCCTCAAGTTCTACATCAACTTCGACTTGAGGATGATGATCCCAAAAGAACCTCTTCGCTTCATGTCATTGGAAGACTTAGGGACTTCCTTAACTACTAAACCTTCAACTTTTGAGATGTAAGTGAGGTTAGAGCTAAGGTTCCCAACCGCTAATAGTTTACATAAACTAGATTCAATACTTTGCTTTGCTTGGAGGCTGGTCTTCATCTGATCAAAGTCACCTCCAATGGAACCCACCGAGAGGGTTTGGTATACTAATCACATTAGACTCATCCTCAAGGGATTCCAAGTCTATGTGAATAGTAGGGTACCTATGAACTGGAACACGACCTCTATGGATGGCCCAACTAGGGGTCTCCCACCTGAACTACCTATTTCTACCTCCTGTGGAGGTTGAGCCATTCTACCCACATATGTCCATATGATGGAATGGACTGGGTGGAATGTGATATGAATCTATTTCTTTCTCATTTCCCTTTTTTTTTGACTTTCATTTTTTCTTTCTTTTTCTTTTTTCTTTTCTTTTCTTTTTTTTTTTCTTTTATTTGCATTTGAATTTTGTCCAAGTTCAAGAAAGGGTGTTTTGAGGAAGATAGTAGGTCACATCCTCATAAATCTCAACCTCTCTAACAAAAATGGCTTTTCATCACCATTGACATATTCAATTCCATCTTTTGAACTTGATGCATGATGAGGGAGGATGGAATGATCTTGTCTGATGTATCCAAGGCCGAAGCAAAGGAATGAAGTATTTGAATCAATGATGTAGAACTTGGCCTTCCCATCACCTATCTCCAAAGGTAACACTATGGAACCTAAAGCCCGCTCACCTTGATCATTGAATCCTCTCAACATCATCCAATCTCTAGAGTGTGAGATGTTGATCCTCAAATAGGGGTCTTTAGACTCATAATGTTCATTATGCACTGATCCATGAGAACTGCAGTCTAAACCTATCCATGTCACTATGATGTGGGAGGTTGTGCTCCAAGTCCTAAGATAAGGTCTTCATCTATGAAGGTGATCCCTTGAGCTTCTTTTGCATAATGTGCTTCCTCACCTATAGCGGTCCGAGCTAAAGCATATCAGATCAAGGAGAGCCTTGATTAGTGATTCCCCATCTCTCTTTGGATAAGATAAGGGCATCATATATGCTTAGCTTATGGCAACTTTCTTAGATGAGAAAGGACATGTTGTAGTCCACCTTCTGGTCTTCACAAGCATATCCAAGGGTGGAGCATCATGGAAGGGCTTTGATCTCTACCAATGACTTGTTTATCTTGAGGGTGCCCCTAGGAGGTAACCTCCACTACTGGAGGTTGACTTGGTGATCTCTTGGTAAGGAAGGTTCTACCGCACATCAGCTCACCATAGCCTTCTCCTATGGGACCCTCAATGGATGATTCCAAGTCTATCTCAAGAGGTGAACTGTAGTTTCGTGAGTTGGAAAGTCCAACTCAATAGAAAGAGGAAGATTAATTATTATAGTTATTTAGACTTGAAGAGTTATCATTAGAATAGAAGAAGATAACCCATCAAGTGACATATGTAATTCAAACTAGCTTTATTCTTCAATTTCTTGGAATTATTTGGAGGTACAAAGTAGAAATCAAGTAGTGAGGGGAGTAAGGGATTTGATGCCCTTATCCATCATAAGAGTTCTACTAGTAGAAGAAATAAAAACTAAATTTGAAATGGAGAAGTCATGGTGTGGAAGCTTTGGCGAAGGCTAGAGGCTGGACACGGTCGGTGGCTGTGCTAAAGGGCTATCTTGGGTTGACACATGTTCTATTGTTGCTTCTTGAGCTCCCCTTTCTAGAGTTGGCACTCAAACCTTCCTTTCTTTGATGTTGGGTTTGGTGACTGGGGCACTTAAAGCTTCTTGAGCTTCTTGATGATCTTCTTAGAGGTTTTGGATAGAGAAATATCCTAACCTTCTTTAGTTTTGGTAGGATCACATGTATCCCCAAGGATTACCCTAATGGAACTAGATGGTTATTCCACAAGGTATTCCTTTGGGATAACTATAGCACTGATCTTGAAACTATGTTCAAGCCAGTCCTTGAATGTGAAGCAATCCTCCAAAACATGGCCTAGCATATGGTGGTAAGGGCAAAAGTTTGGATCATGACTTTTGCTTACTTCCTCGGTCTCCTAGGCTCGGGTAGCTGAAAATCAGGTTTCTTTAAGAGATTCTTAAAGATTTTCCTAATTACCTCCCTCTTAAAAGAATAAGGTTTGTTTAACTTATCTAAAAGAGTAGGTGGACCATAGCTACTTGGCAGTGGGTGCATGCATTCTTCTTGGTGGTGTGGTGAGGCGTATGCAGTGTGGAGGCTGCGGTGGAGGCCGGTAGGGCTACCTCGATGGTGGCAAAGGAGGTGGAGGCTGGCGGTCATGGTGATCTCTAGGCTGCTTCCCCTATCAACCACTACTTCTCTTTTCTTCTCATAGACCTTTGCTTGCTTAGGCAATTAGTCTTGAAAAGGTAAGCTTTGGCCTCTCCTTATAGACTAGCTGCCTTGTTGATTAGCTTCTCAAATGTCTTAATAGTGAAGCCCTTAAGCATGAAGGAAACCGGGATGGATATTCTTCAAGAGAATCTCAATGACATGCTTTTTAGACAGCTGTGGCTCATATTTCATACTCATGTTGTGCCATCGGAGGTATAATCAACAAGGGACTCACCTGGGTGTTATTGTGCTACAATGAGATCACCTATAGTAACCATTTGCTGAGCTCCAAGAAACCTCTTGATGAAGAGTTACTCTAACTCAGCAAATATCTTCTTATGTTAAAGAGTTCGACATACCAATCGATCGCTAGGCTACTCGAAGAGGAAAAAAACAAAGCGTCACCACCATGTGTTGCAACAATAGCCACGAGTGTTATATGTTGCCTTGGTTTCCACGCCATCAAAGCTTTTGAAGGAAGGATACGAAACCTTGATATTGGATAACATCAAATTCCTTTGGGTAGGGTCTACCCTTTGGGCGATGATCCTCCAGCTTGAGCCAAAGCTTCCTTCACTTGCTGCTCAACCATGGATTTTATATCTTTTCTTGTATGGAGGTACTTTCCACTACCTTCCTATATAGTGCTACCTTGCTCAATGGGAGGTAGAGTCTTGGCTGGGTCCAAGACATGCACTAACTCGGTGACATGTCAAGTAGTAGGATGAACTAAGGGGCTTATTTACGGAGCCTTTGCTACTAACAAGTCCTAATTATCGTGCCATCCTATCCTCATCTTTCTGGATCAGGTGTTGGGTTGATTCGTGTCTTCTTGATCAACCTCATCACCTTCCATGGCTTGTTGTTCCAGAAGAGATCCTAGTGTCAACCATGCGACTTGAGTCTCCCACAAGTCATCTTCATTGGGATCAAGCTTTCTCTCATCACGATAATCATACCCCAAAATCTCCTTCTTTTCCATGAAATAATGAGCTACTATCTCATCTAAAGAATGGTCAATCTATGCAGGTACAAATATCTTCGGTTGATTGATGAGATCACTATCATGTAATGAGAGGCACGGACCTCGCACCAGAGTCAATCCTGTATGTACTCACTTTGGATGAATGACATTCCTTATTCATATGAGAGGGTAACAATCTAGGATGTTCCACTTGTCAGTGTAGCTAGACTATCATGGAATATCACTATCACCATCTCCACATCCTCTTATGTAGGCGAGTTGGTGAAGGATGACTTTGCGCCACTCCTTCCACACCACCTGGGAAAAAGGTCGAAGGAGAGCTTCGACCTACCACAATGTGGTGTAAGGGGTAGATCCCTGAGGATCACCAACGTGCTTTCCCGGATGTGGCCTTCATGGCCTTAGATGGAAGGAGATGTTTAACTTGGGCGGCGATGGTGACGAGGGTAGAGTGGTGGGGTGGATACACCACCGACTCTCTAGGACCTGTCCTTCTATGATGTCTAGTCCCAGAAGGATGTTGTCGTATGGTCGCGGGTAAGCATGGAAAATCAATAAGCGAAGTGCGACACTGAACCTCCTCTCGGTAATATGTGTGTATGGGCCTCGGGCCTCTCTTGAATTTGCTCCCACACTATGGGGATGATGGATCAAAGATCAAATTGAGTCTCAAACTCCAGCATTGCTCACACTGGTGTAAGAGTCGAGGAGGCGAGTATGACCTCCCTCCTAGAAATAGATGGGCTGACCACTGGAGGTGATGAGCGAATCCTCCTAACATCCTCTCTGTCTAACCTAGATAGAGGATGGAACTTGTTTTGTAACTGGTGAAGTAATGGGAACTCATTCTGAGGGCTCGCCTCCATCTCCTTCAATCCTAGTGTGATACCACTTGATCATGCGTTCTTATTCCTATGTTGTGTGTTGGGTAGGATGGGAGGAGTGTGAGCTAGACCCATACTCAAATGTGGGAGGCAAACCCAGACTAGGGGAGCCTTACCCTTAGGGAAATGCAGATGAGATGGTGCTAGCCTCACTTGGAACAATGAGAAACCACAGGGCATCTCGGCAGATGGATGCTAGACTACTATGGCGAAGCTGTGCGCCATTGCTTTCCTCTTTAGTGAGGAGACATCAGTCGAGAGGGTCAATCGATGACCGACTTTTGCCGACACCTTGGTCTCACTATAGTGAGGGAGTGCCCTCACAAGTAATCCCTCCCGAATCTACCAAAGTGAATCAAATGTATGGTAGATGGGGAAGTCGCTTGATCTAAATCCATACCATGAGGGGAAGGTAAAAATGAAATTGAGAACCCATTTCGTAAGGACTAAAATTGAACCCATGGCTACAAGAATCGCAGAGAAATGAGTTTATATCATATTTCTGCCTTTATAGATTTTTGAATTTTGAATTTAAAAATTTGAACCCACATCCAACAACTTGGAAGTGTTAAGTGGAGTTCAAATGGATTTGAGAAGATTTGATTGAAAGAGAAATTTTGAATATGAATCAACTTCAACAAATTTAGGTATGTTGAAATATGGATTCAAAATTTTTGATAAGGATGCTTCCATAGGTTCATGTTTTGTTTGAATTTGAGTTTTTGATTTAAGGACCCATTCCTTTAACAAATTTGGGTATGCTAAAGTAATGGTCAAATTGATTTTGTTTTTGTTTGATTGATTTTGAATTTCACTTAGCAAATTTGGGTATGCTAAGTGAAGTGTTTGAGAAAGTGATTGTTTCTTTTGTGAATTTTTGTTTTGATTTTGAAAATTTTGGAATTCTCACTTAGCAAATTTAGGTATGCTAAGTGAAGAATTAAAGTGTGTTTTGTTTGATTTTTGAAAATAGGATTCTTAGCAAATTTAGGTATGCTAAGAAAATCCTAAGTGTTTCATTTTGTTTTGATGTTTTGATTTTTGAAAAGGTAGGACCCTTAGCAAATTTAGGTATGATAAGAAATCCTAAATGTTTCATTTTTGTTTTAATGTTTTGATTTTTTGAAAGTAGATCCTAACAAATTTGGTATGCTAAGAATGAAGTGTTTCATTTTGTTTTGATGAAAATTGACTTAGTAAATTTAGGTATGCTAAAGAAATTGATTTCATTTTGTTTATTTGATTGAAATGGAACTTTACTTTAGCAAATTTGGTATGCTAAGATGAAGTCCACTTAGTTTTGAAATGGAAATTTCACTTAGCAAATTTGGTATGCTAAATGAAATTCCAAAAAAGGTGTTGATTTTTTTTTTTTGATTTTTGGAAAATTTTCTTTAGCAAATTTGGTATGCTAAAGAAGTTCAAAGCTTGAAAATTTTTTGGTTTGAATTTGGAAACTTAAAATTTGAGTATGCTAAATGAAGTTCCAAATGTGTTTGAAAATTTTATTTGGATTTGGAAACTTCACTTAGCAAATTTGAGTATGCTAAATGAAGTTCCAAATGTGTTTTAAAAATTTTTTATTTTGAGTTTGGAAAACTTCACTTCGCAAATTTGAGTATGCTAAATGAGGTTCCAAAATGTGTTTGAAATTTTATTCTTGAAATTTTTTTATTTTGAGTTTGGAAACTTCACTTAACAAATTTGAGTAGGTTAAATGAGGTTCCAAAATGTGTTTGAAATCTTTTGATTTTGAATTTTGAGACTTTACTTAGCAAATTCGGGTATGCTAAATGAAGTTCCAAAATGTGTTTTTAAAAAAAAAAAATTGCATTTTGGATTTGGAGACTTCACTTAACAAATTTGGGTATGTTAAATGAAGTTCCAAAATGTGTTTTGAAAATTTTTTATTTTTGAATTTTAAAAACTTCACTTAGAAAATTTGATTATGCTAAATGAAGTTCCAAAATGTGTTTCAAATTTTTTGAATTTTGATTTGGAAACTTCACTTAGCAAATTTGAGTATGTTAAGTGAAATTCCAAAAAAAATGTTTTGAAAAGTTTTGATTTTGGATTTGGAGACTTCTCTTAACAAATTTGTATGTTAAATGAAGTTCCAAATGTGTTTTTTTTATTTTGATTTTGATTTGGAGACTTCACTTAAAATTTGGTATGCTAAATGAAGTTCAAATGTGTTTTTTTTTTTGATTTTGGATTTGGAGACTTCATAGCAAATTTGGTATGCTAAATGAGTTCCAAATGTGTTTGAAAAAAATTTTTTTTATGATTTTTTTATTTGGACAAATTTGATCATGCTAAATGAAATTCCAAATGTTTGAAAAATTTTGATTTTTTGATTTGGAGACTTCATAGCAAATTTGAGTATGCTAAATGAAGTTCCAAAATGTGTTAAAATTTTTTATTTTTGATTTGGAAACTTCATAGCAAATTTAGTATGCTAAATGAAGTTTCAAAATGTGTTTGAAATTTATTTTTTGATTTGGAGACTTCACTTAGCAAATTTGAGTATGCTAAATGAAGTTCCAAATGTGTTTAAATTTTAAATGATTGTTAATTTTGATTTTGGATTTGGAGACTTCACTTCAAATTTGGGTATGTTTAAATGAAGTTCCAAAATGTGTTTAATTGAGTATGATTGTTTAAGTTTAATTTTTTTGAAAAGAGGACTCATTCAACAAATTTGGGTATGTAGGAATGGAGATCAATCTTATTTTGAAATGTAATTTTTTTATTTTGTGTGTGAATTGCTTTTGAAAGAGGAAGTCCAACTTAATCATATGTGAAATATGTTTAGTGGGATTTCAAATGATATTTATTTTTATTGGAAATGAAATCTTCATTTAATAAATTTGAGTATACTAAATGAGGATGCTCATATGTACTTTTGAAAATTTTGATTTTATTTGAAAATGAAACTTTCATTCAATAGGTATAAGTGTATTGAATGGAAAGGTTCATTTGTACTTTTTTGAAATTTTTGATTTTGATTTTTCAGAAAGATGTTTGTTCATTTTATTTTTGAAAATGAAATCTTCATCAAAAATAATTGATGAAGATGTTCATTTGTGCTTTTGAAAAATTTAGTTTTGTTTGAAAATGAAACTTCCATTCAATTTGAATGAAGAGGTTCATATGTGCTTTTTGAAAACTTGATTTTAATTTTTGGAAAGAAGATTGTTCATTTTATTTTTGAAAATAAAATCTTCATCAATGTGAATTGATGGAAGATGTTCATTTGTGCTTTTGAAAAAGATTTAATTTTATTTGAAAATGAAACTTCCATTCAATAGGTGTGAGTGTATTGAATGGAAAGGGTTCATTTGTGCTTTTTGAAAGTTTAATTTTGTTTGAAAATGAAACATCCATTCAATAGGTGTGAGTGTATTGAATGGAAAGGTTCATATGTGCTTTTTGAAAACTTTGATTTTCATTTTTGGAAAGATGATTGTTCACTTTATTTTGAAAATGAAATCTTCATCAAAATGAATTGATGGAAGATATTCATTTGTGCTTTTGGAAAATTTAATTCTATGTGCAAATGAAACTTTCATTCAATAAGTGTGAGTATATTGAATGGAAAAGTTCATGTGCTTTTGAAAATTTTGATTTTGATTTTTATAAAGATGATTGTTCATTTTATTTTGGGAATGAAATCTTCATCAAAATGAATTGATGGAAGATATTCATTTCTGCTTTTGGAAAAAAAATTTAGTTTTATTTTTGAAAAATCCTTACATGTAACAATTATGGAAATTGTTATATGAAGGTGATAAAGTTTTGTGAAAAATATTTTATAAAGTGTATTTTTGAAAAGGTGCTTTTGAAAAGCAAAATTTTGATGAAAATTTCATTTTGTCTTTATTAATTTAGAATTAACCTTTTCCTTATCATAAAGATGATAAAAAGGAAGTCTCTAAATGTTTTCTTTGTTCAGATTTTTATTTTGACCCATTGGAGATCCCAACAGGGGTTTTAAGGCCAACACGGGGTGAGGTCCTAAAACCTAAAGATGTTGGCTAGCTTAACTTAAAGATGAAATAAGCTAAGTGCCTTAAAAGAAAGATAGTCTAGGTTCATACAAAGTACCACTATCGATACTTAGAATAATGATTTACAAGATGAGAGAGGAACCATCCTTTAGTCAAAAAAATTTGATGGTAAGAATTTTTTTTTTATATGAGTCATATCAATCTTTTAAGAAGAGACTATAAAAATTCATCTTTTTAGGATGCCATGAGATCCATAGATGTACTTGTGAGGTGATCATGCATATAAGGAGAGGTGTACTATCTTGAAGATAAAATCACCACTACAATGGACTAATCACCAAATAAGGACTCTAAGGACTGAATCTTCATACTTGAGATTCTTCCCTACTTTACATGAAAAGTAAAGGAGTTTATTTTAAAGGGTTTTAAGTTCCATGCAAGCCCCATAGTTAGTACATCCTAGAATGATTCCTTAGGAAAACTCGATTAAGGTAAATGATCATTGTCTAAAGATTTCAATGAAAGACTATGATTGGTTTATTTTTGAAGATCAAATGATTGATCAAGATTTATTATCAAATGAAGATAAGTAGAGCTCATCTTAAACGTGCATCTCAAATATCTATGATTGGGCTTTATATTTTAGGATTTAATTTTATTTGAGTTGAATTTTATTAAATGCTAGACTTATAATTCCATAACAGGTTATAAAATACCTAAGAGGTGAGAATTTATTCTTAGGTCATGGAAAAAAACCTAACCTAAATTTTGGAGCTTTGGAGGGGCCAAAAAGCCAACCTAAATCTAAGGAAAAATGGTATTTGGTTTGCCTCCACAAGAGAAAACCCTACTACTTGGACTTACAAGCACGGGGTGGCCACCAACTAACTCCTCCTATGATTTTAAATATGTAGGCAAGTCATATGCTTGCAAGATAGCTTATTGTTTTTAGAAAGATACTAAGTCCTTAAATTCACTCCTAAGAGACTAGATCATGTAAGGCATGCTTCAAATGACCTAAATCTAATGCAATTCAAATTTTATTTTATTTTTATTTTTGGACAATTATTTTGACTCTAATAATTCATATTAACAATGCAGAAATAAATTTATTGGCCAAAATCAAAGGGAGGAGGTGTGTTTCCACCATGGCTCTCATAATTAAGCCAAGTTTCTCTAGCAAAGGTGAAAGCTCTTCAATCAAGAGTAAAATAAGGTGCATTTGTACATGATGTTATAAAAGAAATACTCATCCAGCTAAGGGATTACTAATTCTTTTATCTTTATTTTAAACCTAAAATTTAAGTGAGGTTATGAGTTATTTAATTTTAATTTTGAGTTGTTAAGGTGGGTAAAAGATTTATTTTCCCTAAGAGCCTAATCCACATCCAGACCATACATAATAGGTGGGTAAAGATTTATTTTTCCCTATTGAATAAAAGGTAAATGATTACACCCACAAATAAAAAAATTGGGTAGCCAAGCTCTACCCTTACATAACCTGGAATACAAATGAATTACATTACAATTAAGCAAGAAACACATTGTTATGGGGGTCTTCAAGCTTTCTCTCTTCTTTCTTCTTTCTTCTTTCTCCTTCTTCTTTTCTTTCTTTGGTTCTTTATTTTGGATGATTGGAAGGTGGATGCTCCAAGGCTTCACATGGTGCATAAGATAGGATCTTATGACCAATGTTCATCTAATCCCCATAATAATAATTATTCAAAATCCTAATTGCAAAATTTACATGAAAAGGAAATCTAACTAACACCTAAAAAAGGTTAGCTAAAATAAACCACACAAATCCCAAGCATGTATATTGGACTTATCACCCACACATGGGTGACTTGTCCACCAGTCTATGGATTATGCTTGGGGTATAAAACACTTCAAGCAAAAGCATTTATATTTTTATTTATGATAGCACCCAAAGCACAATCCCATAGAAAAATAATTAGACTAAGATCATCCTACCATTCATTCTAGAGCATACACCTAACATCAATCTAAAATATATATCAAAATAAAACTAGCATCAAACCATGCTCTGACCTAACCTAAAGCTATAAGTGGTGACTTAGATTAAGGTGTGTGCTTTGAAGGTTTGTGTGGTATGCTTAGCTATGGCTTTAGGTTCAAGTTTTCTAAGTATGAAGCATGTTCAACTTAGAAGAGGGTCTTATTTAAGTTATTTAATTATTTTTTGTTGATTTTATTTCATGTTTTGATTTGGTTCAATGAATCTTAGAATTAATTACTAAGTTATAGAGGGAAAGAGAAGAGACTTCTCTTTCCTTCAACCTAAGTAATTTCTAAAGTAGATTCACATTTTAGTTTTATTTAGTGAATATTTTGATTAATATTTTAATTAATCCTAAGTTTAGATAAACTCTAAACAAACCTATTCAAAAAGAAAGGCATTTTAAGATTAAGTAAAATGAATCAAATTCACAAAACACACATTACTTTACTTCTTTCCCAACATGTATAACATGCATATGAATGAGTCCTAAGCATATCTATACACACAAATGAGAATATTTAACATACTTCATGATGCATGCTAAGTAATCCATTTAAGAAATTTGAAGTTTAATATGCATGATTTTTTTAAGTAGAAAAGGGTTTCTTTATCCAATTTTCACATACACATGAAAGTAAGAAAGGCATAAGTGAGTACACATTGTTAACCAGGAGGTGTAAGGTATAAAACCTACTTAGGGCTACTTAAAACCTTTCTTGGGGTTATCAGACTAATATACCACTTTTCTTAAATACAAACATGTATAAAGAAATGAAATGGAAAGAAAGAATGCAAAAGTTATATTAATTGATTTTTTTTTTGTTTATGCAATTTATGTGAGTAAGCATAGCCTTCTTAAGTGATAACATAGATGAATAGGATATGGAATTAGGTAAGTGTTAGTTTTTTTCAAATGAACCATACATCTTACCAATCTATTCAAAACTATACTAATAAGAGAGAAAGGAAACCTATGCTAAGCACTTTATATTCTTTCACATGCATAATTAAAATATAAGTAGCATACTTTCATATTTGATAATTGATTTATATTTTTTGAAAATAATTTGAATTTAGTAGTGATAATAGCCACTCATATTTTTACTTTAGCCAACACATGCAAATTTGACATAAAGTAAACAATATCATTTTTTTTTTAATTTGATTTTGAAAAATATGGATGCATGAAGCCACATGACATACAAATTTAACATGTTGGGGAAAGATTCAAAGCACTGAAAGCATGTAAATAAATTCACTTTAATTAAATCCTAAAGTCATTCTTATGGAAGAAGAAAGTTTAAAATAAATCAAAGTGTTCAATGTGATTTTTGTTTAGTTTGGAGTTTGGTTTAATTTTGAAAAGGTGAGTTGAGTTTCCTGTTCCTGACCTATTACCACATGTGTTTGATATTTTTGTTTAATTTTTAAATGATTAGATTTATTTTCATGCATTAATTAGGTTAAGGTATGAATTAAGCAAGTTAATTAACCCTTACCTACACCACCTTAACATAGCTAACCAAGTAATCATAAGCTAATGAGATGGCATAAAAACCCATAAGGAATTTAAATTTGTAATGCACCTAATAAGAAAAAGACCTAATACAATTTATCTCATGATTAATGGTTAATTAAGCTAAGGGGTTTAGCTTAAGTAATTTTAAAACACCCTTTCACACATATGAATTGGGTTTTGATTTCCTTAATTGAACTTAGGCTATTAAACACCTAAGCATCTACCCAAAGTAGATTAATTAAGTTATAGAAAATATGAAAATTTTTAGAATTTTAGAAATTAATTAAGGGGATAATTAATGAATTAACCCTTAATTAAGAGGAGATTAAGGGGAGAAAAGGGAGCTTAGGGAATAGCTTAAGAAAAATACCCCAAAATTATTACCTAAACCTCCTATCTATTAGATCTAACCTTAATCAACCCTAATCATGGATTAAAACCATTAATCACTTAAATTATTAAGGTTAAGGGAGTAATTAGGAAACTTATATACAATTATCTAAGTAAGCTTTCAATAAATCCCAAGAAAATTAGGGGAAGCGGAAGTCATCTCTAAAATATACCCAAGTATGGGATTAATCGGATTAATTAAGGTAATTAGCAAAATGAAGTTCAATAAAACCCAAAATTAGAAAATCATAATTCAAATCCATTGAAATTAATTTTAAAATATTCTAGGTTGAATTATCTTTCCATAAATTTATTTCATATTTTTTTGAATTTTATTGAAGAGATATGAATTTTAGAAGATATAGATTAGCATTTAATTAAATCCAACTAATCCTTTAACTCATGGTTTGACCGTGGTGGCGTAGCGTGCTTTACATGTGCTATGAACCCACCTTAGCGTCAATCTAAAAGGCATGATGACATTACTTTGATCTCTGCGATCAAGATTGATGACCGAGATCTCCATTGGTTTTAAAGGATTAATCAAATTCTAAACATGGGAATTATCTTGTCCATCCAAAATGCGTGGATGGACGAGATCTATAGTTCTTCCCTTAGATAAATAGAATGTCCATGATAAAGAAAGATCCTCGATTGAGCTGATCAAAACAACCCACACCATCTAAAGCTAAAGCGACACATCAACGGTGGTTGCATGAATTGAAAATTCACACAAGGACCTTTTATAAATATAATGGTCAAAAATGCCATACCTCATGAGATGATCATGCTCGAGATCGATGAGGTAGCTTCATCTAGTGGAGGCGAAGCCCCGTTGAAATTCTAGACCTTGAGTGGTTTGCTCTTGGACCAACACTTCAAGCTCCTTGCGCATGATCCAATTATTCCTCTCCTTGCTATGGGAATTCCAATGGTAGCTTTAGTGTGCTTGAATTGGTTCTTAGAAGGACTATGCAAGAGGAATTGGTAGTGGTGTGAAAGTTGAGTCCAAATGAGCTCCCCTATTTTTTATGCAAAATGAAGATGAGTTTGATTCCACTCTAGGAAGCTTGAGAGGCTGAGGAATTCTACTTCCTAGGTTTTAATCAAATGGTGAATTCTAGATTTGAGTTTAATTAGGGGAGTATATCTCCCACTTGAAGGATCGAGTAAGCTATCTTGTTGTTTTGATCCATTGATCACAATGGAGGTTTGTTTAGTCATTTTAAGTTGTCACATGGTGGGTTGAGGCAAGCGGTGGAAAACCTCCCATGCTTTAAATGAGTGGAAGAGGAGTTTGAATTTCCAATTTGACCCATGGGGTGAGTTTGTCTGGGCCAATTGGGTTGACCAAACCCATTGGGTTGGGTGCACCACTCTTTATTAGGTCCCCTTGAGCTATTAGGAAAGCATCAAGTGGGTATGAAAGGGTATGACCAAATTACCCATGGATTAGGCCAAAATTTGTTCTATGCCTAGTAATGGTCATTTTGCTGATTTTTTAATTTGAATATGTTGGGTGTGTGAAGAAACTAGGTTTGGCCAAGTTTCATGAGATTTAGAATTCATTTTATGAGCTTTGGCTCATGTTGACCCATTTAGGTAAAATGGATCAACTTGAGTCAAGTTGACCAATTGGTCAAACTGGGTAAAACCAATAGTTGGGTCAAGTTCATATGACCATTTTAAATGTTTTGGTGGCTTTGGTTTGGTTCAATTTGGATTAGTTTGAACTTGGCTCATATGACTTTATTTAGGTCAAGGGTAGGTTTAGGTTAGGTTATTCATATGGAGTGGATTGGTATCTTTGTTTCCAATCAATTTTGGTTATGTTAAAATTTGGCTCAACATGACCCCTTTAGGTCAAGTTGGGTCTAAGGTCAATTGGGCTAGGTCTAATTGGCCAATTGAGGCTTTAGTCAAGTTCAACAAGTGATTTGGAATGGACTTGACCCATTGGTTTCAATCAATTTGACTTCGATCAAGTTTTGACACATTTTGACTTTTTAGGTCAAGTTGGGTCAACTTGGGTCAAGTGACCAATTATGGGGTTAGGCTCAAATGTTGGCTTGGTCAAGTTCAAACATAGGTCATGATGAACTTAGATCAATGGTTTCAATCAATTTGGCCATGGTGGATTTTGGCTATGTTAGGTTTCATTTTGGGCTAAGTGTTGACTTGGTCAATTAGGTTTGACTTGGTTTGACCCAATTTGATTGATTGATCATCCCATGATGATTGTTGATCATGATGAGAGGTATATTTGAGTTTGGTTCAATCCAATTTGGTTAGGATTAGAATTTGGCTCATAAGGTACTTTAGGTCACTTTGGGTCAAGTGAGCCTAAGTGGGTCAAATGGCTTGGTCAAAAGTTTGATTTGAAGTTGATTGAACTTGTTTATGGACTTATGATTGAAATATAAATCCATTTGCAAGTGGTTTGAAGTCAAATGGGTTTTGATCATTTGACAATTTCATATTCAAAGGAAGAATATGAAAAGATTTGGGTTTGATTTTTTGAATTGATTTTGATTTGGTGATTTAAAGTTTGTATTTATTGGATTCATGATTGTAGGATTGATTGAATCATGAAGAAAAATCAAGGATTTTGCTTGATTTGAAATTGATTTGGTTATGTTCAAGATTTTGACTTGAAAGGCTTAGGTTGACTTTTGAGTAGATTTGAGTTTGATTTTGGAATTGGTTTTGGTTGTTTGAATTTATATTTCATTTATATATGTGAATTTGAATGAGAATATAAATGGGTTATAAGAAAATTTAAGGGTTTGAAATGATTTGATCATGATTTAGGCTAAGTCCATTAAAAGAATTTAAAGGACTTAGAAAAATTTTGAATTTTTGAATTTGGATTGATTTGAATTTATATTTCATTTATATATGTGAATATAAATGAGAATATAAATGAATTATGAAAATCTCAAAGAATTGATTTGTTTTGATCATGATTTGGTTAAGTCCATTAGAAGATTAAGGACTTAAAAAAAAAGCTTAGGAATTTTGATTGTTGATTTTCATCATGATTAATATAAATTTCAATCATGGATTTGATTTAAGTTTGAGAAAATCAAATAAGATTGATTTGAGTTTGACTTGAAGAAAGGAAGGTGAGGAGTGGTTTAAACTAAGGGTAGAAAAATTTCTAACACCATTAAGATGACTAATCATTGGTAATCTAAGTCTGAATTTGTTGAGTGTCCACCTAATTTAGATGTGTCTTAAGACTAAGGAACTCTTAAAGTCTAAGAGTTATGTCTAAGATGAGGTGTTGAGAGCTCATCCTAAAATGAGGTCAATGGTATCTTAAGCATACTTGTTTCCATTTGGGATGAACTATCTTGATTATCTGATTTGCTAAAAATAAACTAATGGATTGATAGTCCTACCTATTAAAATCTTTAGAGACAATAATCATTTACTTTAATCAGAATATTCTAAGAAATCCTTTCTTTAGAATGAATTAACTATGGGCCTTGATTGTAGAAACTTAATCGATTTAAAATAAATCCACTTTACTTTTCCATGTAAGTAGGAAGAATCTGTATATATGCATCATTGTGTAGGAGTCCTTATTTAGGTTATTAGGTTCATTGTAAGTGGTGACTTCTATCTTTGAACCTCTAATGTCATACTTCACCTCAATAAGAACATCGAGATCTATGTGTGTATAATACATAAAAGTATTTTCTTCATTTCATTTAAGATTGAAGATGGAAGTATACATCTTAGAAAGTGAAAATATAATATATTTCACCATAGTAGTGTCTATACCTCATCCTCCTATGGTGACTCCTCAGTGGTATAAAAGAGAAATGGATCATAGACATTATGTTGGTGATTTTGATCAGGCCAAATCTATATAGGGAAAGTAAAGAAAAACTTGAGAATAGATTTTTTGACTAACTATATTGAAGTCATTATATTTGTTGAAATAAGATTAGTATCTTCTTTATGATGTTTGTCTTCAATAATAGATTTTTTATACTTAGTTTGAATTCAAACCCACATAACAAATTTAGGTATGCAAAGTGGGGTTCATTTTAATTTTGAGAGATTTTTTTTTAGATTTGGGGCACTTTGCCATATGATTTTGATTTAGAACCCATACTCACCAATTTAAGTAAGTTGGTGGTTCAAATATTTGGAGAGACCTTTAAAGATATTTGTGTTGTGTATCTTATTTGAAAATCTTTAATTTGGAAAACCTTTACTTAGCAAATTTAGGTATGCTTACAAGAGGATTTGATTATGTGTTTTGAAAATTTTGTGAAAGTATCTTAAATGATGATTGGTTATGTATGTGATATATGTTGATTTAAAGCGACTTCTTACTTAACAAATTTGGTATGTTAAGTAGAGGTAAAATGTGTTTGAAATGTGTTTTTAAAATGAGGCTTTCACTTAACAAATTTGGTATGTTGGGTGAGCGCCATGTGTATTTGATTTGTGTTTGAAAATGAGACCCTCACTTAATAAATTTGGTATGTTGATTGAAATAAAATATTTTTTGATTTTATTATGAAAATGAGACTCACACTTAATAAGTTTGGTATGTTAAATTAAACAAAATATAAATGATTTGCCTTTTTTTTTCTTTTTTTTCTTTTTCTTTTTTTTTGAAAATGTGACTCTCTTGACAAATTTGGTATGTTAAGTAGAAGTCATGTATTGTGATTTAAAAATGAGGCTCTTACTTAACAAATTGAGTATGTTAAGTAGGAGGCCAAACATTTTATGATATTTGAAAAGAAATCTATTTAAAGTTATGGTGATAATTTTTCTATCTTCATCTATCTTAAACAAAAATATCGTTGGGACACCATAGATGAGATGTTCTTATTGGGGTGATGTATGACATTGAAGAATGATATCTCTCGAGATAGAAGTCACCATCCTATAATGGACTAATCACCTTAATAATAACTCCTAAGGATGATGGGTCTTCGTATGTACTAGAGATTCTTCCCCTACTTTACATGGAAAAGTAAAGCAGTTTATTTTAAGATGGGTTAGTTAACTTCCCTATGGAGGAAAGCCCATAGTTAATTACATCTTAAGGAATGAGATTCCTTAAGAATACTCGATTAAGGTAAATGATCATGTCTCCAAAGATTTCAAGATAGGGGTATCAATCAATTAGTTTATTTTGGAAGACAAGTGGGATTGATCAGAGGAGTTATTATCGACCAAAGAAAGATAAGTAGGGATGCTTATGATACTAGGAAGCTAGTAACATCCCAAACTATCCTATGGTTGGGCTTTATATTTTGAAATTGAAGTGATTTATTGTTTGAGTTGAATTTTTTATTAGAAATCTAGGGCTTACAATTCCACGACACAAGATCGTGGAAATGTCTAAGAGGTGAGAATTTATGCTTATAGCCCACTAAGGGAAGCAGCAACCTCTGAACCTAAATATAGGGAGCTTTGGCGAGAGCCAAAGCATGACCTAAATCTAAGGCAAAAAATGGGCATATGGTTTACCTCCATAAGAGAGGATAAACTGCCCGACTGTTTGGACTTACAACCGCCTGGGGGTGGTCACCAACTAACTCTTCCTATGATTTTAAATACATGTAGGCAAGTCATATGCTTTTGCAAGATAGCTAAGCTATTATTTATTTAGAAAGAGACTAAGTCCTTAAACACACTCCTAAGACTAGATCATGTAGGACATGAATAAATGACTTAATTTAATACAAATTTTGTTATGTTTTTTATTTTCATTTTGGATAATTGACACAGCTATGGGATTCATATGCCTAATGCATGAGAAATTGAATTATGGGCCAAAATTAGCAAGAAGGAGGTGTGTTTCACCATGGCTCTCAAAGGTCAAGCCAAGTTCGGCAAAGGTGGAAGCCCCCCATAGTGAAGCAAGATATTTTTTTATGCATGATGTGAAAATACAACATCCATCTAAAGGTTGCTAAATCTTTTATCTTATTTATAACCTAGGCTTTATGTGAGATTATGAGTTGTTAATTTTAGTTTTGAGTTGATTAATTGGATAGAAATTTTAATTTTTTTCCTAAGAGCCTAATCGCATCCAGGCCATTCATCAAAACAAGGAAGAAATTAGAAAAACATGTCATCTTAATGCACAAGCTAAACAAACATCAAACAATTTCTACACAAACCTGAAAAAAAAATTAGGTAGCCAAACTCACCCTTATACAACCATTATAAATGAATTTACAATCAAAAAAGGAATTCATGTTATGGGGTCTTGATTCTCATTTCTTCTTTCTTTATTTCTTCATTTCTTTCTTCTTTCTTCTTTCTGCTTTCTTCTTTCTTCTTTTGATTGGTTGGAATGTGGTTGCTCCAAAGGCTTCACATGGGTATAAGATATAGTCTTATGACCAATGTTCATTATTCTCCCATAACATTCATTCCAAATCTAATTATAAAATTACATGAAAAAATTGGAAAAGTAAATCTAACTAAAACTATAAAATAGAGATTAGCTAAACAACCACACAATCCCAAGCATATATAAATAAATTGGACTTAGCACCCCACACATGGGTAACCAAGTCCACCTAGCCTATTTTTGGATTATGCTTAGGGGTATAAGCAACCTACACAGTAAAAGTATTTATATTTTTATTACAGCACCCCTTAAGCACAATCCCCTGTAGAAGATAATGGTTAGACTAAGATCCCCTACCATTCAATCTATGCACACACCCTAACATCCAGACTAAAATATCACATCATAAATAAAATTAAGCATCAAACCATGCACCACTAACATAGAACTAGAAATTTAGCCTAATGTGTGTGCAATTTAAGCTTTGTGTGTCTGCTAGGCTTTAAGGTTAAGATTTTCTAAGTGTGAAAGGGTGGTTTCATTTAAGTGATTTAATTGATTTTATAAATTTTTATTTGATGATTTGATTTGGTTTGAATGAACCTACACTTAATTACTAAATAATGGGAAAAGAGAAGATAACTTCTCTTTTCTCTCTACATTAAGTAATTTCTAAGGTAGATTCATTAGTGATTTTCTTTAGTGAATATTTATTATGTGTTTTAATTAATCCTAAGTTTATATTTTCTAAAATAATTATTCAATAAGAAAGGCATTTTAAGATTAATTAAAGTGAATTACTATCATAACACACAACCATTTATTTCTTTCCAACATGTATAACATGCATATGGATAAACCCTAAGCATATCTATACATGCAAATGGAAGTTTTAGCACACATTGATGATGAATGCTAAGAGATTTGTTTAGGAAAATTTGGAATGTTTCATGATGCATGATTTTCTTAAGTAGAAAGAGAGGATTTTTATCCATTAATCAAATGCACATTTACATGTATGAAAGACATAAGTGAGTCTGAGCCATTATTTTCTCCAGGGGTGTAAGGTACAAGACCTACTTGGGGCTACTTAAAGTCTAATCCGGTGTCGGTAATATACCACTTTTCTTAAATACATGTGCATGTATAAAAAGAAATGAATGGAAAAAGAGTCATGCAAAAGATTTTTATGTTTAATTTGGTTATGAAATATACATGTGTAAATGTGAAGATTCTTCTTAAGTTAACATAAGAATGAATAGGAAAAGATTTAATCAAGTGTTGTGTTCTTTTCAAATGAACTATACACTTTGCAAATCTATTCAAAACTATGTTAAGAAGAAGAGAAGGAAAATCACATAATGCACATCTTATATTATATTCACATGCAAGCTAATAAGCAATTATAAGTAGCATACCTTTCATTTATCATCTTTGATTTATATTTTTTTAAAATAATTTTGGATTTAATAGTGATAATAGCCATTCATATTCTTACTTTAGCCAAAACATATAATTTGACATAAAGAAATATTTCATTTTAATTTATTTTTAAAAGACATGAATGCATGATTTCATATGACATCATTTAGCATGCTTGGAAAGAAATAAAGAGATGTAAGCATGTAACTTTCATTCACTAATTAATTCTAAAGACAATCCTATGAAATAAGATCATTTAAAGTGAATCAAATTTTAAAGAGATTTTTATTTTAATTTTGAGTTTGATTTGGTTTTAGGAAATGTGAAAAGGTTTGCTGGTCCTAACCCATCTCCCACATATGTGTGTTGTTTTAGTTTAATTTTTAGAACCATTATATTGATTTTATGTTTTGCTTAGGTTAAGGTGTGAATTAAGTTCATTAATTACCCCTTACCTACACCTTTAATTAACCTAACAATTATGAGCAACATATGATATACAATCACATTAAATTTAAATCAATAATGCACCTAAGAAAGAAAGGCCTAATGCAATTGGCTCATAATTATTGATTAATTAAGTTAAAGGGTTTAATAAGTACTTTCATAACCTTCCACACATGTGGGTTGGAAATAATTTTCTTAAATTTACCGGCTTTTGAACACCTAAGGATCTACCCAACAAAGGATTGATTAAGTTTCTTGATTTTATAAGTTTGATTAAGCTAATTAAGAAGATCATTAGTGGATTAATCCTTAATTAGGTTTAAATTAAGGAAGAAAGGGGGGTTAGGGAGTAGCTTAAGGAAAATATGCCAAACTTATTCCATAAACCTCCTAATCACTTAAATAATATTTAATTATCTTAATTAAGTCATTAAATCATTGTTCACATGCTTAATTACCTTAATTATATTAAGAGAGTGATTAGGGATTCATTAATTAATTTCTCTAATTAACTCATTAATAAATTCTAAGAAAATTAAGAGAAGTCATCCTCTAAATATGAGAAGTTTGGAATTAATTAATAAAATGATTATTGAGTAATTAGGGTTATTAAGATTTTAAATAAACCCAAATTAAGGAAAACTCACTATTCAAAATCAATTAGAAATAATTTTATATTATTCCTCTTTATTATCTTTAAAATGATTCATATTTTTGATTTTCTACATTTAGTTATATTTTTGAAGTTTATGATTGATAATTAAATAACTCTAATTATATAACTAATCCCGTGACGTCCGTGGGCCTGATGTGGCATGCCTTTCACATGTACGATGGGATTGGTTATTTAAGTTGTCAAATTGACGGTCGTAGGCACAACACATTTCTCCTTGGATAGTCGATCAAAGATCGGTCGAGGATTAAATGGTTTCTAAGGGTTAATCAATGGATCTAGATTGGATTAATCGGCGTCCATCCAAAACATGCGGGATGGACTCCATGATTCATCCACGCCTGCGTGGAGATGGCGCGTCCATCCTCTGGCTTGATTCAAGCTCACTTGAGCTTGATTGAGTAGATTAAACCACACACCATCAGAGCAAAGAAAGACATCAATGGTCAGGGATTAAAGTTCCCTTCACAAAGGACCAAAGAACTCTATACCCAACTCGATTTTGAAGCATACCTCACCAGAGGCTATCACCGATGCTCCCAATTGTAAGGTAGCTTTGTCTAGTGGAGACGAAACTCTATTGAAGGTTTGAAGGCTTGAGGTGAAGTGGATCTTCCTATTGGCCAAAGCTCCCTTCAATGGCTTGCGAAACTTCTCCTTCCGTGACTTGATTACTTGGGATTTGATTGGGTGAGCTCAATTGGGTCCTCCATGGTGCTTGCAAGAGGAAATGGACTTCTATGGAGAATTGGCTAAGTTGGAAATCTCCTTAGCCTACCCTATTTTTGGCTTAGGAAAATCGAGAAATGGAGAATTCAATTGAGTTTGGTAGACCTTGGGAGAGCTTGGCAATGCTTCCTCTGAGTTCTTAGGGCCCAATCGATTGCAAGTGAAGTGAATTGAAATTAAATTAGGGGAGTATATCTCCCTACTTGGATCGGACGGTCATGAGCTCCTTTGTTATTTTGATCAATTGATGAGATGGGTGGTTTGTTAGGGCTGACTTCACATGGTTCAGTTTTGGTAGAGAAGAGTAGTGGAGGAGTTTCCCATGTGTTAAATGAGGATATGGGGTGATTCCATATGCTCATTTTCTATTGGGTGGTCAATTTTGGCCTTTAAGTTGGGTTTGGCTGACCCAAACCCATTGGGTCATGTGCACCACACTAATTAGTGTCCATTTGGTCCACTAAGAGGGTGCCAAGTGGCCATGAAAAGGATTTGACTAAATTCCAAGGGGAACTAGCCATAGGTTACCCCTTGACCTAGGGATAAAATGGTCATTTGGATTTGATTTCAATTTGGGCAGATTTGAAATAGTTTGAAATGGGTTGCCAAATTTCAAGGAATTTGGTGATTTGATATCATTTGGCTCATGTTGACCCATTTAGGTCAAAATGGGTCAACTTGGGTCAAGTTGACCAATTGGTCAAATTGGGTCAAACTAAGGGTTGGGACAAGTTCATATGACAATTTGAAATATTTTGGTATCATTGGTTTGGTTCAATTTGGTTTATATTTGGTTTTGGTTCATTTGATTTCATTTAGGTCAAATGGGTCAAGTTGACCAATTTGACTCATTTGACCTAATTGGGTTAGGTCATGGGTTGGTTTAGGTTTGGTTGGTCATTTGAAATGTTTTGCAAGCTTTGGTTTCAATCAATTTTGGTTTGATTTGATTTTAGCTTGATTTGACATTTTAGGTCAAGTTGGGTTCATGGTCAATTAGGCTAGAGGGTCTAGTTAGAATTGGAGCTTTGGTCAAGTTCAACAAGTGATTTAGAATGAACTTGACCCATTGGTTGCAATCAATTTGGCTTAGATCAAGATTTGACCCTTTTGACTTTTAGGTCAAGTTGGGTCAACTTGGGTCAAGTGGTCAATTTGGGGGTTAGGCTCAAATGATGACTTGGTCAAGTTCAAACATTGATCATAAACTGGTTTCAATCAATTTGGCCTATGGTGAATTTTGGCTAGTTTGGGTTTCATTTTGGCTAAGTGTTGACTTGATCAACACCTAAGTTTGACTTAATTTGACCCAATTTGAGTGATTGATCATCTCATGATAATTGTTGCTCATAATGTGAGGTTTAGGTAGGCTTAGTTCAATCCAATTTGGGTAGGATTAGAATTTGGCTCAAAATGATACTTTAGGTCACTTTGGGTCAAGTGAGCCTAAGTGGGTCAATTGACTTGATCATGGCTTGATTCAAGTTTGGTTGAACTTACATATGGACATAAGATTGAAATATAAATCCATTTGCAAGTGATTTGGAGTCAAATGGGTTTTGATTCATTTGACAATTTCAAGTTCAAAGAATGAACATGGGGTTGATTTGGGTTTGAATTTTGAATTTAGTTTTGGTTTGATGATTGAAGTTTTTGCTTATATTTGGATTCATGATTGAAATCATGAAGAGAATCAAGGTTTGGATTGATTTGAGTTTGATTTAGCTAAGTTCAAGAATTTGACTTGAAGAAGCATAGGTTGTATTTTGGGTAGATTTGGGTTTGAGTTTTGAATTTGGTTTTGGTTATTTGAATTTATATTTTATTTATAAATGAGAATATAAATGGGTTATGAGAAAAATCTTTTGTGTTTGAATTGATTTGGATTTCATTTAAGCTAAGTTCATAAGATGATCAAAGATGGCTTAGGAAAGATTTTGAATTTTAGATTGATCATGGGTTTCAATCATTTGGAATTGATTCATGATTTGAAAATCTATTGGAATTTTAAGGTTTGATTTGGAATTAAAGTTGATTTGAGTTTGAGGTTGATTTGGATTTGGAGTTTGATATGGTTTTTTTTGAATTTGAGATAGAATAATTTGAATTGGATTTAATCTGATGAGCTTTGATAAATTCTTAATTGAGTGACTCATTCTTGTTCAATTGATTATTGGGTGTGAGTTGAGTCAAGAATTGAGTCAAACCCTTTTAGAGTTAAATGAGTTAAAGAGCGTTATCGGGGCTTTTAGATCCGTTGGATCTAGCGCCTTTTCTCGGCGTTGGATGGGCTCTTGGATTTTCTTTCTTCTTACTTGGGTCATTCGCGTTTCTTCACTTGGATTTGTTATTGATCTTGCGCTTGATTATTGTTATCAGTGGATTACAGTGTTCATGCCAAATAAAATGTCTTTTAGAGATGGTGGATGAGCTTTTAATTAGATTGGTCCGTCGGTGAATGGAAGGATTGAATGATTTATCTAACTCCTGTCTCATTTCCTTTGGTCTGTGAGTTATCAATTCTGAGGTATCAGGAAGAAGATCATTATTAATGATGGTGAAGATCCATAAATGATCTCATGTCACTCGAGGAGAAAGGAGGAGCTCTATTGCTCCGTTATTGGTGATTCTTCCATAAATGTTCAGAGGATGAAAAGGCGGGAAAAGAAGGCGAGAAGCTAAAACAGAGGAGTTCTTGAGATAAATTCTTCAACCCTTTTCATGTTTCTCCTCTCATTTATAGTTTCGTTTGCTCTTCTAAAATGTTCTTTGGCTCAGTAATAATTTAGTTATTACTTGCATGTGGGTATTCTTAATTTGTTGCCTCTGTCTTGTATCTGATTGGATAGCTAGATTTCTTGCTGTTCTATCTGTCGTGCTGTCAGTTATTCTTGTTAGAGTTCTTGATTCTTTCAGTTAGGTTGGATCGTTGGAGCTGTAACTCTTTAACTATTTTTCTTTGTTCTTTTGGTTGAATCATTAGGCTTCTTTACTTTCACAAAGTGTGGAAGTAGTTTATGTTGATTTAGTTTAATCTACATTTCGTTTATGTTCTTTGATTAATCTTGTTTCTATTCATTATATTTACATTAATAATTTCCTCTATTTATCGAACATTTCTTTGTTCTTTACATTTGTATATTGGGAATGTTTGTAATAATTCTCATTATTCTTGTATGTGATAATTTGGTACTTTCTTTGATTTGGGATCATATCATTACTCCCCTCCTCCTGATTGTCCTCAGGTCAATTCTGATGCTTTGTCTTTCTTTACTTGAAATTGCGGCGGTTTAATGGCTAGAAATCCTTTTGATTAGAAGCTTAATCCTGTTGGCTCTTATTGGTTAATTGCTTACGTTTGGATCGTATTCCTTTGAATTTGGACCTTTAATTTGGGTATGATAATAGCTGTTTGTCCCTCATATTTGAAAGTCATTATTATTTGTGCCTATGTCTTGTGGACTATCACATTTGCGGTTATACTCTATGGTACTCTATAGATTGTATATCGACTTATATTTCTAGGTAATTCAAGGGTCATTGAGAACTATTTAGACTATTCATACTTAGATAATTTCTGTCTACACATTGAATGGCGATATTTGAAGCTTGTTACTCTTGTTTCTTCTTCACCCATTATGTGATTATCATGTGGTAGTTGATGTTCTTGGTCATCATTGGCATACACTAATACCAATAACTTGGACTTACATATATGCTCTTTATGGTCCTTCTCCTCAATTGAACACAATCCTTTCTTTCTTCTTTCTTCCATTTGTGTAGGTGTTAGCCTCAATTGTTATTAAGTTTATTTGGATTGTTGTTTTGTTGATTGGTGTTTGTGGGAGAATATGACATTGTTGTTGTTGTTTTCTTGTTGGAGGTTCTCTTGTAGTTTCTTGGCATTGTTATCATGTGATTGATTACATATGATTACTGTTTGGGTGTAATGTGAGTTTGATTCACCTCTTAAATTTCAATCTCACGAATAACTTTTCTTTAAATTGTGGCCAAGAATGCAATTGTTTATTTACTTGCATCCATTGATAGCTCAGCGTCCATCCATGTATATTGAGGCTATTAAAAACGATCATCGATTAATCTTGAAAAAAGCGCTCTGCTTTCAAGAATCCTGGGTCTTCTCCTTAAATCAGCATATCTATTTTAAGAGGCATTGATATGGTGTGTGTGTATAATGGTATGTTTGGAGAATGATTCATCAGGGATGAATCACATACTAACTTTGAGTTATTTTTCTATTATTTTCTATTGATGTCAATCTCTTTGCTATTTCATTCAATGCCATAGTGATTGAGGTCATTTCTTTTATTGTTATGGTAACACATGCTTCAAGTGTTTGGCATTGTTTGGTTACGCCATTTTAAGTGTTGTAGGTGTGAGTTATGAATTACACCATGATAGTTTTTTTTAATTTTGATCGATATGAATAATTACGTAATTAGTTTGTCTGATGAGCTTGAGTGATAAATTCCTTAAATTGAAGTCTCTTTCTTTATTCAATTAGATTACATTTGGGTGAGTTGAATATGAGTTAAACCTTTCAATTGAGTTAATTTGGTAAAGGAAGAAAGCGTTAGCTTTGATCCGTTGGATCTACGCCTTTCTCTGGTTGGATAGGCTCACTTTATTGGTCTTTCTTTGCGTTGCTTGGAAGCCGTTGGATGGCCTTGTGTTATCTTACGTTGGATGTGTTTTGATGAGATGGTTCTTTTCTTTTGAGTGGATTACATTGTTTTATGGTCGATCTTTATCGATCATGGATTGAAAGCGCTTGATCTTGATGTTGGATAATTTTGAATTACCTAACCCTTACTTGCATTCTTTCTTTTTTTTATTCGTCGGTTTGAGTCGTGCAGGGTTTAGACGTCAGGAGGGAGATGGAGATCATAATAGGGTGATCCAAGGAAGATCCACCATAAATAAATGAAAGAGAGAGTTTGGAGGAACTCAGAATTTATCTGTTTGATTTGGTTTCCACCATGGGATTTGGTAAGAGAAACTAAGGAGAAGGAGGCGAGAGAAACAGAGAAGTCTTTAAATTCTTCCTTCATTTCTCCTCTCATTTATAGTTTTCGTTTGCTCTTCTAAGTGTTCTTTGGCTCACATAACTAATTTACATTACATTGCATGTCAATTATTGATTAATTTAGTTGCCTCTGATCACTTGGATATTTCTTATTTATTCTATCTGTCAAATGTGTCATTATTCTTGTTGTTCTTGATTCTTTGATTAATGGATCGTTGAGGCTAACTCTTTGCATTTTCTTTCTTCTTTTTTTGGCGGTTGAATGTTAACTTCTTTACTTTCACATTTGTGAAGTAGTTTGTTGATTTAGTTTAATCTCGGCTCGTTTACTTTGTTCTTTGATTAAATGCTTTCTATTCATTATATTTACATTAGAATAATTTCCTCTCTTTCACGCCTTATGTTCTTTTGTTCTTTCATTTGTATATTGGATGTTTGTAAGGTAATTCTCTGTAATCCTGATATGTGATAATTTGGTACTTGATTTGGGATCATATGAGTTTGACTTGAAAGAAGGGGTAAGGATTTAGTTCAAGCTATAGGGTAGGCAAGTTTTCCTAACATAAATTATGACCTATTCATGGCTAACTCTTCTAAGTCTAAGGTTAGTTTAAGTGTTCACCAATCACTAGAAGTGTCTTAAGGCCAAGGAACTCTTAGTGTCTAAGAGAAGTTCTATGTCTAAGATGGAGTGGTTGAGAGCTCATTCTAAAAATGAGGTCAACATTAACAAATTTAGGTATGTTAAATAGAATTCAATTTATTTTTGTGAATTTTTGAAAATTGGACTCTCATTTGACAAATTTGGGTATATTAATGGAGTCCAAATGTGTTTTGATGTTTGAGATTTTGAAAAAGAAAATTTTTTATTTGACAAATGTAAGTGTGTTAAATAGAATTCAATTTATTTTTTTATTTTAAAGAAAAGAGAACTCATTTGACAAATTTAGGTATGCCAAATGGAAGTTCGATTATATCTTGATTTTGTGTGTGATTTCTTGCTTTTTGAAAAGAGGAAAACTTCAACTCTAGCATATGTGAAATATGTTAAGTAGAGTTTCAATTTTATGCCATGATTTTATTTGAAGATAGGATTTTCATTCAATAAATTTGAGCATGTTGAATGAAGGTGTTCATTTTCAAAGTGCTTTTGAAAAGGAAACTCAACTTTAGCATATGTGAAATATGTTAAGTGGAGTTTCAATTTATATATGATTTTATTTGAAAATAGAATCTTCATTCAACAAATTTGTATGTTGAATGAAGGTGGTCATTTTCAAAGTGTGCTTTAAAAAAGAGAGACTCAACTCTAGCATATGTGAAATATGTTAAGAGTTTCAATTTTATCTATGATTTCATTTGAAAATAGAATCTTCATTCAACAAATTTGTATATGTTGAATGAAGGTGGTCATTTTCAAAAGTGCTTTGAAAAAGAGAGAGACTCAACTCAGCATATGTGAAATATATTAAGTGGACTTTTAATTTTATGCTATGATTTTATTTGAAAATATAATCTTCATTCAACAAATTTGGGTATGTTGAATGGAGGAACTATTTTCAAAAGATGCTTTAAAAAAATGATTTTGATTTTGATTTTGAAAAGAACCTTCATATAACAATCATGTTGTTAGATGAGGTTTGCTTATATGAGTTTTTGCTTTTGAAAGTTTTCATATTAATTTTATGCAAGATCTTTTGTAATGTGAATTTTGAAAAAGTGCTTTTGGAAAGTAACATTTTCCAAAAGAGTTTATTATCTTAAATATAAGATGAACCTTGCCCCACCAAGCTAGTGGTGAGGAGGTTCTAAATTTTTGTCATCTCCTTTTATTAGTTTATTTTATCTTTCATTTGAGACATAGAGTTTCAAGACCATAATGGTGAGGTCTTAAAACAGAGGATGTTGGCTAGCTTTGCTTAAGAATAAAATAAGCTAAGTGCCAATGGAAGGAAAGATAGTCTTGGACTCATATAAAATACCAAGTCCACTATCGATGCTTGGAGACAACAATTGTTTACTAGAGATGGAGAGAGGAACCATCTCCAGTGGAGTCGCCAGAAAAATCTGTGGCGTTTATTTTTGAATTTGTGTGTGGGGGACACCATGCAATTCTGAGGGTGTACTTATTGAGGTGATTGGGTATGATATCAATGAATAGTGCACTATCTTGAAAGATAGCAATCACTACCCTACAATGGACCTAATCACCTTAATAAGGACTCCTAAGGCATGGTGGGTCTTTGAATATACAAGAGATTTTCCCCCTACTTTATATGGATCAATAAAGCAGGATTTATTTAAATTGGCTTCTAAAGTTCTCTATGGAGGAAAGCCCCTATAATTAATTACATCCTAAGGAAGGTGAGTTTTGTAAGAATACTCGATTAAAGTAGGCAATCATTATCTCCAAAGATTTCAAAGATAGTACTATCAATAAATTGGTATGTTTGGAAAATCAATCGGGATAGATAAAAGGAGAACTTATTATGAAGCCAAAGGGAGATGAGTAGGAAAAGCTCATGATACTAGAAACCTAGTGAGCATTCCAATTTATATGGTTGGGCTTTATATGTTTGAAGTTAAGAGAATTATATGTTTGAATTAAATTTTATTAGAAAGATAATCTCTCACAATACAAGGTTGTGGAAATGCCAGAGGTGAACACTTATGTTTGTAGCCGAGGAAATAGTAACCTCAAATCTTAAATCTAGGAGCTTTAGTGATGGCCAAAGCATGACCTAAATCTAAGCGAGATAGGTATATAGTTTACCTCCATAAGAGGATAAACCACCCTGCTCTTTACAACCTCGAGTGGCGGCCACTCCTCCTACGCTTTAATACCATGTGATCAAGTCATATGATTTTATAAGATAGTTAGGTTATTATTATTTAGAAAAAGACTAAGTCCTTAAACCCACTCTCTAAGAGACTAGATCATGAGTGGCATGAATAATGACTTAATCTAATGCAAATATTTTTAAATTTTATTTAATTTTGGACTGTTCATTTTGACAAAGGCTTTGGTATTTTATGCCTAAATGCATGATGAAATTAGATTATTTAAATCAATAAGAAGGGTGTTTTCCACTACAAAGGATGCCCTCACATGTCAAGAATTCCCATATCATGCAAGATGAAAATCTCTTATTTTAAGAGAGAAAATATGCATGCATGATGAAAATATAGAACATTCAACTAAGGGTTGCTAAATCTTTTAATTATCTTGATTTTATGGCTTTATGAGTTGTTAGAATTTAATTGTGAGTTATAGTTGGGTAAAAGATTTATTTTTCCTAAGATCCTAATCGCCCCACACATTAAAATCAATCTGAGAAACTATAAGAGGCATGCAATTTCTAGTGCGCAATATAAACAAATCATCAAATAATTTATAAAGCTAGAATAAAAGAATAAAAGGCCGATGCGGTTGAGTACCATCGTACAACCCGAAAAGAAAAAATGGGTAGTCGACCTCTACCTGTATACAACTCGGATTACAAAGAATAATTATAATTAAGATGAATACATGTTATGGGGGTCTTCATCTTCATTCTTCATGTCTCTTTCATTTCTTCATATCTCCATTTGATTTAATTTGCTCCACTTCAAAATCATGGCCTCCAGACAAAGCCTTCTAGCCGCTCATCCTAATCTCCCATAACACTAATCTTAATTCTAATTACAAAATTATATTTAAATAAAAAGAGTAAATCTAACTACACACAAAATAGGTGTTAGCTAAACACACCATACAACTCATTATATATATTTAGACTTAGCACCCACATGTGGGTAACCAAGTCCCACTGTCTAATTTAGATTATGCTTAGGGGTAAGCAACTGCAAAAGAGTATTTATATTTATTTTAAGCACCCTTAAGCACAATATCCCTACAAAAATATGGTTAGATTAATCACGACCTAACATCAATCTAGGCATACACCTAACATCTAGTCTAAAATAATACATCACAAAACCAAACATACATCATGCATCACTAACATAAAAGTAGAAGTGGTGACTTAATCTAATGTGTTTGTATTAAGCTTATGTGGTATGTCCTAACTAAGCTTTAAAGTTATAGTTTCCAAAGTGTGAAGAGATTTAATTATGAAGGGTGGTTTCACTTTAAGTGATTTAATTGATTTGTAAGTTTTACTTAATGTTTTCTTTTGTTTCATTTGATTTACATAACAACTAAGTGTTATAAAGAGAAGGAAAGAGGATCACTCTCACTCTTTTTTAAGTCATTTCTAAAGCCAATTAATTAACAATTCTCTTTAGTGAATGGATTATATATTTTAATTAAGTCCTAGGTTTAGATTCATTTTAAATAAACTCATTCAATAAGAAATACATATCAAGATTAATTGAAATGAACTACCATCATATGACACATGTTTGTTTATTTCTTTCCATCATATATAGTATGCATATGGTTAAGTCCTAAACATACCTATACATGCAATTTATATTTTAGCATACTTGAATGATGAATGTAAGCAAATGTATTTAAAATTGATGTTTTATTTGGTTGAATTATGTTGTCATATTATTTTAAAGCTCTCTAAATTCTTATACAAAACATAAGAAAAGAA